>BMAC01000006.1:1588403-1639751 GCA_014905375.1 Phtheirospermum japonicum | reverse complement strand
GGACTCGACTTGGGGACTCGCAGGAATATGTTCTTGGGTAATAAACGAGCTCAACGAGCTGATCTTTTTGAGGTCGCGATTTTATATGATAAATTCTTATTTGGGATGATTGATGTATAGCTTGGTATATCAGGTTGGATGATTGATGTAGAGTGGTGAGGTGATTTGTGCGTGTTGTGTGTTTTATATGTTTATGATTACATTTTTGAAATTATTGAGTTCGAATGTGATTTTAAGTCGGTGGATAAATGTTGTGTGGTTTAGGCCATCATAAATAAAGTATACTTGCCAATTTACTGTGGAAAGATGAGTGTTATAGCTCGGTTTGTTGAGCCGTGTGATTTTGATGTGTGGTTTGGTAAGGTAAAATGATGATTTACTTATTGTTTTTGAAGTGGTTGTATTCTTGTAATTCTGTTTTTACATGTCCTACCTGATTTCATGCCTCAATCAGCTAGAACATGGGGGACTAGTTGATACGGACCAAAATGTCCATACGTAATATTATTAGATTTATGTAGTTATTTGTGGTAAGCGACCTCATTTATAGGAGAGGGTGTTCCTCCTAGAGGATGAGCGAGCTATGTTGTGATTTTGAGAAGTGAGCGAGCTGTTTTGGTATTAGCGAGCTGTTTGTGAAGAGTAGCGACCTGTAGTATGGGGATGAMTTTTCATATAGGGTCGCGATCTCTTATAATTTAGGCTGAGTACTTGAGCCTGTTTGTGGGTTTGATGTACGTGGATTGTTATGGGCCTGGTGGGCCGTAAGCTCCGGCTTATTTTGGTACTTTATTGATAGGTTTATTGTTTATGGGAATTTACTATATGAGAGGAATCCTAATTATAAGACAGTTGTTGTATTTATGGAATTGTGGTATGAGAAGGTAACCAATGACTTCTCTTGTATCTATAAAAGGAGGTGCATACCTCTCATTATTTTCATGAGTTATTATTGACTTAAGCATCGGAGAKTCTTAACGGGTTGGGGGGTGGGACTCCTACCCGTTCGAGACGCTGTTTTGCAGGATCAGCGAGGTCGCTTGGAGGATCGCGGGAGATTTTGGAGGTCGCTGTGTCATATCTGGAGTCCATCTAGGTCACTGATCTCAATTTTGAGGTTAGTACCCCCTTTATTTGGTAGTTCAACTTTTTGGACTTATCAGCCAGCCTCGTCATAATTCATGTTCAATTTCCGAATTGCCTAACCAGCTCGATGTTCTAGCTCAACGGGCAAATGGCAAGCCTTCCCATAGATTAGGCGAAAATGGCTCATTCCAAGCACTGTCTTGTAAGCTGTTTGGTATGCCCACAGTGCATCGACAAGTTTGACTGCCCAATCCTTTCGACTCAGCCCGACTGTTTTTTCGAGAATGGCCTTAAGTTTTCGGTTGCTCGTTTCGACTTGGCCAGACGTTTGAGGGTGGTAAGGTGTAGCTACCTTGTGTCGAACCCCATACTTCTTCATTAACTTTTCAAAAGCCTTGTTACAAAAATGGCTCCCTCCATCACTTATTATCGACTTTGGCACCCCGAATCTACTGAAAATATTTTCTTGGAGGAATTTGAGAACAACTTCGGCATTATCTCTTCGAGTAGGAATTGCTTCCACCCATTTTGACACGTAGTCGACACCAATAAGGATGTACTCAAAATCTCCACTCTTAGGGAAGGGTCCCATAAAGTCTATCCCCCAAACATCAAAAATCTCCACCACTTGGTTGGGTACCTGGGGCATTTCGTCTCGCTTACCTATGTTTCCGGTCCGTTGGCAGTTGTCACAAGTTTTGCAGTATTCAAACGCATCAGCAAATAAACTTGGCCAATAAAATCCGGCTTGTAACACTTTGAACGCCGTCTTTTGAGCTCCAAAATGCCCTCCAAGGTCATGGCAGAATTGGAGAATGCTCCCCATTTCGTCGTTCAGAACGCACCTCCTATTTAGACCATCCTTGCAGCGTTTGAAAATGTCGGGGTCATCCCAAAAGTAGTCCCTTTGAAAAGTCGCTGGTGCGTTGCACAGGCCAAAAGGCATCCTTCGAAAAGCGAATGTGCCAAAGGGGCATGTGAATGTCGTCTTTCTATGATCTTCCGGAGCGATGGCCACTTGGTAGTAGCCCGATAGGCCATCCAAAAAGCAGTAAAATTCGTGACCCACAAGTTTGTCCAGGAGTTGATCGATGAACGGTAGAGGAAAATGATCCTTCCGAGTGGCTGCATTCAACTTCCTATAATCGATGCACATACGCCATCCGGTAGTTAGACGGGTTGGCACTATCTCTCCCTTTGCATTTTCGGCGATGGTGATACCTCCTTTCTTTGGAACCACATGGATTGGGCTCACCCATTTGCTGTCGGAGATGGCGAAAATGATTCCTTCATCTTTAAGCTTAAAATTTTCTTTCTTGACCACCTCGTAAAGCATTGGCGTCAGTCTCCGTTGACTGTCCCTCACAGGCCTGGCATCGGGTTCCATCTCGATTCTATGCATGCACGTCACGGGGCTTATTCCTTTGATGTCGCTGATGCTCCATCCAATTGCTTCCTTGTGGGTGCTTAACACCGCAACCAATTCTTTCTCATCTTGCTCCGACAAGGCTGAATAAATGATGACTGGTTTCATTTCGTTGGGCTCGAGGAAAACATACTTCAAGTGGCTCGGTAGTGGCTTTAATTCTATCTTTGGACCAAGCTCGGGTGCAGTGGCTATTTCACACAATTCTTCATCAAAATCGTCCATCTCTTCATGGTCTTCGTCGATCTCATTCAAGTCTATCTCTAATATCTCGGCCACCTTGATCAAAAACTCCGTGTCGTCCACGACGCTTAACTCATCAAGCACGGTGATCCCCTTTAACTCGTGAACACAAGAGGCAATCGGGTCCACAAACGAGAAATCTTCATTCATGTATGGCGAAGGAGTGTTGTGGATATCTTTCAGCGAGAATGTGACTGTTTCCCCCATCACGGACAATGTCATCCTTCCTCTGTTTACGTCAATCAGTGTACGAGAAGTGGACATAAATGGTCGACCAAGCAAAATAGTGTGCTCGGTGCCCTCTTTTGGTACCTCGCCGACATCAAGTATGACGAAATCAACTGGAATCACAAGCTCGCCAACTTGAACTAGAACATCCTCGACTATGCCAAGCGGTCGTCTAATTGATCTGTCCGCCAACTGTAGCCGCATCGTCGTTGGTCTCATCGTCCCCAAATCGAATTCCTTATAAAGGGAATAAGGCATCAAATTTATTCCGGCCCCAAGGTCAAGCATGCCTCGTGCTGTTTGCCCGTTTCCCAAGGTGATGGTTATGCAAAAGCTTCCGGGATCTTTCTCCTTTTTGGGTAGAGGTCCTTTGCATATGGCGCTCACCTCCTTTGTTAGCTTGACTTGCTGAAGTGTCTCGAGACGCCGCTCCCTCGCAACTAACTCCTTGAAGAATTTCACGTACGCGGGCATCGTCTTGATCACGTCTAACAGAGGAAGATTAATGTTGACATTTTTGAGCAGATTGTAAAGTTCCATGAACTTTTTATTCTCTTTTGCTAGGCGTAGACGACTTGGGAAAGGAACCTTGTCTCGAATAGTTATTGGCGAAGCTTTCAGAGGCTTGGTGGAATCGTCAGTTGTCACTGGAGAGGGTACTTGACTCGGGGGCTTCCCTTTTAATGACCCAGGAATGTATGGATTTGGTGACTTATGCATTTGGTCAACCAGTTTAGGGTCATTCTTCGTGGGCAGGCCTTCATTTGCAACCTCAGTTTCCTCTTCGTTTCCTTCTTCGACTCCATTATCTATTGCCTTCCCACTTCGTAGAATATGAACAGCGGAAGCCTGCTCGGGTTGGCTCGGAAGTTTCCCCTTCTCGTTGTCATGCTTGGCCATGAATGTCGCCATTTTCCCCATCATCTTCTCCAAGTTCTTCACGCTCTTAGACAAATCATCCAAGACTTCTCCTTGCTTATTCACTTGAGTGGTCAGACTGGTCAATCCATCTCTGTTTCTTAATGTCTCGATGACTTGGTTCTGTTGCCAAATTAGCAGTTGATCATTTGGCTGTATAGGAACAGGTTTTGGCCCCGCTGGTGGTGATTTGCTCGGTGGAGTGTGCGTTGGTTTATTTTGTGCTGGGGCGAAATGTGGGTTTTCAGGGCCCCATTTAAGATACGGAGAATTTCGTTGTGCATCGAACTTAGTAGATTGGTGGTGCTCGTAAGTTGGGATGTCTTGATAATGGAGTTGGTTTTTGATGGCGTATGCTTCAGCGTTGGTATCCTCGTGATATCCCAGTGTACAAGAATCCCCCGCATGCCCTTGCTCCCCACAATGATTACATTTCTCGAAGATCTCGTTGCTTGGCATCTCAGTTTCTTCGTTTACTCGTATCTTTCGTGGTCGAGAGCTCGTTTGCCTCGACTTCTCGCTCATCTTTTCAAACAGTCGTTTGGCTTCAGTCGCTGTCAAATCCCCAAAATCTCCTCCAGCAGCCACCTCTATATTATTTTTGAAAGAATCGATAAGTCCCTCGTAGAAGAGTTGATTCACCATTCCTGAAGAGTTGTGGTGATGGGGGCAGGCTTGCAACAGCGATTTAAAACGTTCCCACGCCTCGTGTAATAGCTCCCCGTCTTGCTGGACAAAGTTGGCTATTTGTCTCCTTATGTGGCCCGTCGTTTGAGCTGAGTAGTATTGATTAATGAATTTGTCGCTCACCATGGGCCAGTCGACCAGAGATCTCGGTTCCAGTGATAGTAGCCAAGACTTGGCTTTGTCCTTCATGCAACTTGGAAAACAAACCATTTGAAGGTCTTCATGATGAAGTCCCGGAGATGGGATCCTACTAACTTCGGCATAGAACTCCTTAAGGAACGTTAGTGGGTCTTCGTTGGCGAGGCCGTGAAATGTTGGGAGATTATTAATGATATGAGGTTTTAATTCGAAGTCTCTCGCAGTTCTTCCCAACACAATTGCCGAACTATAAGGACCGACTTGAGGGGTCGTGAACACTCTTTGTCTTGGCTCACACGCCTCCCGTTGGTATCTTGCTTGGTTATTCCGCCTCGCGTATTCCTCTCTCTCATGGTACTCGTCATATGCCAGCCACTCGTTGACCCGCTCGTCGTCGTGATATGATCTCTCAGAATAGTCGTCTGGGACGTGGTGGTAGCGATTGTCCCCTCGTCTTTGGCCTTCATTCTGGTTTATCACGTTACGTTGAATATTCTCCTCGTGTGCTTGAGGCTGTACTAGTCCGTCGGGACGATTTGGCTCACTCCTGTTCCCATTTCTTTGTTGCACGGGTGGATGCCTTGGTGACTGGTTGTCCCTGCTGTTGTGTGACTGGTTTTCTAGCCGCAACATCGTGTCCGGAACAGGATCACAAATAAAATCAGTCGTGGCAGACGATTCACTTGTGGTTGAGTGAGGAGGTCTCACTTGATTCGGACGATGAACGTTGTCGATGAACGGTGCAAGTTCGAGCCTAAGCGACCTACGACCTTGCATGAACTCAACAACAAATCAAACGTATCGACTAGAGAGAATAATTATACAAATAACGACAAAAATAAAAATAAAAATGAACAAGCATATTTTTGAAAACCTTTGTATACTCCCCGGCAACGGCGCCAAAATTTTGATTCAAGCTTTTGTGTTGCCTACTTATGAAAATTTGTCAAAAGATCAATAGCTTGCCCGCAAGAGAACGGGGTCGCGCGTAGTTTGGCAACTTGACTCGAGTCGTCTCTCGAGGAATATACAATCGGAATTCTCAAACAGTTTGTTCAACTTAAATTCACATACATGTCGGGGGGGGTGAATTTGATTGTTTTTATTAACTAAGAATTTAAAAATCATAAACACTAATTAAAAACTAAGTAATCTAATATATTACCTAGAGTAATTATTCTAAGAACTTTGAACAGAATCAACTAACAATAAGAGCATCAATTATCCAAACGAAAAGTAATCGAAGTAACCAATCCAAGCATGAATAATAACTAAGCAATTAATTAAACTAGGATTACGAGTTCAACACCAAAAGTATCTAAGAGTTGGAACATCAAATAACTCAAGAACAAATATTAGAACTACTACTTAATTGCATATATTAAACTAAGAAAGCGAATTAAAGGTTTAGAGTACTTATTAAACTATAAAGCGTAGTAAAATCTCCAGCTACTCCAGAGGGGTGAATGATCTTGATCGAAGAACGGATCACGAACGGACAGTTGAAGCTTGACAATCCACGAATCTTCAATCTTGATCACTTGTTGTTGACTGGATGTGAAAGGTGTTGTTCTCCAACCTCATGATCAAGGATTCAGTGTATATAAGTAGGGGTGTATCTTCTGGGACGGACTTGGAAGGTTTTAAATAGAAGTCTCTTGACTTGGAGTATAAGAAACCCTAAAATTCCCGATTCTGGGCCGTCGCGTCGATGGAGCGTCGACGGTGCGTTGACCGACGCGTGCCGGTACTCGGCGTCGGTGCTGCCTGGCGCGCGCGTCGGCTGGGCAGGTGCGTCGACGGTGTGTGTCGACATCGACGCTTCAGCAAGTAGCGTCGACGCTGCGTCGACATAGATGTGTCGACACCTACGCTTCAGCAAGTAGCGTCGACGCTGCGTCGACATCGACGCTTCAGCAAGTAGCGTCGATGCTGCATCGACAGAGATGCGTCGTCATCGACGCTTCAGCAGGTAACGTCGACGTTGCGTCGACCGACGCAGGTCATGACTCGCGTCGACGGTTGCGTCAGTCGACGCGGCTGCACGCCTACTCCCGTCTCTTCCTATCTGCTTGCTACTCGTTCACCGGAAAGCTCGTTCTTCATTTCGTGAATATCCGATTATGCGCTGAACTCGTCCGGTTACTTAGCTGTAAAGTGAAAAACCACAAATAATCACTTATTTGCATCAATCTAGATCAAAACACAGTAAAATAAGTTGAGACTGCAAATATACGAAATAGAGCTTAAACTACCCAACTTATACCAAAAACAATAAGAAAAACAAGTAATAAACCTACTAATAATAAGGACAAATATGTGCTAATCATGAGGTATTAATTTATTTTTATAAGAATCAGAATTTGTATACGATACATAATAAAAATGCCGATCGTTAAAATCGCTAACAAAATCAACAGGATTAGTATATATTTTATAAATGCTTGTTTTAGTTAATTAAAAGATTTTAAATTTCGCTGCGCAGGCCCCGTACGGTTATAGCAAACCCAACATGAGACATTCGAGATTTATTGGATGAGAGATCTTGCAGATGAAGTTATAATAGTATGAATCCTTCATATTGTACTTGCTTATTTCTTCCCCCAATGGTTATGATACACGCATCAACGGACATGGATGGATGTCCGATGACAACAAGTACAAGATAAGGGTAAGAGGAAACAACTCTACAGTTACGAATACGACAGCATAGATGGCCTTAATGAGTTGAATAGGGGCTCGAGAGCCGAAAGCACCTCTAAGAATCCGAATGGCTTTACAACACCAGTGGCCTTGACCATCAAAAGGCAAAATATCCCCTTAACTGAGACAACAACTGATAATGAAGAGAAGTCGATCACAACTCGTGATTACTTAATATAAACTTCTTATAAAAAAAATATTTAAAATAATTGTACAAAAGAATAATATGTATGATGATGGAGATGTTGGTATATACTTCATCTAAACTTTTCCAATCTTAACAAAATAGAGTTTCATAAGATACAGTTCATCATATCACATAATTTTTTTAAAAAATAAAAATTGTGCAAATGATTTGAAATTAAAAAAACCCACAATTTAATAAATCAATCAACTATAAAATTGGAAAATTAAGGAATTGATATGAAAACTAACTATATTAATTTAAATTAGGACTAAAATCATACCATGAGTTCTTCAGTATACCCCTCCTTCTCAAATTTGAGCAGAGTGCCAGGCGACTCCCTCCTCGTCCGACACTATTTAAACGTCGTCTCTCTTCAGCTGAAGGACAGACCCGGTCAGAAGTGGTCACTTACCTATTCTAAACATAGTTTTCATGTTTTTGAACATTTGAATCCTCCTTTCACGCTTGCTTCATTTTTCTTTGAATTTGTTACTTTTGATTCTCGAACTCGTACGATCTGGTGTTTAGAGATAAAGGATTTAGCTAATGGATAGCTTGTTGACTTTTTTTTTCTTGCAATTCGTATTCTAATATGCTTGGGTAAAGCCGAGAGTTTAATTCTTGAAATTATTTGTGAATTTTAGTTATTGGTTTTCATAATATTACTAGCTTTGATCTTGGATCCCATTTGTTCGTACGCTTAGGTGCTGATTTTGTTTGTATTCACTTGTGAATTTATTTGGTGATTATTCTCATTTATTCAGCCTTATTTTTGATTCGTCAATGTTTGGGTATTAGTGGATTTTTTTGTCTAATTTGGTTCTTGTGATTTGATTGAACACCTTCTGTCGTTCTAATTTTCATTCGTTCATCTTTGTTATTTTTAGTTCTCATGTCGTCGAACGCATTTGATACTTAAGATTTGTTGATAATATGTTTTATTTAATTTTATAGTCGTGTTGATCGATTATTTCTAGTTTTTAAAACAAAACAAACCACCAACTTTATTGATAGTGTGTTTAGATAATTTGTGTTTTAATGAAACTTTTTAACTCCAATTGTCATTTCTCGAGAGATTCGACTCGAGTCAAACTTATCGCTTATAATCGCTCCGTTCTCTTGCCAATGAACTTTTCTAAACAAAAAGTAAGTGTAAAAAGTTCGATTCAAAATTTATTAGTAGATTATAGATTGTTAATCACTACTCGGTTTTTGGATGTAAGCTTTATTCTAATTCATTTAATTTCTCGTTCAGACGATGAAATCCACCATTGTTAATTAATGAGCTTTCATTTCCTTCATTTTATTATTTTAATTTCTTGTTTCTTTGATTATGAGTGTTTTCGTTGGATTGTGATGTTCGTGTTTTGGTGGTTAGTTTTATTGCAATTTCTCATGATTCTAGGTGTTTGGTTTTCAGAAATCTATACGCTAACGATTGTTGTTCTTAAAATATTATTTTTCCATTGTTGATTAATTTCAAGTTTTTTTTTTTTATAAATCTAATCATGTTTATGTGTGCGTTGAATTTGAATTGCTGCGTTACTTGATGAGTTGTGTTTAGAATTCATGGGTCTAGTGCCTAGAATCGTTTAGAACCATCATGGGATTGTTGGGTGTTTAATCTACAAGTTGGGATTGATAACCCCATCTAGCAGATTAAGTGTTCGATAAAATACCAATTAATCATGGAGACGACTCTAGAGCCCTAGACCCCCATTTTATTAATCTATGTCAATTTTGTTCCTCGTCGTTTAAATCACCGTCTTAGATATTATAGTTTCAAACCAAAACTTGATCGTGTGTTTAGAATAGTTTTTTCCTTATTTTCTTATTCGTGAATCAAACACAAAAACTACCTTCGATTAGTCTTTCTCGAGAATTCGACTCGAGTCAATCTTACCACTTACAATTGCTCCGTTCTCTTGCGGACGAACTTTAATTAATAAAAAGTAAGTGTAAAAATTTCGATTCATCTTACCTCGAGCCTTGAACTTTACCCTGGGCCTCCACCAAGACCTTGTCTTTAAATTTATTTCATCCCGAAATAGTTTCTCCCCCCACTATGTTCGCTTGACTTTCCAGAAAGTGATTATAGTTAATAAGAGAAGCTTACACGTTTTAATTTTCTATTTCGAGAAAGTCTCTCGCCTCATGGGTTTATTAAAACCCAATATTTTTGTCGACATTTATGCCTTGAGCCTCGATCCGTCTTTTTCTGGAATTAGTTTAAGTTGGAATAACAAAGAACCAACCTATTTACCCGAGGTAAACCCACTTTTCTACCATTTTTGTTTGCAAAATTCTTTAAGCCCAATTCAACCATCGCTTAACTATTTGCAAGATCTCGAGCCATCACCCCAAGCCCAAATATAGGCATGTTCATTTTATAGGTTGCTGGTAGGAATATTCAGACCCTAAGCCGTTCTTTTGAGCACCAACTTCGAGTACTCTCTGCGTGGGTTCTAGGAAAATGTCTTGGGTCTGAGTCTCGTCCTTGAGCACAAACCTCAAAATTCCACGACAATCTCAACTAACTGTGTACTCGACCTAAATTCTCAAACCACTTTAGTCTATCATGTTCAAATAAATGAAGAGTCCCAATCTGTTTCCCTGAGTTCGAGCCACAAGCCTTGGTTTTAGAGAGTCTTGGCCCAATTTCAGTCATAACTCTACTATGCAGGCCCATTAAGATCTCATTTTTGTGGCCCAAATTAAGCCATAACTGAAGTGGCACAATCCAATAAGCTTTCCTTCCGCACTTGCAAGACCTAACTTAAGCCATAGTCGGGCTGGTTTGACCCAATAAGTTTTCCTTTCACATTTTTGTTGCCCAACTTAAGCCATAACTTTCACTTTGCATTTTGGCGATTTAACCTAAGCCATAGTCGAGCTGGTTCGGCTCAATAATCTTTCCTTCTTCATTTCTTTGACCCAACTTAAGCCATAACCGAGGTGACACGGCCCATTAAGGTTACGTTGCTAACACCTTGCACGTTCCTGCTCAAAACCGTTAATTATTCTGAGGGTATCTAGACTGTTCATTTCTTGGCTGGTGAATGATTGATATGATAATTTAAGGGGTTGTTTGGACTAGGCTTCATTGGGATTCTGAATAGAATTCATAATCTTGAGTATTCAGAATTCTGTAAATAGTAAGAATCTTTGTTTGTTATAGAATTTAGAATCTTTTACTTTTTACTGTAGATGTCAAATCATGTATGAAAAGTGGATGATAATGTATTTTTATATTGTATTTGATGTCAAATCATGTATGAAAAGTGGATGATAGTGTATTATTATACTGTATTTAGTAATATTTAATTTTGTAAATATAATGATGATGTGACAAAAGAGATGAGTGTGGGGTTATGTGTAAGAAATGGTTGGTTATGAATTGAAAATTAGAGTCATAGAACAAACGAGAACTGGGATTCAGAATCTCAATCCTGGTATTCACAGTCTTAAACCAAACAAGGACTAAGGTTTCCCCTCCATGTATTTCATGTCCAAAGGCTCTACTCTCATTCTCATTCACCTTCTTACCTCACACTTCTCCATTACGTTCTCTGTCACATTGAGCCTGATTCTCCTCCCCGAGCTCTAACGATCTTTTGCTCCTAGTTTCACCCATCCACCCGGATGGCACCCCTGTCGTCGGGACTGGGGAGGTGGATTTCGATGAGTTAATCACTCCTGCTCAAAGCCGACCGGATTATCATGGAGGCCTCACTGAACACCTCTAACTATGGTGAGCAACACTTTTAAATTTGTTATTTTTCTTTTTTTTTTTTATAATTTTATTTATATTGTAGGATTTTGTCCTTATATTGGATGGGGTATCATCCCCTGCTAATGTATGACCAGGTCTTACCTTATAAGAACCCCTTCTATTGTTTTAAATGTAACTACACGCGGTATTAGGTATGTATAATGAACTCTATGTCTTATAAATGTTGGGATTTTACTTTATGTAATATACTTTAAATAGCTCTTCGATATGAGATCTTTTACCTTAGTGTTTTAGAAAGATATCTAATTTTATTGTTGGAATTTGTGTGTCTCCCCATCCAGGTGTTTTGTTATAAATTAATTTATGCCGAACCAGATTCTACACAACCCTAATGCATTTGGGTTCTAGCCTTGCACCGAGCTCAAGGGACTCCTCCTCCCAAGTTTCGTTGTTCTCAAGCCCTAACATTCTACCTCTGACCCCTGAGCTTTAATATTTAAGGCTACCTGAAGATTTTAACCTAGAGCATCATTCGATTCATGTCGTTGCGCTCATAGTACACTTAAGGCGGTCACATTGTCTTTGCCAAATATCTATTCGAAATATAGGAACGAAAATGATACCATATAAATGTACTCCCCCCCCCCCAGGCATTTCCTTATCAAGAAGTTTTGCCTTCGTTTCTCTACTTTCTCCGCATCATGTCTAGTTCATTGATCATCCCTCCAATGGATGCTTATGAGCTTCAAGAGGATATGAATGAGATCTGCCGTTGGTTGGAAAAAAGGAGCAGAATAAGAAATTCTACAAGGATTACTGGAAGTCTTCTGAGCATCACATCCTTCAACTTTAAGAGGAGGTGTTGGATCTTTGCGACCAAGTGGATCATTTGTTCAAGGTGAACAAGACCCTTGTTCCTAATGCCAATGCGGAGGCATGATGAGATGACATGTATTATCTTGAATTGTGTGAGGTGGACCATGCGTTCAAGAGC
Organism: Phtheirospermum japonicum; assembly: GCA_014905375.1. Classification (NCBI taxonomy): domain Eukaryota; kingdom Viridiplantae; phylum Streptophyta; class Magnoliopsida; order Lamiales; family Orobanchaceae; genus Phtheirospermum; species Phtheirospermum japonicum. Next base: position 1,627,408 of record BMAC01000006.1, on the reverse strand, counting down.
TTCAAGAATGCCCATTTCCACCCTACTAATTGTTTATATTTTGTTTACTACTCAAGTATTTGCTTTGAGGCTTTTATTTTGGGTGTGACAAGGTTCTGGCATTTCAAATAAGATTCTATCCTTACTAAACCTACCCTCCTGCAATTTTTATCTTTTGATTAGGCTAACCGCCTTTTTTTATATACAAGGGTTTAGGCATCTGCCTATGATATATCCTTCTTATAGCCCATGTGAGGTTATAGGTTTGGTGCTTAGGTTTCTACCTATACGCTTTTTTTAAGCATATGCAGTTTTATGTTTTATGTTAAGGCTTTTCCCTTAAGATTGACATTCGTCAATATACAAGTTTCCTTTGATATTCTGCTCAATCTTTAGCTATCGAGGCCTTCATATGATAGTGCTATATGAATATTTTTCCCATTTAGTCTCTCTAATTTGTGGCCGCCTCCTGCCAAGATTCCAACCACTTTGAAAGGTCATTTCCAATTAGCTCCTAGTTTCCCGAGGCATCTAGCTAGCCTGCCTTCCTCAGCACCAAGTCCCTGATCTGAAAGTTCTTCTTAACCACCTTACTGTTGAAGGCGGCTCGCCGACCCTTCATCTTCTCCATCTGGAGGAAGGATTTCTCTATTTTTTTCAGTCAACAGGTCGAGTGTATCCTATATCATTTGTTCATTCTATTCTTCTTCAAAGCCTTCAGTCGGTGGGTCTGTGCTGATCTTAGCTGGTATTTCCGCGTCCATTCCATACATCAAGCTAAAATGGGTCTCCCCCATATTTTCTTTTGGGTTAGTACGGTAAGCCAACAAAATCGAGTTGAGCCTATCTAGTCAGGTCTTAGTCCCCTACACCAAGATTTTGTTTGTGGCTTCACATGTCTGTTCGCTTAGAGATTGTACACCGAGGTGAAGCGTTGCTCGATCTTTATATTCTTACCACTCCCTCAGACCAGTTCCCGCAAACTGGGTTCCGTTGTCTGACACAAGGATCTTGGGCACCCTAAAATAACACACTATGTTTTTCTACATCAATTTTAATATTGTCTCTTCGTTGATTTTCGCCAAAGGCTCTGCCGCTATCCACTTGCTGAAATAGTCCATGACGACCGCCATAAACTTTCTCTGCCCCGACGCCATAGGAAAGGCCCCACAAGGTCCATCTCCCACTTAGAAAAGGGACATGTCGCACTCATAGTGATGAGCTCTTATGCTGGCTTGTGTATTAGAGGGTCATGTATTTGAGACTTCTCACAAGCCCTCACTATTTTTCAGCATCGGCCTTCAAGTAAGGCAAAAAATATCCAGCCCTCAGGAATTTTTGGGTTAGGGCCCTAGCTCTCATGTGGTTACCACAACATCCTTCATTTATTTCTCTCAACACATGCTCACCTTCCTTCATACGTACGCACTTCAGTAAGGGCATCCCAAAGCCTTTCTTGCATAACTTTCCTTCCACTAACAAAAACGTGAAGCTCTAATCTTGAGACGAGCCGCTGAGCCTTTCTGTTCCGGCATGGTTCCCTTCTTTAGATACGTCTTAATTTCTGCCTCCCAGTCCTCTATTTCCACCAGCTCCGCCACCATGTTCTCTATGAAATCTACTGGTGCCATCAATAAGGTAATCTTCCGTTCTTTGCAGTCCACAATTGAGCTGGCACCTTTGATAGGTAATTTGCCCTTCTATTTTCCTCTCTTGGTACATGCAGATTTCGAGGTGCTCGATCATCAATTTTTTAACCTCTCCACGTACTTCTTCATTTTTCTTTCTCTTACTTCAAATTCTCCCCTAGTCTGCTTGTAAACTAATTGCGAGTCTAAGTGGGTTAAAATTCTTTTTGCTCCCAAGTCCATGGCCATTTGAATCCCCTAAAAGAATGCCTCGTACTCTTCTTCACACTAATGAAATCTTTATAAACCGGTCAAAAAACTTGAAAAACCTCAAAATTGTTGAGAATTGAAATTCTATGTAGGCTACAATTGTCTATATTTTCACATAAAAAAAATCAAATTTGAGTTTTTTTTAATATTGAAATGATTATATTTTAATTCACTCTTAATTTTTTCTCCTTCAATTATTTCAATTTTTTTTTTTTGAAATAAATCATTTGTCCACCATTTATTATTACATATATTTCTTTAAAACTTATTATTATCTCACTTAAATTAAACTAACGATCAATAATTTTCAATTATTATTCTACTATTTTTATATGAAATTAATTTCAATCATTACATTTTCATCTCATATTTATCGACAATCCCACATTTTCTTTTCTTTAATTTTTTTTTTAAGAAACTATTACCTCTGATTTCCAACAATTTTCAAAAATGAAAATATGGGCAATCGAAGCCTAAACCTCTGATTGTTAAGAATGGAAATCTTCTTGATCAAAATTGAAAAAAAAAAAGAAAAAAAAAAGGTGATTATTAAAGTTTGAGGGGTAAAATTTGGCAAAAGTCAAATCTTAAAAGAGACCAAGTGGGAAAATGATTAGTACTATTAAATTAAAAAATAAATAAATAATCCAAAGAAAAATCCACTCTTCTGAACAGCCCACTGGAAATTCAAACCAGGCCCATGGTTTTCTTTTCTGCAGTCTTGGTTACTACAAGTATCTCCCCACCTCCACCCCACACCCCCACCTCCACCCCGCTCATATCAACTTTCATCTTCCACTATACAAATGTGGAAAATATATGCAGAATCACATTTCTATCAATCTATTCATCTCTACAGTGCTCAATACATATATCACATCAAAAGTCCAATTATAGGAACAGAATAGAACTGCTCTGTTCTTTATCTTTTGGGGATTTTTCTTTGGGTCCCGGGTCAGAATTTCGCATAATCTTGCGTGGCTTTTTGCCCTTGTACTTTCCAATTATATCATCACTGTCAAAGACTGAATTTTGTTTGCGATTATTTACTTCTTTAATTATTTTTCTTGATGAAAATGGGAATTGAACAAAACAGGGGTGGTGGAAAACATAAGGTTAGTAATGAATCGAAGAAAAACAAGCGGAGACAGAGAAAAACGTCTCAAGTTCAGAGGCTTTACGAAGCTTGCAAGGAGGTTTTTGCTGATTGTGGCCCCGGAATTGTTCCATCCCCTGAAAAAGTCGAAAAACTTGCCGCTGTTTTGGGTACTAATTAATTAACCTTTTTTTTTTTTAAAAAAAAAATTTAAGTATTGTTCATAATTCTGAGAAAGTCGATAACAAATGTGTCTTGATGATGGTAGTTAATGGTATTTTTGTCAATGTGGGATCGCGAAGTTGTGTTTTTCTACAAGCTGGAGGACAAAACAAAAGTTACTTTTTGCTTTTACTGTTAAATTCTTGAATGTGTGATGTTTATATGGTCAATGCTAGGCCGACCTATGATTGTAGGATAAGGTACAACCTCTGCAAGCACCACTTTTCAATTACACAATTATTTTACAATTTTCTGTAGATATCTGAATTTCTGATAGTGACTGATTAAATTTTTTAACCCCATGTGTTTAAAACATAGATTCTTGCTCAAATTGACACGATTTGCCTTTTTTTTCCATTTTGCCGACCTATTATAACCATTTCGTACATATATATAGAGTAATCAATATACTTGCACAACAAAATGAAGTTTGAGTTTACACTTGTTTGTGTACGAACAAGTTCATGTGTATTTATTTATTTTTTCTAATCTTTTTATTTGTAGTGCTATAGATCACATATGCAAATTGCCGGTGTATACTAATATCTAAACAAATTTGTAATCCAACGCAGATGGGATGACTCAAGCCGATGTCGGGCTGCGGCCCGATATGCCGTTTTTCGAGAGCGAAAGAGCTCCGGTCATAACATATCTGCAACTCCATGAATGTGACAAATTCTCAGTGTGTAATCAATCTTCCCTATTCCTCCAATGGAGAACCAAATTATCTTATAATCTTTTGTTTGTAGTGACTTATCCTTTTATATATATGCTGACTAATTACAGATTGGAATATTCTGTTTGCCCCCGACAAGTGTCATTCCCCTGCATAACCATCCAGCAATGACAGTTTTCAGCAAGCTTCTCTTTGGAAGTATGCACATCAAGTCTTGTGACTGGTCATATGAGGTTGATAAAAACACTGATCAAACGATTCCAAACGCCGTCGATCCAAAAAGTACGTTCTGATTTTAATCTATTTACAAAAGAAAACCACTTATCTCTTAAAATTACAAATAACCCTCTCTTTTTTAGGGTGCACTTTTGTAACACTAAACATATACATATCAGGGAGTTATTTGTAATTCTGAGAGATAATTTGTTTTTTTGGCAAATAAACTAAACCTCAGGAGTTTGGTGGGAAGGGGATAAGAATCAAAATAACTGAAAGGCTCAGAGTCCAAATAAGTACAATGCAACTACCAATAGTTTATGATTATTTATTTATTTATGCAGGTCGTCCGGATGGAGTACGACTGGCTAAGATTAAAGTCGATTCCGAGTTCACTTCCGATTGCAAAACTTCGATTCTCTATCCAACCGACGGCGGGAACATGCACCGTTTCACAGCCAAGACAGCGTGTGCGGTGCTGGACGTGCTGGGCCCACCGTACTGTGATCCCGAGGGTCGACATTGTCAGTACTATTATGAGTTCCCATACGCCAGCTTTCCTGGTATGTATGTATATGTATGTATATTTACGTAAAAATTACAATGTTCCTTTTCTTGTACGGACATTTTACTGTGAAAATGCTCTTTTTTCTTTCTTTCTTTCTTTTTTTTTAAAATACAGTTGGAAATGCATCGGTGTCTGAGGAAGAGAGAGAGGGTTATGTTTGGCTTAAGAAGAGAGAAAAGCCAAAGGATTTGTCTGTAGTTGGAGTGCCATACAATGGACCAAAGATTGCGAAAAAGTAATTAGGATAAGGAATTGAGTTTGCAAATTTTTCGTGTAGGAAAAATAAAATTGTGAAATAGCTTAGTTTGTTTTTTGTCAAGTTTTACTTGATTTTTGACGAGTCATGATACGTAAAGCTCAAGGGACCCGGCTAGAGGCCGTCCAGTGCCTTGTAAAAGCACCCTCTAATTTTATTTTTTTGACTAAATTAGGCATTGGGAAAGACAAAAATAACCCTAATTTTATAGTAAAATTTTTTGTTTGTTATAATATTCAGAAATGGTTGGTTGTGAATTGAAAATTAGAGTTGCAGAAACGAATCCCAATCCTGGTATTCGCAATTTTAGACACAAGGGCTAAAGCACAAAGGACCCGGCTAGAGGCTGTCTAGTACCTTGTAAAGCACCCTAATTTTAATTTTTGACAAAATTAGGCATTGGGTAAGACAAAAATAACCCTCCATTCATTAGAATTAAAACACCCTTTTTTTTCTTATTCAAAACTCATCACAAACATAAAGAATTGGCCCCTCTCTACGTCTCAACACAAATTTTCTTCCTCTTAGAACCCACTCCAAGCCTCAAAATTATTTACAACCTTAATAATGAATTATGGATGATAATAAGAACTAGATGAATAATATAAGTTTTGTAGATAAATTTCGGGTTAAAAATTTTCTTTATGCACATTAGACATTTGCTCAAATTTTATATTTGACCACTCGACACAATATTCAAGATATTGAGCGGAACAACTTTGATTTTTGTCCCCTTTGGAATCAAACACGTTATCTGATTCTGGCCGGAAGAACAACTTGTTAGAGCATCTTTAACCCCCTCCTCAACTCCTCCCCACTTTTTCAATTCCCAACACGCCACATCATCAAAATCACCTCCACATCACCAACTCATTTTATTTCCCTCCCCAACCCCTTTTATCTCATTTATCCTTCAAACTCTCAAACCTACTTTTTATGGACCCTACATGTTTCCGAATAATTTTAATTCTTATTTTTCATATTCAAATATTATTATATTTTATCTATTAAATCTATTTAAACTATTTAATCTATTAAATATAGTAATTCAACTTAATCATGAGTTTATGATTAAATTAATAATAATAATAATAACAATAATTTAAAATTATTTGAAAATAAGTCTCAAAATAAACGTCCATGATAAATTCGGTAAGAAAAAAAAAACACATGCAATTTGATTAAATAAAAAGGGATACAAAATAAAAAAAAGAAATAAAAAAAAAAAATACAACAAAATAGAGAAAATAAAACACAACAAAAGAGAAATAAATAACAAGTATGCGTGCATCAATATGTAGGTGTGAAAACATATTTTATTAATTTTTATTTTTATTTTTTGAGATAATATGTGATATTCTATTTTATTTATATATCTATTCTTAATTTTTTTTCATTTATAATTAATATTCATGTAAATACTTTAAAATTTTAATTAATAATAAAATTTAAATTCTTTATGTATGAAAATTTATTTATTTTACAGTAAATTATTTTAATTTTTATATATATAAATATATATATATATATATATATATAAATGAAAAAGGAAAAAGAAAAGAAAAAGAAAGGAGAAAGGAGAAAGGACGGAAGAAAGGAAGAAAAAGGAAAGGAAAAAGAGAAGAAAAAAGAAAAAAAAAAGAAAAAGTTGGCTGCAACTTTTCAGATGTGGGGCCCACTGCCCCACTCTCTCTTCAGGCGCGTGCACTGCACGCGCCGTGTGATTGGCCCAGGGGCGGCGACTGCCGCCCCACTTCTCCCTCTCTCCCTTTTTTTTTTTTTTTTTTTCCTTTTTTCTCTCCCTTCCCGTTTGAATATCCCCCTCCCCAATCTCAAACCCCTTCTTCTCCCCAACTCATTTATTCTACCCCTTCCCAACCAAATCCCAACCAAACCCCACCAAAACCCAAGACTAAAGATGCTCTTAGGCCCAGTAATTCGAACACAAATTTAATGTACAGTTTCAAACTCCTGTAGTCTATAATAGGAAAAATAGGCGTTCGAAAACAAAATTCAAATGCCTATAATATGTTCGAAAAATTAGATTCGAACAATTTCTTCCCCAAACGCATTGAAAAACTTAATTTATTTTTAATGCAAAAATAGCAAAAAACCTCATGCAAACATCGTCTCAATCATTTTTATAATACTCATTCCGTTTTTTATTAAATGTCGTTTTAAAATTTGTTTCTAATACACCCTTAATAAATTAATAATATTCATAATTAAACTCTCTTACCTCTTTACTAATAATTATCTTATTACCATAAATTTATTTTGTTTTCTTTAAATGAGTAGAGATAAAGTTGGAAAAATGGATAAAAATTCTAAAATGACAATTAATTGAAATAAAATTTAACTACTTAAACGACATTTAATATGAATCATAGAGAGTATAAATTTGCAAATAAAAATTCCTCCAACACATAAATCACTCGTGTTTGTTCCGAGACTTCTGGGATTTGTAGAATCATAGTAATAGAATTTGAAAGTTCAAATAAATAGTTAAATACTTATTTGTTTAGAGGTTTTTTTTAAAAGGAGTGTAATGTAGCATATCAAATTATGTTTGGTTATGTGTTGTATTTTCTCTATCGTTCCTAAGGAAAAAGTACGTGTTGTATTATTTATAATACATTTGTGCATAAGATATTCATTTATCTATAGTATACATGTAATGATCGATGAGTTTTATATTCACAGCTAGAATGGAATAGGTTAGTGTTACTTTAGAAATATTGTCCTGGTAAGGTTTTGAGATTATGATTTGAAAATCCACTTTCAAAAAGAAAATCCAAAATAGGATTTTTAAGACCTAGAACAAACACAGCCTTAATTTCCTCAACCAAACCTTAGCTACAATAAATAATTACACAAAGATGAGAAAACTTCCGTCGGCTTTTCTAAGTGTAGGCACCTCTTCCACTTGTCTGTCTACAGGTATCCCTTGATAAACTATTAGAATGTGTAATTATTTAATTATATTCATCAATTTGAGTACAATGGTGTACAAGTGTGTAGAATTTGAAGGTCTATGATTATAAAAATAAGTATCAGTTTATGATTTTGTTATCAATGTTAACCAACATCGAATACCAACATCAACCAGAGTTAATCGAAAATTATGTAGCGGAAATAAAATTTAAAAACACAGCAAATTAAATTCAATTCACAAGTAAAAGTACTTGTGAACTTGGGTGTACAAACCCGAAAACTATATTACTTTATTGTTCACGATCAATACAAAAATATGAAATAATATATGAAAACTAAAATATCAAAAACTTGATACTAAATACTTGTCGCCATGATAAAAAGATCTTCTCCGTTGGTTACGTAACTTCGAAAAACTTGTTAATCTCGAACAATGGCTCCAAGTAGTCTTCACGTCCTTTACTTGCTGTGCGTCTTCTTCAAAACCCGTGCGTCTCCGTGCGTAAAGAACTTGTCACAAGCTTTAGGATTCTCTTGTCTTAAATAGACAATCCTAAAATTCTAAACTTGGTAAACAAGTAAAACAAATCCTAAACACAATATAGGAAACTGAATAAAGTCTTATACATAAACTAGGAAACAAATAAACACCTAAATCTAGTTTCCTAACTTATTTTGTGCCCAAGAAAGGCAAATAACAAAATAGAAATTATTGCCAAGAATAAATTTCTCAACGATCTCCTCTTTTTTATTTCTGGACAAAATACTACGACGCAAAAACACGTTCAAACAAAAACTACTAACTCCCCCTAAGTTGGAAAACTCCCCCTAAATAAAATACCCAATGTTATTAACACTGCCAACCAACATTAAAAATCAACATTGTTCATTTCAACTTATCAAAACAAAACACAAGGAACTTATTGACTTCGAACCTTTTTCGACCGACGAGGGGATGTCGAAGTTCCTTCACCTCAATCCTTTCGCTTCTGCAACTGCTTTCTCTTCATCTTCTTAAAAGCCTTATTGCGAGAGCGGATCCTCTTCCTGCGTTTCTCTCGATCAAGACTCGCCAAGGCCTCGGCAACAACAGCATCATCCGCAGCAACAGCATCATTCTTATCTGCGTCGCCAACATCTTCCCCTTTTTGACCAGAAGGCCAAAGAGATTCCATGATCGAACCACGAAGTGCCTTCAACTGGGTCATTTGTGTATCAATCCAAGCCACATGCGCCGGAAGAACCTGCGCAGAAATGGGGACCATGTTGGGACCAATGTTGGGAACGCTGGACCCAACATCACTAGCAACATTGGCCTGGAAAGGCGCCTGCCAGGGGAGGTCAATAACCCGCGCACCAGTAATATGTTGGCCCCTCAAAGCAAACCAGTCGGCCTCACCAGTAAGCACGTCATCAGGAAGAAGCGTCAAACCCTGATTTTCAAGCACACTAAAGATCAAAGAGGGAAAACATAATGAGGTAGCAGACTTGGTGGTGGCGAACTTCGTGATATGTCGAACACGTGCTGCCCAAAACTGAACTTGATTCCCCTCCCAAGTCTGTACAAAAATTGGGCCTGAGGCCGCGTAACACACGTAGTATTCTTGGAGGGAACCCAGTTACAAATGGCCACCTTGTGCAAAATAGAATAAAGAGAAGAAAGACGAGTGCTCGGCAACTGTTCAAACCACGCATGCACCATACTGCCAGACAAGAACGAAATAACCTCATTCATATCATCCACAGTAGAATCACCCCGATACAGTTCAGTCCCAAATAACTCATCAATCAAATCAGGGGTAAAATTAAACACTTTGCCACGCACAAATACTTTGTCAAAACTCATAGAATTTAGATCAATAATGGAGGGCAACAGATTCGCATAAAACTCCACGACTATATCACGAACAAAAAAATGGCAGTGGAGACTGTAGAATACATACCTTTATGTTAAAAATAGGCAACCAAGTTTTACCTTTTAAACAACTCAACCGGGACTCGGCGCTCAGCAATCATATGCCGGGTCTGGTACTCAGAAAAAAACTCCTCGGCCTTAGCAGTCAAGAAGCGATCAGAATGCGGCACCATGTCTTCAAGCTCAATGGCCTGAGATGGAGAGCCACCAGAGGAGTGTGAGTGAATAGAGGTGTTAGATGGAGTCGGCGTGGGAGCATGAGAAGCAATATCATCAGAGGTAGAGCTGGAGGACGAAACAGACGGGGAATGATTTGATGTTGGTATGGGAGAACCAACATGAGGAGCAACATTGTCCTCCTTAGCAGTCTTCTTTTTCTTCTTGTCCTTCTTGTAGGTAGAAATGATATCTCGAAGAGGCACATCAAAAGAAGAATCAGGGGAGTACTCAAATAGATTAGGATCGAAATCGGGCTGTGGCTCACGGACAGGAGCCGTAGGGGGATTATCGGTAATCGGTCGAGAAGTACTCGTCACTTCACCGGAGAAAAAATCTAAAATAGTATAAGGAGGGGACGAGTATTCAGTTGCAGTAGAGACTGAGGAAACCTTGATTGATGCCAGGGTAATTTTCTTTTCGGCCAATTTCACTGTCTGCTTCTAGCGAGGCGTCGTCCTCTTCGTCAGACTCGGAGCTGAAGCAAACGGCGGCACGGACCCCTCAACCGGAGCGGCAGGAACATAATCATCATCATCAGGGTCCGACATCACCGAGACATCCTCCGCGAGGTTCATGTGCTCAAGAGGCACATGCCGTCTCGGCCCTACTCGGCCCTTCGGAATAGCGGGAGGTACAACGCCGGGAGGTATATTGCGCAGTCGTCGGGACCTTTTCAAGGTAGGGTTCCCAATTGGGCCAAATGTCTCAGTAATAAACGATAAATCCGGGGGATTAAAAACATTGATCTCGTTCCCGGGCTGGCCGGAGAGCATCTGTGCTTCAGGCGCGACGTCAAGTTGCGGCGGAGCTGGAACGACAACGTGGGACCCATGCGGCGGCGAGGGCGGTGGCGATGTTGTTACCGATGGTGGGTTTGAAGAGGAACCACCACCGATTTCTGCGCGAATATCCAGGCTGCCAACTTTAGGAAACGGCACTGGAATCTGTTCGCCGGAGCGGCGCACACCGGCAGGTAATTCAGGAACATTCGACGGCGAGGTCTGGTCTGACATCCTGGGAATTTGCACAAAAACACAAGAGACAAAATCGAAGCAGATAGAATATCTTTGTGAGAGCTGGAGAGTTTAATCGCAGAAGGGTAATTGGGAAGTGAACAAACGGTAAAAATATCAAGTATTTATACTTTAAAAAAATGACTATTGCCAAGGAGAGAGAAGTCAAGAAAATAAAAGGAAAAAGCCCTAATTTACCTTCCAGTGGATTTTGAGCCTATAACTTGATTTTCTTCACTTCTTAAAACAAAACCACTCCCCCTTAATGTAGGATACGTGATCAACCCCCCACTTCAACCATTATCTCAATTTATTTAAAAATAAAATTGCACGACTCCTACTACAAAATTAACCGAAGTAGTGAGCTGATCAATTGAACCATCAGCAAAGTAAAATCAATCTTCTTGTGCAATATGAATTATCACTCTCCAAATCAAGCTGGTTATTACCTGTCCAGCCGTCCGAGTACAACTCCACCGAAACACTTAGTTAACTAGATTCAAAATGAAATTAAGAGAATTCACGATAGACAAAAACACAAGCAACAGTTCGCACAGCAAGTAGGCATCTTCCCAAAGTATGAATGTCATATTGGATGCCTAAAATTCATGACCTAAAAGATTTTTTTTCTAAATTCACATTACGGTTTTTAGTGACTCGGTCAGTGCTGCTTTTTATTACTGACAACATTATGAACCAACATTGCCTCAGGCAAAGTCAATGGAAACTTACTCCTTAACCCAAGTTAATGACTAAGTCAAAATAACTCAAGAAGGTGAAATTTAAAGATTGGATCAATTTGTATCCAGATTTTCTTCATCTTTTTAGGGATTTGAAGAGAAATAACATATCTTCAGCAATTGCTGTTAACACCTCTTGTTTTTGGACCTGGAAGAAAAACCAGTTTCTACGGGCAAGCTCCACAATCATCTAATTGAAGAGGTTAGTCTTTTTGTCATCACTTTTATTGCAACACATGACCTTATCGCACTTTCAACCAAACTCAATGCATTTGAATTATGAATGAAAAGAAGAATAAAAATACATGCAAAAGTGTACATATGTTGTGACTGATGTTGATATGGTGTGTCACAACATCACAAACCAACATTGGATCAGACAATGCACATACCGAGATCTCTTCTCAAATGAGAGAAGGTCTTGAGATTTAATGCCTTTGTGAAGATGTCAGCAAGCTGATTGTCTGTTCATATATTCTCAAGGCTAACAATCTTCCTCTTAACTAAGTCTGGAATAAAGTGGTACCTTATGTCAATGTGTTTGATTCGAGAATGCTGGACTGGACTTTTAGAGATGTCAATGGCACTGGAATTGTCACAAAGCACAGTCAAAATACTACTGTACAGACCATAGTCTTCAATCATTTGGTTTATCAACAACAATTGTGTACAAGCACCTCCAGCTCCAATATACTCGGCTTCAGCTGTAGAAAGAGAAATACAATTCTATTTTTTGCTATACCAAGAGATTAGATTATTTCCCAATAAAAAACAGTCCCCAGTAGTACTCTTCCTATCTACCACATCCCCAGCCCAGTCCGAATCAGTATACCCTACAAGTTCAGTACCAGTGTCCTTAGTGTACCACACACCTAATTCTGTTGTACCAGCAATGTACCTTATGATTCTTTTAACGGCTTTTAAGTGTGACTCTTTTGGATTAGACTGATATCTAGCACACAAACACACACTATACATAATATCAGGTCTACTTGCTGTCAAATACAACAGACTCCATATCATGCTTCTGTACATAGTGTTATCAACACCGTTACCAACATCATCTCTCGACAGTTTCACAGTTTTGCCCAGTGGGATTTTCTTATGCATTTCACTTTCTAACCCCAAATTTTTAACTAAGTTCTTAGTATATTTGGTCTGAGAAAGGAAAATACCATCATCAAGCTATTTGATTTGAAGACCGAGAAAGTACGAGAGATTACCTTCCATGATCATCTCAAATGTGTCGGACATTCGAGTGATAAACTCCTTGACCATCTGCTCGTTAGTGGATCCAAAAATAATATCATCTACATAAATCTGGACGATTAAGATGTGCTTATTGGATTTAAGGAGAAACAAAATTTTGTCAACTTCCTCTCGTCAAAAGTTCAAATAGAGCAAATATTGATTCAACCTTTCATACCAAGCTCTAGGAGCTTGTTTTAAACCATATAAAGCTTTTTTCAATTTTAAAACAAAGTTGAATTTTTGGGGATCTACAAATCCTTTAGGTTGCTCAACATAGACCTCTTCACTTAAGACTCCATTTAAAAACGCACTCTTTATGTCCATTTGATGTAATGATATCTTCATATAACAAGCAACAGCGAGTAAAAGTCTTACCGACTCAATGTGAGCAACAGGGGCAAATGTTTCATCAAAGTCAATTCCTTCAATTTGTGTGTACCCTTGTGCAACCAGCCGAGCTTTGTTCCTCACAATGTTGCCTGCCTCATCAGTTTTGTTCTTAAAGATCCACTTTATCCTAGTGACGTGAGAGTTCTCTGGACGAGGGACTAAATCCCAAACATCGTTTTTGGCAAATTGGTCCAGCTCCTCTTGCATTGCCTTTATCCAGACTTCATCCTTGAGCTCATCCTCCACAAGTTTGGGCTCTGTTTTAGAAAGATACAAAGACTCACAAATCTTAGAACAATTAGTAGACAGACATACATACCTGACAATTTCTTTGAAATTTATCTGTCTCCTTCTTGTACTCCTTTCATCTATATCTCTGATGATTTGGCCCACGGGGTGGTTTCTCTGAATTCTAGATGGGATGTCCCTCTCATGAAGATCAATAGGGTCAGCTGGGTCTTCTTCTTCTGATTCAGAATCTGATTCTGCGGCGGCTTGAGTTGATGTTGGTTCTGATGTTGTGTTCCCAGAACCAACATTGGTACCAACATCACTCAATTCCCTGATTTCAGCACCTCCATCTCTGTTCTCAATACCTGCACTATCATCTATAGGAAGAGTGACATTATCTTGAGAATTTTGATCATAGACCAGATCATTATCCTCGGTAGGTTTAACTCCACTTATCAGATCATCGAACTTGACATTGACTGACTCAAACATGCTACGTGTTCTAAGATTAAACAACCTATATGCATGAATATTTTGGGAATAACCCATAAAGACGCACTTGTCACTTTTTGAGTCTAGTTTAGCTAGATGATTTCTATCATTGAGCACATAGCAAATACATCCAAAAATATGAAAATAGCTCAAGTTCGGCTTCTTACCCAACAGTAATTCATAGGGTGTGGCACATGATCCTGGTCTAAAATAAACCCTATTTATTATATGGCATGCAGTATTCATAACTTCAGCCCAAAAACGTTTTGTAATGCCATTAGAAATGAGCATAGTTCTAGTCATCTCAACTAGAGATCTATTTTTTCGTTCAGCTATGCCATTTTTTTGGGGAGTGATTGGTGAAGAAAACTCATGACTTATGCCTTCCGAAGTGTAGTATTTTAAAAAAGATGCATTTTCAAACTCTTTTTTGTGATCAGTTCTAATCGTACCAATGTTCACACCAAATCTTACTCACAACCTCTTTGCAAGTTTTTTGAATACTTCAAAAGTTTCAAAATTTTCTTTTAAAAACTCTACCCAAGTGAAACGAGAAAAATCATCAACAATGACTAATACGTACCTTTTACCACCCAAGCTCTCAACTTCAAGTGGTCCCATAAGATCCATATGAAGAAGTTCGAAACAAGATGATGTAGTGAGACTTTGCTATACTGGATGTGGCACCCTGACCTGCTTTCCTTTCTGGCATGCCTCGCACAAAGGAATGATATTGGTGTTGAGCTTAGGCAGCCCATTCACAGATTCTTCTTTGGCCAACCTCTCCATCATCTTTTAGTTGACATGCCCAAGCTTTTGATGCCATACCTCAGCATCACTTAATTGAGACAATTTGCAAAAGGTATCACTTTGAATTTGGTAGCAGTTATCTAAAGTCCTTTGACTAGTGAGAATACACGGCCCATTCTCCTCATAGACTTCACACTTTTCACGGTTTAATTTGACACTAAAACCTCCGTCTCACAGTTGACTTATGCTTATCAAATTTCCAGTAAGTCCTTCTACCAGCAACACATTTTCTAGGGTTACAATACCGGGAACATGGAGAGTTCCTTGACCAACTATTTGGCCATTTGCACCTCCACCATACTTTACCTTTCCACCTCAAAATCTGACAATGTTGGAAAGTAGTTCCTCTGACCCAGTTATATGCTTCGAGCATCTACTATCAAAATACTAGGCTCCAGGGACGTTGGATTTCAGGTAGGTATGGATCATATTGCACTTTATGGTATTTTTCTTGACCCGCACTTCTTTGAACCTGGTGTTGGTATTGATGTTGGTAACACGGGAACCAACAAGGGATTCTGCAGCCACCTTTGTTCTCTGAAAATGTCTTCTCTCGCCAATAATCTTCCAGCAAAAAGGCCGAATGTGACCTGATTCACCACAATGATGACACATGAACTGTCTCCTTCTCTTCTTGTGGTGTTTGGACGGTTTTTGTTCTTGGCTAGATACTTGTGTTGGCTGATTCGGTTTATAACCAATTCCATGGTTTGAGGTTTCTGGGAAGCTGATCTCCAAGATTTCATCAAGCTTCGCCTTCCCTTTGTTCAGATTCGTGATAGTTCCTTGAACCTTTGTCAACTGGGTTTTCACCTTTTCTAACTCAGCATCCTTCTTGGTGAGTGACGTTTCCAAGAGAATAATTATGTCGAGTTGATCATCCTTCTCCTTAATTAGTTTTTCCACTTCTTTCATGAGATTCTTGACCTTGAGTACCTGTTTTCCCCAACTGACAAACAGTTGCTTGTGCTCAATACTTAACTGCTCGTATTCCTCAAGGTAATCAGTAGTCTCTGCATTCAGGCACACAATGTTGGTTTCAAGGATACCAACATGGACGTCATCATCCCACACAACATTGGAGAATAAGGATGGAACAGGTTCAGTTGACTCGAAATCATTGACATCCCCAGTAAAGTCTGTAGCAACCATGCTCTTCTTCCTAAGAGTGTTAGAACACTCATTCTTATAGTGTCCCCAACCCTTACATTCATGACATTGCACCTCACTGAGTAGTTTCGTGGGACTGGATGCATTGGAAATTAACGAAGTGGACTGAGATCTGGGAAGAGCACATCCAGTAAATTTTGGTGTAGACGCCTGTGGCCTGGATTTTGTGCTTGAACCTCCAATGCTATTCTTCTTCTTCAAGAAATTATTGAAACATTGGGTTACAAAGGACAATTCGTCCTCCTCAAGCATAGTGGATTCCATTTTTTTAGAATCGCATTCATGTCAAATTCCTCATCGTCTTCATCATTGTTAAAGCTAACATCGGAGGAGAGAGCAACATTCTTCTCTTTGAATTGGAACCGAGGTGTTCCGTCTCATATTGCTTGAGAGAGCTAACTATTGTATTAAACTCGATGTCATCAACATCTTTGGATTCTTCTATGGCAACTACTTTGACGGTGAGTTTCTTTGTGATGGATCTCAGTAGTTTTCCCACAAGACGCGAGTTCGTTATTGATTCCCCAAGCTCTCCCCACTCATTTTTAACATCTGAGAGTCTCATGATGTAGTCCATGATAGACTCCTTTTCGTCCATCCTCATTGACTCAAAGGTGGACATCAGCATTCTGAGCCTTGATCTCTTTACGCTCTTGGTCCCTTCACACACCCTTTGGAGTGCATCTCATGCATTCTGTTTTGAGTGGCAATTCTTGATGACTCTGTAGTAACTTGCATCTACATATCCACACAAGGTGTTGATGCATTCGGAATTTCAGTTTGCACTAGCTATTTCGTCAGCAGTCCGACCTTCCTCTTTCTTGTCGATGGTATCACCTTCAGCATCAGTGACACGTGGCTTTTCTCATCCGATTAGAACGGTTCTCCATGCACGTTCGTCAATGCTCTTTAAGTGCCACCGCATACTCTGTTTCCAGAGGGAATAGTTATCCCCATTGAGGATCGGAGGCCTTGGGTTTCCTTGAGCATCCATAGCACCTAAAAATAAGGATCAGTACTTAAAAGTTTAAGTAACCTGCTCTAGATGCCAACTGTAGAATTTGAAGGTCTATGGTTTTAAAAATAAGTATCAGTTTATGATGTTGCTATCAATGTTAACCTACACTGAATACCAACATCAACCAGAGTTAATCGAAAATTATGCAGCGGAAATTAAACTTAAAAACACAGCAAATTAAATTCAGTCCACAAGTAAAAGTACTTGTGAACTTGGGTGTACAAACTCGAAAACTATATTACTTTATTGTTCACAATCAATACAAAAATATGAAGTAATATATTATTTTGCATGTAATTGTTGTGTTTTTCCTTGTGTCTTTAGTTAGAGTTTAACGTCGTTTCTAGTAGTTTAGAGTCGTTTTTCATTAGGTTTTAGGTCTTTTTCTTGTTTATTATATTTTTGCTTTAAGTATACTAAGTGTGAGGTGTTTTTGCTATTTTTGAGTTTTTAAGTTTGAATTCTTGTTTTGTAGGTGGCTAAAAGGGATTATATTCGCTTGGTGGATGTCTCAATTGTCGTAATGCAAGCATAACTCCAAAACCACTTGTGCCATTTGCCTCCACTTTATACCTTTCGAAATCTAAGAGAATTTTCTAAAACGTTTGTGTTTACAACAATTCCAAATTTCGAGTTTAAGAATAGTAAACATCAGCTTTAAGTGGAGACAGTTCGTCGTCGCCTCATTTGTGGTAGGTTTTGGTGCGGAGCCCATAACTCTCGGAAGAACACTCCAAATGACACAATTAAAAAGCCAGATGATAGACAAGATAAAGGTCTACATTTGATATGAATACATCATTGGATAAATCCGAAGTTTGGGCAGTCGATCGACTGGATTTCTAATGATCGACTGCTTGGCATAGAGTTGGCTGTTCGGGACTGGGCAGTCGATCGACTGCTTTGTCAGTCGATCGACTGAGACGCTGGGAGTTCGGCCATTTTGAGCATTTTTGGAGTTTTTTGACCCTACAAACAACTATATAAAGCCTACACCTTGCACCTTTGAGAAAGAACTCCCCTCCCAACCCTAAATTGGGTTTTGGGATCAAATTTCTCTCAAGCTCTTGAATAATTTTCTCTTTCTTAGGTTTTGGATTTAATTTCAAACTCTTATGTAATTTCATTTCCTAGATGAGATTTAAGTTTCAAGCACCTCCTTGGGTTTGTAAGCCTAAGAAGAATCCAAGTACTCCCTTGGATTGTTACTTTTGATGCAATTACATTCAAAGCTTTGTTTCATTTCTTAATTTAAGTAAGTTTCCTTTTAATTCCATGTTTTATGCTTTATTTCCATGCTTTGTTCTTCTATTTCATGCTTGTTCTTCATTTATGCATTTTGCCTTAGCTACTTGATTTCATGATGAAACATGTGAATTGACTTATGGGATTCTAGTTGAGTGACACACCTAGGCTTATAGATCGGGTCCTTGATCATCATGATTTTGAGTTTTTCTTATGCTTTATTTTGATTTTTATTTTCATGCATAGTTTCATGATTGAATCTTAGATCTAGGCTTTCGTTTCTTGTTATTTTTCTTAAAGTTTTGAACTTTCTTGTCAACTTTCCTTTCTCTTTACATCCATGCTTTCAATTTTTGTTAATTTGCTTTATTTAGGATTTTATGCATAGTTGTACCTTGTGCTTGCATGCTTGTACTTGGTGAAACAATGCTTGTTTTTACTTGTTTTCATTAATTGCTTGCATTTTCATGTTAAGGCATCCGACGAGGCATCCTACCAATTTGCACTTTCAATTCCTAGTGTAGTTTAGCTATTTTAATTGCTTTATTTTCCTTTTCCTTTTATCTTTCAAGCTTGAAACACATTGAAACCTTCAATCGAATCGAATTCAGATAATACCAAGCCATGAACCCGTTGATTTATTTCAACACCACGAAAACTCTTCTAACAAAATGGTGCCGTTGCGACTCGGCTTGGTTAAGGCTTTCGATTTGATTGTTGTATCATTGTGTTTTTAGCTTTCTTTGGTATTTGACATTTTTTTTCTTTGAGTGTATGCAAGGTGCTTATAACTATGGTGGATACATTCCCAACATGGGAGGGCATGGTGCAAACCATGTTGGGAATGAGACGATGTATAATGGCCTTGGCAACGTGGGAGGGCATGGTGCAAACCACGTTGCCAACGATGGATATCGATATGGGCAACCCGACATGGGAGGGCATGGTGCAAACCATGTCGGGTTTGGTAGTTTCTTGGGCGTGAATGGTTATGGAGCTCCAAATTCCTATCCGAACGTGCAAGCTCCATACTCCTATCCGAACGAGCAAGCCCCGACTTCCGGCTCATATGGCTATGTTGCTCCACAAAATTATCCGTGTATGCCGAGCCCGAATCCCGACCTATACGATGGTTCTCTCACTTCTAATTTCGATTATTCCTCATTTGATGCTACCTATGGCACTCATGATTCCGATCCGTATGCGTACTTTGGAAGTTCAAGCACTAATGACCAAAACACCCTTCCCGCCTTTGATATTCCGGTGCATGCTCCTATTCCACCACCGATCCGACTCTCTTGGCCATGTTGCAAGAAGTAAATTCGTTGATCACTACATGTGATGCTCTTGAGGCTACATGTGGTGCTCTTAATGCTAAGTGTGGTGCTATTAATGCTAAGTGTGACGCTCTTGATGCTACATTGGATCAAGTTGCGAGCGATATTGATATGCTTAAACGAGCTCATGCGGATTCCTTACTCATGGACATGCTTCTCGGTGTGCCTCTATACGACCTTGATTTGTGTGTAGATGATTCTCGGTGTGTCGTTGAGGGCAACGACGACTTTTTAGAGGGGGAGGTGGGGATTATTGATAAACCAATTGGAGAGTTTAAAGATTTTCTTGGAGAGGAGATTATTGATGATGGGTTGGGAGTCAATTCCATCGAGAAGCTTGAAGATTTTCTTGGGGTGGAGATCATTGATAACAAGATTGGAAGACTTGATGATTATTTTGAGAAAGAAGAGGAGTGCAAGTCGATTACCATCTTGGCAAACCCAAATCAAGGTAAAGAGGAGGCGGGGTCGGTTAAAGTGCTTGATGTTCATAAGAGTACGATTGGATGGAAACCCGGAGTGGTTGAGAGAGCTAGCCCTTTGAATTCGAGTCTTGATAAAATGGTGAGGGCCGGGAATTGGAGAGTGTTGTTGGAGGGTTTGATGTTTGCTATATCCAAAAGTGAGTGGGTGAAGCCCATTGACTTGGTGCCCAAGACGAGCGGCTCGTTAGTTCGTGAGGATGAAGAAGGAAGGTTGTTGGCCACGAGGGCGTTAACGGGTTGGAGGATGTTGATCGATTTTAAGAAGCTTCATGAAGCCACAAAGAAAGATTGTTTCCCTTCCCCGTTTATCGACTACATGATAAACAAGCTAGCCGGCCAATATTCCTTTTTCTCTCTTGATGAGTCGTCGGGGCATTTCAAAACCACCATCCCTCCCGAAGATCTACCCATGCCAACTCCTACTTGCCCGATTGGAATGTTAACCGCTCAATATTTCTATTGGATCTTAGATGAAGTGTCGGGCCACTTCAAGACCACGATTCCTCCCGACAAGGAGGAGATCGTTTTGGTGGTCCCTCCCGTTATATTCCCAACTTGATCGAAAAGGGAGTACGTCAAGCTAGTGACGTAAAACAAGCGCTTATTGGGAGGCAACCCAAGTTCTTTCCATTTCTTTCTTTCTTTCTTTCTTTTATTGAAAAATCTAAAAACATTCAAAAATTCAAAAATCCAAAAACATTTGAAAAATTGAAAAATAAAAAAATATATTTAGTTGAGTTCATGTACATATTTCCTTGTGTTTTTAATTTCGTGTGATTTTCTTTTTTAGATTTGGTTTTTCGACTACAACCATTGGGCGATTTGATAAGTTAGTAGCGCTCATGAAGCCGGGAGATCCTAGCCATGCTTGATTTTTGATTGGATTGCTTAGATGACTAGGTGGACCTCACCGAGCTCGACTCAAAACTCGCTCGGTTAAGGAAGTTTCTATTCTCTCTCCTTTTACTTGGTTTTCATTAAAATGCGAATATCGCATGGTTTAAGTGTGAGGTGGGTAGGTGGTAAGGGTCTGGGGTTTACAAGCATGCTTTGTCATTCTTAACTCGAGCCTTGGCGAAGTGACGCATTCTTGGCGAAGTGACGCTTACTACTTGCGCTTTTATATGGTTGAGTCAATTTTTGTGTCTTTTGAGTCGTTATTACATTGTTGAACAACTCCACATGCTTGGAAGTTTGAATAGTTTACTTGTCGGGTTTTACATGTTTATGGCCTCTTGTGTGAGGGGTTGAATTTTTGTGCTTCGTCGAAAAAACCACCTATATATATATATATAATCAACATTTTCTCGTGAAAAGATTACAAAGTTCTAAAGGCTCTTTTTATTTTGCTCCCAAATTTGGTGCAAACTAGTGAGTAGCCTTGTGTGATTTATCGGCTTGCTTGCATTTTTTATGGAGATTGCATTGAGGAGGTTTGATTTTGCTCGTACATGATTGAATTCGAAAATGACCTCGAGGCACATATATCACCCTTGTTCCGGCCATATTCATATATGTAGGCTACTTAAAAATTCCAAACGATCCCCCTTGAGCCTTTATCCCGTTTCTTGTTAGCCGAGCTCGATCTTAGCTCTTGTATCTTTGCAAATTGTGAGGTGAGAGAGTGTGTTGTTAGTTGACGAGAAATGTGGGGGAAATCAATTGTGGGCTTCGGGTTTTGAGTTGCTTATACAAAAAAAGAAAAAAAGAGAAGAATAATACTCCAACACAAATCACGAAAAGTGATGAAGCGTGCGTTCAAGTGAAAAGACTAATTCAAAAAGGCTAAATTTAGTAAAAAGAAGCAAATTCAAGAATCTTCTAAGTGTTGTGAAATAAAAAGTCGGGAATGTGGGTGAATGAAAGGGTTTTGAATGAAAGATTGGTGAATTGGGAAAGGTGAAACGATCATAAGCTTCGGGTTTTACTATATTTAGGATTTTGTGTATTATTGATCACGTTTGATCGTGTGTTAGCCACTATATCCAAATGTTCCATACCTTACCAAAGAGCCAACATTACAACCCATAATAAAGACCTCGTTTGATTCTTGTTTGGTCATGTGCTACGAGCAATCTTGAGCGTCCAATTTGTGAAATCTTGACGAATGCATGCATTGTCCGATTCGAGCGTATACACGTCCTATATACACTTGAGCGAATTGAGCGAATACCCTCAAATTTCCATTTGTGAGGAAGTCATCGATTTGGCTTGCATTTGAGAAAGAGTAGTACGAGCAATGCTTGACACTAGCGAGCTTATGTTGATATTTCCATCATATAAATAAGGATGATTTCTCGTTTTTACACAATGTTCATTGCATGTACATTCTTGATTCTTTTCGTTGTTCGAGGACGAACAAACCGATAAGTGTGGGGTAGTTGTTTTGCATGTAATTGTCGTGTTTTTCCTTGTGTCTTTAATTAGAGTTTAACGTCGTTTCTAGTAGTTTAGAGTCATTTTTCATTAGGTTTTAGGTCTTTTTCTTGTTTATTATATTTTTGGCTTTAAGTGTACTAAGTGTGAGGTGTTTTTGCTATTTTTGGGTTTTTAAGTTTGAATTCTTGTTTTGTAGGTGGCTAAAAGGGATTATATTCGCTCGGTGGATGTCTCAATTGTCGTAATGCAAGCATAACTCCAGAACCACTTGTGCCATTTGCCTCCACTTTATACCTTTCGAAAGCTAAGAGAATTTTCTAAAACGTTTGTGTTTACAATAATTCCAAATTTCGAGTTTAAGAATGGTAAACATCAGCTTTAAGTGGAGACAGTTCATCGTCGCCTCCTTTGTGGCAGGTTTTGGTGCGGAGCCCATAACTCTCGGAAGAAAACTCCAAATGACACAATTAAAAAGCCAGATGATAGACAAGATAAATATCTACATTTCATATGAATACATCATTGGCTAAATCCGAAGTTTGGGCAGTCGATCAACTGGATTTCTGTTGATCGACTGCCTGGCAGAGAGTTGGCTATTCGGGACTGCTTTGTCAGTCGATCGACTGCTTGGTCAGTCGATCGACTGAGACGCTGGGAGTTCGGCCATTTTGAGCATTTTTGGAGTTTTTTGACCCTACAAACAACTATATAAAGCCTACACCTTGCACCTTTGAGAAAGAACTCCCCCTCCCAACCCTAACTTGGGTTTTGGGATCAAATTTCTCTCAAGCTCTTGAATAATTTTCTCTTTCTTAGGTTTTGGATTTAATTTCAAGCTCTTATGTAATTTCATTTCCTAGATTAGATTTAAGTTTCAAGCACCTCCTTGGGTTTGTAAGCCTAAGAAGAATCCAAGTACTCCTTTGGATTGTTACTTTTGATGCAATTACATTCAAGCTTTGTTTCATTTCTTAATTCAAGTAAGTTTCCTTTTAATTCCATGTTTTATGCTTTATTTCCATGCTTTGTTCTTCATTTTCATGCTTGTTCTTCATGTTATGCCTTTTCTCTTAGCTACTTGATTTCATGATGAAACGTGTGAATTGACTATGGATTCTAGTTGAGTGACACACCTAGGCTATAGATCAGGTCCTTGATTATCATGATTTTGAGTTTTTCCTATGCTTTATTTTGATTTTTATTTTTATGCTTTGTTTCATGCTTCAACCATAGATCTAGGCTTTGTTTCTTGTTATTTTTCTTAAAGTTTTGAACTTTCTTGTCAACTTTCCTTTCTCTTTACATCCATGCTTTTAATTTTTGTTAATTTGCTTTATTTAGGATTTTATGCATAGTTGTACCTTGTGCTTGCATGCTTGTACTTGGTGAAACAATGCTTGTTTTTACTTGTTTTCATTAATTGCTTGCATTTTCATGTTAAGGCATCCGACGAGGCATCATACCTATTTGCATTTTCAATTCCTAGTGTAGTTTAGCTATTTTAATTGCTTTATTTTTTTTCCTTTTATTTTTCAAGCTTGAAACACATTGAAACCTTCAATCGAATCGAATTCCGATAATACCAAGCCATGAACCCGTTGATTTATTTCAACACCACGAAAACTCTTCTAACATATATGAAAACTAAAATATCAAAAACTTGATACTAAATACTTGTCGCTGTGATAAAAAGATCTTCTCCGTTGGTTACGCAACTTTGAAAAACTTGTTAAACTCGAACAATGGCTCCAACTAGTCTTCATGTCCTTTCTGTGCATCTTGCATTGCGTCTTCTTCAATATCCGTGCGTCTCCATTCGTAAAGAACTTGTCACAAGCTTTAGGATTCTCTTGTCTTAAATAGACAATCCTAGAATCCAGTTTCTACCCAAAATATGACCAGCGTCAAGGACAACGCCTAGAACCTTGAACACCTTTTAGCACCGCTCACAAAAACACGTTAGAAATGACCACCGGTGGTTTTCCGTTGGAAACCTCTCAGATGCTTAAGTCAGTAAAGCGTATGAGGTTTCTCTTAGCAAATAAAGAAGGAATGCACAAAGAATGACATACCTCTCTCAGCCTTGGGGCTGAGATATTTATAGCTTTCTCTCTAGTGGGGACCCCAACCGGAATCTCAGGCGCACATACCGCGAATAAGGGATTGTTACGCAACCAATTCTGACAAGTGGTCCCACTTGTCTCCTTGGTGGAGATCAGAAAGTCATGTCTTCCCTGATTCTATTCTCCTTTTCTGTCAATAGCTCTGGTGCCAATTCTACCTCAGCACTATTTTCCAGAGGTCATCTTCCAAGTCAGGAAAGTTCTCGAACCCTGGCTGTCTTTTCCAGCTCGGCCTAAGAGAGTCTAATCGGTTCTTTCTTCAAGACCAGCCTGACCATATCTCCTTTTGGCTTCTTTGGATCAGGCTTATAGTCCTGAATCACCTCGAGCCGATCTTCCGACGACTCTTAGGCATTTCCTCCGGAAGTCAATCCAGCATAATCTTTTCCAAGGAGGAGATCAGGTCTTGCTTTGAGAGGAAGACCTGACCAAAATTACAGGTTACTCCTGGTCTAACCATGTTAACCTATCAATTTTTCCAGATAAGGTCTACCCACACCAGGTCTGACCTATTCCTGGCCCATCAACTCCCCCCAAATTAGTGAGGGTAGAGCTGTAAAGGCTTTATTGCTATCCTCGAACTGGACGGTCCCACTTGCTTTAGTGCTTCTCGTACTGATGCGAATTCCGAGAAATCCGCCTGACAACCAGACCTAATTATTGGCATTAGTGGTGTCGGTTCGCATTCCCAAACGGTCCCTATTCCCATATGTCTTCTCAAATACTGACAGGTTGGTGGTGCGTGGCTTACCCTAGAACGGTTGAAAGTCCAGCTCATTACCTAGGGTACTGCTTTCATTAAATGCGGGGATCCCATCAAATCCCGCCTTTCTCGATTCCCGTTTTTCAAATTTATCCACTTGCCTTTTTATCCCTCCACGTTCTTTTTTCTTCTTCACTTTTTTAATTTCTATTTTTGCAATCTCTTGAATTTTCCCCTTTTCCTCTCCAGTTCTCCGGTGACCTTCACAATTCTGTTTCTTTTCGTCCTGCTTCTCCGATTATCCCCTAAATCAGGTACTTTCTCTTCCCTCCTCACAAATCTTTTTATTATGTCGGCTGCTTCCTCTCAGTCTGGTTCCATCGGGGAGGGTTCGCTGGTGGCTTCGGCGAACTCTACCTCCACCGTACACTTCTCTTCTTCGGAATCACTTCCGGCGGCCTCTCCAGAGAGACCCCTGGCAGTGACTCGGGAGAGGCCTCCGGTGGCTCCCCCAAACCTCCCCGTAGATAATATAGCTTCCATAGTCAGTAACCAAACCCTCCGAAATATCCGCTCTACCTTTAACATTTCCGATGATTTTACGTTTACCAGTCCGGCGCCGGATGAGAGGGCTTCATCGCCTCCTCCTAACCATTTAACCTTTTATGTGGACTAGTTCCATGCCGGCCTGAGCCTTCCCATTCACCCTTTCATTCTGGCCGTTTCCCGGATGTACCAGATTCTGGTGCACCAATTCTTACCCAACGCCTTCCGGGTAATGGCGGGTTTTCATCTAGAGGCCCAATATTCTGGGATAATCCCTACGGCCCAACTTTTCTATTCTTTATTCTCAGCTAAGAGTGCTTCTGCTTTTTCTACCTTTCGGCCAAACCAGACGTCCATTTCTTGACAGGCCTGCCTACTTCTCACAAGGCCTGGAGAAAGAAGTTCTTTTACGTCCAGTGCTTCGGGGATTGGGGCTTCTCTACCGCCTCTATAAGCGTTCTATCCCCACAAGCATCAATACCCCTTGGTGAGAGACCCCCACACATAGCCAAGAAAATCCAAACCCTTAATGCAACCCCTCTGGATATCTCCTCGGTCCTGAAACTTGACCTTATCTCCTTCTTTATCGCCCAAAAGCAGGGCGGACCTCTACCCCTTAACATTGGTATACACTTGCGTTGTCAGTTCGTCCCTTGTCATCAGTTGTTTTTTATTATTTATAACTTTTAAGGAATCCAGAGCTCGCGCGGAGAGCCGTGCCTGAGCTAGCAGCCCTCGCCCCAACAGTCCTATCCTCAGAGAGCCCCGAGGAGGAGTAGCAACTCAACAGGAGGAAACGGAGGCGAGCTGATCCTCCAACCCCTTCTCCAGTTCTTCCCGAGGGAGTTCCGCAAGTGCCTCCCTACCCTAACCAGTCCTTTTTCAACAGGTCTGTTATGAGCTGTCCTGGGAGGTGTCCAGGCGGCGGACCGCCACGTCGTGGACAAGATGTCTGACCCGGATTTAGTGGAGACTTACTGCCAAGCAGAGGCACAGGTGAGTCTTTTATCCCTTATCGTACCCTTTATTTTGTTTTGTATTTATGCTCACTTTTCCTTTTCTTTTTTAGGCGGTGGTATTGAGAGCATCCCTTTTAGCCCGAGCCCGTGGCTCCCTGCTACAAGCAGACCCGAAAAAGGAGATTGAAATCCTGAAGAAGCAGAAGCAGGACCTACGAGATAAGATGCATGGGGAGATAGAGATTCTCAAGGCAGAGCTGGCAAGGGCCAAATCCTCACTGGAAGAGGCTAATTTTGCGCTCCGAGAGTCGCAGGAGTCCGAGGGTAGGCGAAAAGCTCAGGCCATTCTCCAAGAGCAAGAGCTCAAAGTGGTCAAGGACAAGGTCAAAAAGGTCAGAGTTGAAGGTGAAGCTGATGGAGAGGTCTGGGGCCGTACTGAGGGACGGGCAGAGGGAAGGCTTGAGTTCCTCAATTCAGAGGAGGGGCTGCGCTTGATCCAATTGACTCGGGAGACCACGCGCCGAGCCTTCCTGGGGTCAATGGAGTTATATGACCTACTGGTTCCTGAGGCTGACGCTTTCTTTAGTCCAGGTCTGGACGCCCATGCCAAGTGGGTAGCTGAGCACCCTACTTTGCCCTACGACAGGTCTGCTCCCATCACAGGCGCATCCGATCCCACGTCTTTCGCTCACATTGTTGAGGATGACCGTCTGCACCTGCTGGAAGATGCGGCCTTTGTTGACCATATCCGCCAGACCTTCTGTTCTTCCTCCTCGACTTCTTCTCCCCCCGGAACAATCGTTGGCCTTGGTGGTGGCCAACTCTCCAACCTTTGCCAATTTGGGCGACTTGCAAGAGTCTACCCAGTTCGCGAAGGATTTTACCGGGGTTTCTCAAGTTGAGGATCAAGAATGAAGAAGAGCTGGGGCTGGCCAACCCTAGGTGCAGCTCAGGAATCCCAATGGCTTAGCATGTCTCCCTTCTTGATTTTATTTTCCAACAGATTTGTAGTTTTGGCCTACGTGGCCGATCTGTTTTGATGCTTATCTAAACTTTTGTACTGAATTTCATTATTAATAAATAAATGTTTTTGTCTTGTTGTGACGTTTGAGCTTCTAGGGTTTCCTGATTTTACGAAAACCCTAGTACTTTTGATTCCTTTTGCACTCGCTTTCATCCCTTTAAATATACGTCTGTTTTTATCACTCCAATTTTCCGCAATGGCTTCTTCTCCTCTTCTCAAAGAACTAGACACAGTGAAGCGGAAGAACATTTCCTTGGTCGTCGAAAAATTTAAACTTTCCGATCAACTGATCTTGCTCAAGGAAAAAATCGGCTACCTCTACCGCCTTCTAGAGAGGAAGAGGCAGGAGAAGCGTTATTACAAGAAGGAGTGGGTGGAGCTCCGCCAGTTAAACCGCCAACTTCAAGAGGAGAGGGCTGATTTGTCCGAGTCAGGAACCGCCTAACCATCGCTGCCGGCGAAGCTGACACCCTGGTGGAGCGATCTGATAAGTACCGCCGTCGCCTACATGAGACCAAGTGCGAGCTTTGGCGCGTCCGTTGAGCTCTGGCCTCAGACCGAAGATCTCCTCTCGGATGAAGACCTGCACTCATTTTTTCTTTTACCTGCACTTTTGTAATCAAAATTGCCGGCCTTCCTAGAAGGTGTGTGCAATCTGTTTTTGTATGTTCCCAAATTTGATGAATGAAAATATATTTGGTTGAATTTCCACTCGTCTAAAGTAAGGCTTCAAACAACAACCAACCCTGGTTTCTTGCTTATCATGCAATTTTCTTTTATGCCAGAATATCATGACGAGTATTCGTTTTCTTGAAAAATTATCCTCTTGATCAATTTTTTCTGGTTAGAGCATGTGGATTATGTTTTTGGACTTACCTTCTAGAGTCCCCGATATTAGCCGGGTCTAGCTTCGGATCCGGTCGGCCAGGGCAGGCCTTTCACAAGCTTTGAGTTGACTATCAGGTCAGGCGCTAATGCAGGCTGTCCTAGCGAACCTGTTTAAGTTAAAACATACAATAGACAATTTTTCTAAGTCCATCCCGGCGTTTCATATTAGCCAGGTCTGGAAATATGGGCGTTTGCCAGGCCAGTTAGACAATCAATCAATCCTGCCCTGATAATCAAGTCTGGAATCAAGGGCATCCGCCCTTAGCCAATCCTGGCTTAGACTAAGAATCAGGTTAGGAAATCAAGGGCATCTGCCTATAGCCAATCCTGGCCTAAACTGACAATCAAGTCAGGCAAAATCGAGGGCATCCGCCCTTAGCCAATCCTGACTTAAACTGACAATCAGGTCAGGCAAAATCGAGGGCATCCGCCCTTAGCCAATCCTGGCTTAAACTGACCATCAGGTCAGGCAAAAGTCGAGGGCATCTGCCCTTAGCCAATCCTGGCTTAAAACTGACAATCAGATCAGGCAAAATCATGGGCAGCCGCCCTTAGCCAATCCTGGCTTAAACTGACAATCAGGTCAGGCAAAATCGAGGGCATCCGCCCTTAGCCAATCCTAGCTCAAACTGACAATCAGGTCAGGCAAAATCATGGGCAGCCGCCCTTAGCCAATCCTGGCTTAATTATGGACACGTAATTAATCTGGCGAACGAGGATAAACCTGCGACTTCTATTCAATAAGACAAATAAACATCAAAAGATTACAACTATGTATAAAATTTTCATAAATTAGCAATATTCCAAGCACGAGGGATCTCGGTCCCATCCAGTTCTTCCAGTTTATAGGCTCCTCCCGCTAAAAATTGGATGACTCGGAGTGTTCCTTGCCACGCAGCATCCATCTTTCCCTTCGCCTTTCCTAAACCAGATCTCTTCAGGACCAGATCACCCACCTGAAATTGCCTTTTGAGTACAGACGTGTCGTATGCCGCCTTTATTCATCCTTTAATGTGTGCCATTCTAACGGCAGCTCTGTCTCTTTTCTCCTCAACCAAGTCCAGAGCATCTTGAATCAACAACTCGTTCTGCTCTTCAACAAAGTTATGAACTCGATGAGTTTCTAGGCTAATCTCAGCATGCACCACAACATCCATACCATAGACTAGGCTAAAAGGCGTCTCCCTTGTGCTTTCCTTGGTATTAGTTCTGTACGCCCATAGAATTGAATTCAGCTCATCCACCCATCTACCCCCAACTCTTTCCAAACGTGTTTTGATCCCTTGCACTAAAATGCGGTTGGTGACCTCTACTTGACCATTAGCTTGGGGATGGTAGATAGATGTGAAAAGCTGGTCGATTTTCATCTTTGCACACTAAGCTCTGATTCTTGTACCCATGAACTGGGTGCCATTATCTGAAACCAGGATTCTGGGGATGCCCAATCTGCACACGACACTTTTCCACAAGAACTTCATGACGGCATCCTCTGTAATTTTTGCCAATGCCTCAGCTTTCACCCATTTGCTGAAGTAGTCGATTGCGACTATTAGAAACTTCTTTTGGGCAGGGGCCATGGGAAAGGGGCCAACTAAATAAATTCCCCACTTGGCAAACAGACAAGGAGAGCTCATCGTCATGAGCTCTTTTGCGGGCCTATGTATCAAAGATGAGTTCTTCTGGCATTTCTCGCATGTACGTACGAAATC
Organism: Phtheirospermum japonicum; assembly: GCA_014905375.1. Lineage (NCBI taxonomy): Eukaryota > Viridiplantae > Streptophyta > Magnoliopsida > Lamiales > Orobanchaceae > Phtheirospermum > Phtheirospermum japonicum. The sequence goes on along the minus strand of BMAC01000006.1, from coordinate 1,596,916 downwards.
CTCTGCCTCCTTTCGCAGTTGTGGCCAGAAGTACTCCGCTCTCAAGATCTTACTTGACAAAGCTCTGGCACCCATGTGGTTGTTGCAACATCCTTCATGGATTTCCTTAAGTACCAGGGCTCCCTCTTCCCGACTCAAGCTTCTCAAGAGAGGTTGTCCAAACCCTCTTCGGAACAACTCTCCTTTGACCAAACAAAACCTAGCAGCCCTGGTTCGTAATTTTACTGAATCCACCTTAGCACACACCTGCTCTGCGCCCAGGTCTTTCGCCATTTGAATCCCTCTTAAAAGGGCCTCATACTCAGCGGCGTTATTGGAAAATTCATAATTCAAACGTACGGCAAACTCAGTGGACACACCTGCTGGGTCTATCAAGATGATTCTAGCCCCACAACCTTGGTTACTGACAGAGCCATCCATGAAGATTGTCCATTCCTTCACCTCGTCTGGAGGGCCAGCCATTTCTTGCATAAAGTCAGCCAACGCCTGAGCTTTGATTGTTGTTCTGGCTTCAAATGCAACCTCGAATTCACTGAGCTATATTATCCATTTGACCAGCCTTCCAGACGCTTCTGGTTTATCCATTATGGCTTTCAGCGGAAGGTTGGTTCGCACAATTATGCTGTGAGAAAGGAAGTATGGTTGCAGCTTGAGAGTAGTTCCGACCAGAGCCAGCATCGCCTTCTCCACCTCTACATACCTTACCTATGCATCATGCAAGACCTTGCTCCAAAAGTATGGTCTCTGTACTTTACCTTCCTCCCTGATCAAGACAGAGCTGACTGCTTGCTGTCCTAAGGATAAGTATAAGATTAGGGGCTCTCCTTGAATGGGTTTCGTGAGCAAGGTCATGCCGGACAAGTGCTCCTTCAACAATCTAAACGCTTCCTCACACTCATCACTCCATTGAAATTTTGCTTTCTTGCGCAAGGCCTGAAAAAAATGGCAAGCTCTTCTCAGCTGAGCGCGAGACAAACCGACTCAAGGCGTTGATCCGTCCCGCTAAGCATTACATTTCTTTCACGTTTCTAGGTGCCTGCATCTCCATAATTGCTCTAACCTTCTCGGTATTTGCCTCGATACCCTTCTCTGTCACCATATACCCCAGAAATTTTCCAGCTCTAACCCCGAACGCACACTTCTTGGGATTAAGCTTCATCCTATACTTCCTCAAGGTGGCGAATGTTTCTTTCAGATCTTCCACATGAGAGGTGGCCTTAATACTTTTGACCAACATATAATCCACGTATACCTCCATGTTCCGCCCTAGCTACTCCTTGAACATTTTATCCACCAACCTCTGATACGTGGCTCCTGCATTTTTGAGCCCGAATGGCATGACCACGTAACAGTACGTTCCCTTTGGGGTGATGAAGTTGATTCGCTTCCAGTCCTCCTTCGCGAGCCTGATCTGATGATAACCCTGTGAGGCATCCATCATGCTCAGGAGTTCGCAACCAGAAGTAGAGTCGACCAGTTGGTCGATCCTCGGGAGCTGGTAGTGATCTTTCGGGCAGGCACGGTTGAGGTCACGAAAATCAATGCACATTCGCTAATCTTCTTGAGTTTTGCGAACCAGTACGGCATTGGAAAGCCACTCCGGGAATTGTATCTCCTGGATATGCTTGGCTTTTAATAACTTCTCCACCTCAGCCTCGATGATGGCCTCTTTCTCAGGCCCAAAGTTGCGTTTCTTCTGCTTCACCGGCTTCATATCTGGGCTGATGTTAAGGCGATGCTCTGTCACCTCTGGGTCGATCCCCACCAAATCTTGGGGAGACCAGGCAAACACATCGGTGCTTTCTCGTAACAAGGTTACCGGATCTGTTAAGACCTCCGGGCTGAGAGTCATTCCTACGCGGAGGACTCGACTTTCGTCACCTGGGACCACCTCAACTAACATCAGCCCCTCCTCTCTCCGAGCCAAGACTGTCCTTGGTTTCTCCACCCGAGCCCTCTTGCTCTGTATTTCCTCCTCATTATTTCTTCTGACACATTCAACATACGTCTGTCGTGACGCATATTGATCACCCCTTACCTCACCTGTTCCATCCTCCGCCGGAAATTTCATTTTCATGTGAAAAACTTATATCATGGACTGGAACTGGCTCAAGGGTGGTCGGCCAAGCATAACATTATAAGAGGATTGCACATCCACTACTAGAAAACATACCATTCTAGTCACCCTGTACGGCTCTTCGCCCAATGTTACAAGGAGCCTGACCGTTCCTAAAGGCTTTAGGGCCCCTCCTGCAAACCCGACCAGAGAGGTGGTCACCTCTTCCAACTCGACATCCAGCTTCAACTTTTGAAAACAATCGTAAAATAAAATATCAACAGAACTTCTTGTGTCCACAAAAATTCGCCTCACGTTGTAATTGGCAATGGTAGCCGTTATCACTAGAGCATCCATGTGAAGGGCCAGAATGCCATCACCATCTTCTGACCCGAAGTAAATATTTGGCACATACGCCATTTGCCCCACTTCTCATGATTTTCGGACTAAGTCTCTCGCAGCTCTAACATAGCTGTGCTGCGTCCGCTTAGAATGCTCTTCCAGCTCTCCACCAGTAATCATCTGGATTTCTCCATGGATGACCTGGGCCTGATCAGTCCGTCTTCCTTTAGAACGACCCCTATCCTGATCTCTCTTACCCTGCTGAGACAGTTCATAGCCACTACGACCAGATCTGGCTTCCTCTTTTCTCATACGAACATATTCTTTCAGGTACCCTGCCTGAACCATTCTCTCCAGTTCATCTTTCAAATGAGTGCACTGGTCAGTATCATGCCCATACTCATTGGAAGTGTCAAAATCGATCAGACCTTTCCTTCCTGGGTTTCTGCGAGTAGGTCTTAGGCCACTTCAGCTCTGGGTGTCTCTCTATTGCCTGTAGAATTTCACCCTGCGGAGTTTCCAGAGGGGTATACTTGTCAAAGCGAGGTCTTCCTCCAGATAGATCTATCCTGGGCTTCTTCACGGCTGCCCTGTCTTCCTTATCGTACCTTTCCCACATTTTTTCTCCTTCGTCCTTAATTTTCAAGGCCTCTTCCAGGTGGATATATTTCTCAGCTCTTTCCAAGAGCTCTCCAAACTTCTGAGCTGGTTTCATAACCAGCGATTGGAAAAATTCACCCCTCCGCAGGCCTTGCGCCAAGGCGTTCACCAACATCTCTTCCGATGCGGACGACACCTCCAATTTTGCGGTAGTGAAACGGTTGATATAGGCGCGCAGACTCTCACCCTCATTTTGCCTGAGGCTGAACAGCTCTAGTGGCATCTTCTGGTACTTCCTGCAGCTTGTGAACTGGTGCAGGAAGGCCGAGCTAAACTCATCAAAATTACTAATAGAGCGAGGTGGAAATTGGCTAAACCAAAGCTGTGCTGACTTTGTGAAAGTCATCGGGAAGACCCGGCACATGACCGCATCTGAAAACTTGTACATAGCTGCCGCGATCTCAAAGCGGCTGAGATGGTCCCACGGATCCGTGGTCCTACTATACTCAAAGCCTAGAGAACGAAATGAGGCCGACACATCGTCACGCATAACCTCCTCCGTGAATGGAGCACCTCGCCGTGCCCGCACCGTGCTTGTGTTCGTCAGTTTCTTTTTGAACTCCCGCACTTCCTTCTGCAAGATCTGCATCTGTTCAGCCAGACCTGGGTTAGTCTGGCTTGAGGTCTCTCTGTCCGAAGTAGAAAAATGCTCTTCTCTGTCCTGAAGGGGAGTCCGATCAATACGCTGGCCACGTAGCGGTTCCGTCTCCGCCACCGGAACAGTTCTTGCCGGCGGTGCATTGGACAGCGGCGGCGTCATTTCTGCGAACTTCTTTTCAACCGATGCCTCCACAGCTTTGCCTATGAGCTCCGACAGCTGCGTGAGGAATGATTCATTGAAAGATCTGCCAGTGGTTGGCACAGATCTACCAAGTGGGGGTGGCGTAGCGCCCGGCACAGCCGCTGCCAATGGCGCTGTCCCTTCTGGCCCCATCGTCGATGTTTCTACTGACCTGGGCATACCCCACAGTGCAGCGGAACTCGGGGTTTCACCGAGCTCTCCTACCAAGTTCCGTCGCAGACCATCTGAAGCCATTGAAAGGTCTCACACCTTAGCTTGATCGCTTTCCCACAGACGGCGCCAATTGTTTCCACCAAAAATATAACCAGCGTCAAGGACAATGCCTGGAACCTTGAACACCTTTTAGCATTGCACACAAAAACACGTTAGAAAGGACCACCGGTGGTTTTCCGGTGGAAACCTCTCCGATGTTTAAGTCAGTAAAGCGTATGAGGTTTCTCTTAGAAAATAAAGAAGGAATGCACAAACCTCTCTTAGCCTTGGGGCTGAGATATTTATAGCTTTCTCCATAGTGGGGACCCTAGCCGGGATCTCAGGGGCACATGCCGCGAATCAGGGATTGTTACGTAACTAATTGTGACAAGTGGTCCCACTTGTCTCTTTTTTAGAGATCAGAAAGTCAGGTCTGCCCTAATTCTATTCTCTTTTTCTGTCGACAGATCTGGTGCCAATTCTACCTCAGCACTATTTTCCAGAGGTCATCTTCCAGGTCAGGAAAGTTCTCGAACCCTGGCTATCTTTGCCAGCTCGGCCTAAGAGAGTCTAATTGGTTCTTTCTTCAAGACCAGCCTAACCATACCTCCTTTTGGCTGCTTTGGATCAGTCTTACAGTCCTGACTCACCTCGAGCCGATCTTCCGATGACTCCTAGGCATTTCCTCCGGAAGTCAATCCAGTATAATCTTTTCCAAGGAGGAGATCAGGTCTTGCTTTGAGAGGAAGACCTGACCAAAATTACAGGTTACTCCTGGTCTAACCATGTTCACCTATCAATTTTGCCAGATCAGTTCTACCCACACCAGGTCTGACCTATTCCTGGCCCATCAAATCCTAAACTTGGTAAACAAGTAAAACAAATCCTAAACACAATCTAGGAAACTAAATAAAGTCTTATACATAAACTAGGGAACAAATAAACTCCTAAATCTAATTTTCTAACTTATTTTGTGCCCAAAAAAGGCAAATAAAAAAATAGGAATTATTGCCAAGAATAAATTCCTCAACAAAGTGCATTTTTCAGTTGTACTGTGTTGTACTTTTTTATTTTTTTATGAATAATATTATCTTTATTATTATATTAACAAAATAACCTTTAAATAATCTTAATATTACAGTTGCAATTTTATATTGAATTATTATTATAAAGTTATTTAATTTATAACATAACCCTTCAACTTTATATATATTTTTTAAATATATCCCTTAAGATTTATAATTTTATTTTACTGAATCACATGATTTAAAGATTAAAAAAAAATAAGATTTCATTAAACTTTGAAGCGAAAGAGATGGTGAAAGACGAAGAACACTACCCAACCCGAATCATGATGATTTTGTGTAATTATTCTGTGCGACGGATCTAACAAAAGAGATGACAAAGATGATTGAAACGTCAAAATTGGTGCAACTACATCTTGAAGACATCAAATTGAGGACATCTCTACTATTCATGTTTATGGATCTGGATCTTCGATATCACCTAGACGTGTTCAAACAGTTCAAACCGCCAGTTTGGTTTCGGCTGAAACCTCGAACCGGAACCGAACTGTGAAACCGGACGGTTTGTGGTGGTTTGCAAACCGCCGGTTCACGGTTCATGTGTTTTGGAATCTTGAAGTTAATATATGTTTTTTAAAATGTATGTGAGATGAGATCAAATGAGAAAAATTATATTAGAAGAATTTTAAAATTTTGAAGTTAGTGGGAAAATATAACAAATACTTTGAAAAATTGAATTTATTAAAAAAATATGAAATTGAACCATTTAAAATATTTAAAGTTAAAATAAAAAAAATAATATTAGAAGAATTTTAATAAATTCAAAAAAATTAAAAAGAAATTGGACTTGAACTATTTTCTAATATTTGAAGTTAAAATTTGAAATTTTAATTTCAAATAATTGAAGATAGTTGCCTACGTATCCTTTACCTTGGGAATCAAAGTACACGTAGTTCTCACTTACCTTACTTACCTTGGAATCGGAAGCGGTGGTGCGGAGGGTACCATACTTATCCATTTACCGACTCGTTGCTAAATCCCGTAGTATCATAATACGTCTCGCTCTCTTCATCTTCACTAAGAATGTTTTTTTGTTTTCGTCGATCGGCGTTGACCCAATCATGCAATAACATTTGACACTCGAGATTGTGAGGTCTAAGGTTGGATCTCCGCTCGTCCAGCATGTACCCCCCTTGACTGAATGCTTGTTCGACTGAAATGGTTGATACGGGAATGACCAATATCTCCCTTGCAATGATGTTAACAACGGGATAAAGTGATTTTCTCGATGCCCACGAATTCAAAATATCAAACTCGCTGTCGGCTTCATTTTCGCCCAACGTTACATACTCGAAAGACGTTGTTAGATAAGCTTCAAGTTCTCGATAAGGGTTAGAACCGAATGAATAACCCGAAGGCCCCATTCGTAACTTTTTTTCGTTTCAAAAAATTTTGAAATCCCTCAATTTCATCGTCGACATCACCACTTCTACTAGGATTACCACTTCTAATAGAAGTTTGTCGCCCGAAAGTACTCATAGGAAGAGGACCATCAAAATTTATACTATATTCTTTAAATATATCATACAAAGTCTTTTTCACATTTTGAATAATATTTTCAACGGAAGGATATTCAAACTCTTCAAACGACAATAAAAGCATCATAATAACTATTAAGATAAAATTCTAAACCACTTTCTCTATTATTAGGATCTAATAATGTAGCAACTAAAAATATACTTGGAATGTAATAAAAATACTTCAACCATTTTCGTTTCATAGAAACAACACATTCTTCCAATCGTTCATTTTTCATACACTCCTTAAAGATGAATGCAATTTTAACACAATATTCAACAACAAGGTGAGAAGTAGGATAATAAACACCTGAAAATAAATTAGTAGCATCATTAAACACCTTGAAAACTTTTTTCAAATAATTACACGTAGACCATTGGTTTGTATATAACATAATTCCAGTTTCTTGTTGGGCAAAAAATGAACACAAAACCTCTCTATACAAATACGAATATGTATCTTTCAATAATTTATATGTAGAGTTCCAACGAGTAGGCACATCGGTTGAAAAAAATTTCAGTTCAAACCCGTTTTCCTTACAAATCTTGCCCATTTTCGTTGAAAAGATATATTTCTATGAATACACGTGACCGCCGCTTTAATTGGAGAAAGTTCATTTTTCAAAACATTCAAACCATCTTGAGCACACAAATTCAAAATATGGCATATGCATCTAATATGAAAAAACAAGCACCAATAGATGGTTTGCAAATACTAATAAGCTCATTAAAACTCGCCGTATTAAAAGTTGCATTGTCAAATGAAATAGAAAATATTTTTTCAAATAGACCATACTCTTGACAAATCAAATGAAATAATTAACAAATATTATGTGCATTGTGAGGAGGTTTAGAATCTCTATATGAAAGCAAACGTTTTTGTATAGTTCATGAACTATCAACTCAATGACATGTAACACCGATGTAAGAGTTTCGTTCCCAATGATCACTCCAAACATCCGAGCAAATTGAAACTTTGTTTGGTAAACTAGAAAATTCATTATATAAGTTTAACTTATATTCACCAATACCTTTTTTAATATCAAGAGTAAGGGTAGAGCGTGAGATGCTTGTACTGGAGGGATTAAAAGAAAGTTGGGTGAATTTTGCATATAAATCATCACTGGCAAAGTTAAAAGGAAGAGATCTAGAAGAAATTTTTTTGCTAATTCCTTTCTATGAGTAGCGTCGGAATATGTAAATAAAGAATAGGAGTTCGTACTTACCTGCCCTCCTTGTAGTTGCGTTTGAGTCCTATCGATACCGACTTTGTCGGGGTGTTTGTTGTTGAGATGGTTGTGCATATTCTCATATCCTCCTCCTTCTAGAAATTGGTAAGATGATGTAAGATAGTTGCAAGTGACACGGTACCTCCTTTTCCATTTTTTTCCATCTTCCGGAGGTGGCTCGTTTGCGGGTGGCGGGATCTCATTTTTTTGAAAATATTTCTTAAGAATGTCGGATTTTAACTTCGTTGTTGCCCGAGAATGAGTTTTTGGGTTTCTTGGAGGAGGCAATTCATCCTCCTCTTCAATGGGTGGCACTTCTTCACCAGCAAAGGCGGAGGCGGCTCGATAAGTTTGATCAATGTCGGTATCACTCAAATCTTTGTCAATGTCGATGCAATTTGGATTGTAGTCACCGACCGAAGGATTGTTGCCTTGTGATAAGCCGATAGGATGGACATTGGCGTCATCATCGAGTGCTATACTCTTCCCCTTATCGGCTCGACGAGAACGAGAAGAACCTAAATAGAACTTTTTACACCTACGTTTTATTTAAAAATAAATAGCTCATCCGCAAGAGAACGGAGTAGCTGTAGGTGGTAAGTTGGACTCGAGTCGAATCACAAGGAAGAC
>BMAC01000006.1:1564448-1579493 GCA_014905375.1 Phtheirospermum japonicum | reverse complement strand
TTTATTAAAAAATTCTCAAATCGGCGGTTTAAACCGTCGGTTTACGGTTTGAGATATGGGGAAACCGAAACCCAGCCCACCTTAACGGCGCGTTGTGGTTGCGGTTTTAAACCGTTGTCAATGGTTTCCATAACCGTTGAGTGCCGATTTGAATCGACGGTTTGTCCAGTTGGCCCAAACCGGTGAACACGTCTAATATCCCCATATAAAAGTTGAGATTGTTCTGGTGTCAGACCATGTTTACAGCTACAATCACGAATCTCCATGAACTAATAATCTCGGTGTGAAAATCCATGAAATTAATTTCAGAAATTATTGATTAGTTGGAGTGATTTTCTATAATATAAACCAGAGGATTCATATTCAAGAGATGTTTGTTTTAGGGCTTTAACGCTACAGATCCTTAGGTGTCTCAATTTGACAGTGGTGTGATTTACTTTACAGATTACTTTATTTGCATAATCTCCGTGTTTCCAAAAGGAGATGGATCATCATATATGGTAATTCCAAAGTTGGGCTACCAAATATAGGAGGTACTAACCTCAAATCTGAGATCTGCGACATAAAACTGCTTCCGTGTATGTCACTGCCAAATCCTTCAAGAATCTCCTGGCGACCTTCCTTGGCCTGCAAAACAGCGCCTCAAACGGGCCGGATTTCGAGCCCGTTAAGGCCCTCCGACGCTTAAGTTAATAAGAGAAATCAACACTCAAATCTTCTCTTTAATAAAAAATAATGCGATAAAGCGATATCGACTTTGAAAAATAAGGAGAGGCATATGCCTCGTTTTATAGAGATAGGGGAAGTGCCCCTCAATCTAGGGTTACCTTCTATAACCGTAATTCTATTCATATCACAACTCTACAACCGACTTATAATTAGGACTCTGTCCACATGTTAAGTTCCCATACATAACAAATCTTTTCAACACAACAGGCCTGGGCCCTTTATGCAGCCTACCGAAAACCATATAAAACAATCACCTGAGGCCCACTGGCTCACCATTCATAAAGCCCACAACCGAGCTCAAGTATACAGCTCAAACCATAAGAGATCACGACCCTATATGAGAACTCATCCCCATACTACAGGTCGCTACTCTACACAAACCAGCTCGCTTACTTCTCAAGGACACAATACAGCTCGCTCGTCCCCTAGAAGGAACACCCTCTCCCAGAAATGAGGTCGCTTGCCACAAATAACCTCATACATAAAATAATATCACGTATGGACATTTTGGTCCGTATCAGCTAGTCCCCCATGTTCTAGCTGATTAAGGCACAAAATTAGGTAGGACATGTAAAAACATAGTCACAAAGCACAAGAACCACTAAAAAACAACAATCAAATATAAACACACAAATAAACCACTACCTCACGTTACCAATCCACACTTCAAAATCGCGAATGGAGCTATAATACTCACCTCACCACAGCGAATTATCAAATATACCTGCAACTTGTAAATGTCCAGCTCGCAGAGCTCGCTTATTTCAAGACAAGATGATCATCCTGCGGGAGACGACCTACAAATCCCCCAGGTCAAGTCCCCAGCTATGTATATAACGACTTGGAATCTCACCACCGTTATCTTCCGACCTGAATCACATCCGGACCCAAATAATTCCCCAAAACACAATCATGAACAGCCACAAAAGTCAAACCACGCCTCTTCTTACACATCCAATCCCATTTAGGCTTCATTAAATACAGCCTGACACCGTGTCGGGCACGTGTCACACTACGATTATCTTGTAGTATAAAAAACAAGGTGGGCCCAAAATAAAAGGCCCAAAACATTCCCCGAATAAACCCTACCAAATACCGCTCCAATCTGTCCCATCAGCTTTCCACCGCCCAACACATAAAATTCATTTCATCTTCCTCATTTACCACTTTAAGCAATTGCAATCGAAAAACCGCCATTTGCTCTCTGCAAAAAAGCTCGTCAACCAACAATCATTCAAGAATCTATCAACAGTCCATCATTCATCAACGATCTACAGCTCACCAAAAATGTGTAAGTTCCCAGATCTCTTCTCTATAATAGTTTAATCGCACTGTTGGAATTATGACTGCATCTGATGAGATATGTTCGTTCTATGTTATCCCCTCCCCCGAATATGTTTAATTTGTGATGGAATTAGCATCCTCAAACACTAATTTGCAAAACTCCACTCTTTCTCCCGATTCCAACCCCACTAAAAACCCCTTTATCTTAGAAAAAAGACAGAAAAAGCCCCCACTACCCTCCTCCGGCCTCCGCGCTGAGCCAGAGGGCGACGTTAATTAGTCGAAGCTTCAAGCCCAAACCATATCCCACACCGAGGCTCAAACTTTAATAGATAACATACCCGAGGATTCGTCTTCTGCCTCTCCAACCCTTCTACTCATTCCAGAAGGCATTCCTCTGCAAGAATCCAGTAATCCGCCCCCTTGCGAGCACTTTAGGGAAAACCCCGTGACCCTAGCTCGCTCACTAACCGCCGATGACCTACCCTCCTCCTCTCTCACAACCAAAGAATTAAAACACAACTACTGGCTACTACCTAACTCCAAAAATCTAAAGAAATTCCAACGTATCCTTAACCTCCCAGAAACCGCTAAGATGGTTCTGACCGAGAACATTCACGCAGACCCCCTCAAACCTCCCCCCAATCACTTTACCCTCTTCGATACATTGGTAGTAGCAGGTTTTAGGTTCCCTGCCCACCCATTTTATGTTCGGATTTCCCATTTGTACAAAATTTCCCCCTTGTAATTAACACCTAACTCCATGAAGTTCCTAGCAGGATACCTCATATTATGTAAATACTACAGCACCCAACCTCACTCAGGCTTTTTCCACTTTTGTTTTCAAATAAAATACCAACAGAACTCTCTCTATCTTTCCTCTCGCTCGGGTCTAGCTCGTTTTCTTATAAACCCTACCAACAAATTCCCCGAGTGGAAAAAGAACTTCTTCTTCATCCACAATATGGAAGATTGTCCCTTTATAACCGAGCTACAATGTCGTACCCCCAAACAATGCAAACCACCTACCTCCGGACACTGCCCCTTCTATACAAAAAAATACTCTGATCAGCTCGCGGAGTAGAGCAAATGCCCATTTCGATGTGGTTATCTCACCAGTCGGTCTGATATTTTCCGATACGTGGGCATTGATTCTCGCCCGGTCGAACCAGAATTTGCTCTCACCAAGCCCGAGTTTGGTAGGTCTTTCAGGTCTTAGAATCACACCATAGCGCATACTCTCAAAAAACTGAATAATAACATTCTCCTTGTATATTGCAGTTGCTTTTATCAACAATCGCGCCGCAGCTCGCTCCGAAAACGCCAAGAAACAATCTACTCCACAGCCCGCAGCTCACCCTGTTCTTCCTCCTATCAACGTGGACGAAGCGTTACAACAGGCCTTCGGGACGGCCATTAACGACGAGGAGGAGGTCCAACTGGTGAGGCGAACTTCCAAAAATAAGGGAAAACGACCTCTTAAACCCGTGTCAGAGAGCCCAGCCACTAAGATCCCGAGCCCGCCATAACAAAAATGTCGTCGCCTTCGTAAGGGCCTCGCGGTAACCTCTGCTGGTGCTTCCGAATTGAGAAAGGTACTAGCAAAATGCGACAAGGCTGCGGATATCCAAACCCTTCTCAATGAGTACGCGATCAAACAGGTAGATTTTAAAGAATCTTCAACCCCTATACGTCTAACACTTATGAATACTTACGAAGCCTCCTGACGCAGCCGAGTCCCTTGTTCTCCAAACTCTCCGAAGAGTTGGCGGCTCGTACAATGGATAGCGAGCTCCAGAAAACATGCGACGAGCTAACAGCGCAAACCGAACAACAAACTCGGCAGCTATCCCTAACGCAAGGGGAGATGGATGAAACACTCAAGCTATTGAACGCTCGCGAGGAGGAAATACAAATTCTGAAGGGCCAGGTGAATAGCCTGAAGGATGAGGCAGCTTGTACAGATAATGAGCTGAAAAACGCCCAAAAGCAAGATGAGGAGCTCAAGGGAGCACAGAAACAGGCTGAAGAGCTCAAACTGTGGAATCAAGAACTCCGAGCTCAAGTGAAAACAGCCCGCAAAGAAGGAAAATCTGAAGGTCGATGAACCTTCCTCACCAGCGCGATCGGCAGGCAGTTCCTTGGTTCATATCGGCAAGAGTTGGTGGAAGCTTATGAGAAGTCTTCCATTTACTTTGGACTAATGGCTGCTGGTGCTCAAGAATGGCTTTCCACAGCTGCTACTTTGATCAAAGAGGAGGTCGCTGCGATGAACGTCTCCTACGCTCCCAACGTCGAAGCCCTCATCAACAAACTGACTCCCTTCAGCAGTTTCAAGGGCGACTGGCAGCAGCCAATCGACGCAAAGTGGTAGCTATCTTATCAAAGCCGAGCTGTTATATCCACCGGAGTTCATGCCGAACTGGAAACACCACTGGACGACATGCTCCCTGAGCCCAAGCCAATCCCCACAGATCCCCCTACTACGACCTCTGCTACCGAAAAAACTGCCTAAAACTCTTATCTTCCTTCTGCTCGTAGTTTTGTACAAACAACTTATCACCTTTGCTGGTACTTTGATTTATGTTCATTATCTGTACAGCTTTCTAACTCTCAATGCTCAAACCTGCAACAAAAACTCTCAAAGAAACCAACCATAAACTAACTCTTTAAGATAAGTCACAAAAAATACGAACAACCTCACTACAAGAAATTTGATGTTCGATGACGATACGTTTCGTCATTAAAACTCTATTTTTTCGTCACTGAAGAGAAACGGTGACGAAAATTGAGCGTCATAGCGGTTGTCATGGTATTGCTGTCACCATTGGTGAAAGTGACAATTTTTTCAAGCGCGTCACTAAATGTTCGATTTTGATGACGCTGATGTAAATTGTCATCATAGATGATACTATTTGGTGACGCAGAATTCGTCACTTAAGTGATTGAAAAATTGTCATCAAAAGATCGGTTTTGTCACCGTATGTTAACATTTTCAATGACGAACACTTATTTTGTCATCAAAACATTTGACTTTCCGTGACAAACATAACTGCGGTGATAATTTTTACTGAGTTATTATGACGCTCATATTGTCATAATATGTATTAAAAAATTTCCAAATATAATGTAATTCGTCACGATAGATCTATTTTATAGTGACGTAATATTGATCGTCACTGAACATCTATACTTACAATGTCAAACCATTGTGTCACCATTTACTATTAAAGATGATGAGATTTTTTGTCACGAAAAAATTAGCAATATATGACGAATTTTATTATCATCATAAAAGATATATGTTCAATGATAATTTTAGGGGTACATATGGTGATAAAATCTATTGTCATTAGATGAGTTTATATGGTGACAAACCAATCATCATAAATAATTTATTTTAAGTGACAAGTTCAAAGTATTATGTGATGAAATAAATTGTCATAATTTATTTAAAGTGACAAATTTGAAAACTTATGTGACGCTTAAAGTTGTAATAATTGAGTGAACACGATTTGATTGTTTACTTTCATGACGACATAAATTGTCCTACATTAATTTGTCATTAGTCTCTTGTAAGGAAAAAATATCGTAATGATGAAAATGAAAGCAAATGAGCTTTTATCATTACAATATAATGATAACAATATTCCAAAATATTTCTTCGACGATTTCGAACATACACCAAAACTCTTACAACTAACCAAAATATTAACTTGAAATATCCAGAACACATACCAAATTAGACATCTAGAATCAACGTACTTGAATATTCAAAACAAGGACCTGGAAGCATAAACTAAGCCAAAAGTGTTATTTCATATAGCAAGACTTGAGCCTGACTTGTTTCACATGTCAACATTGCCAAACAAAAACAAAAGTGGGATCAGACCGCCTGCATATTTGAAATTTATAATTCTAAATTAGTTTATAATCAAACCATCAAAGAAATACTATACAAAGTTCACAAAATTGAAACTAGAGATTCCGACTTACGTGGAATATAATGGATCAGGTCCCACCAAAGCAGACTCATTTGCTCTCATGAAGGCCATAAGCTTGTTGATGCACTTGCCTTGCTAAGCCAGTTGATTTTTCAATTCATCGACTTCATTCTTGAGCTCCGTCACTTGACCTTCCGAATCCTGTAGGTATAATAATAATAACATGATCATTAACGAAGTTGGATTATAAAAAGCATGTGTTAGTTAGTAAGTTACCTAGTTTTCTCCCGCCTCATCGCTTGACCAGCCACCTTTCACCGTATAATGTGTACGCTTGTAAAGTTCAATAATATCACATTCATCGTCGGCCTTCTCAGACTAATCGGCATTCAAAAAAGAAAATAAAAACAAATCAGAGTCAGAATAGAAATATAAAAATTGCACCAAAAGGAATAAACTTAATACTAAAATCTTCATTTCGTTACACTTAAGTAGATTTAATTTATATATCACTGTCAAAGATTTTCCTTTTATATTGCAAAAAATTTCACAACATTGATTTTTGGTCAAGTCAAGAAACTTATCAAGAAAACACATACCTATCAACGCGAACACTGACTTGTGCGTGATGATATAAAAATTAGCAATTGATCACCACCGAGCAAGTTTAGTCTTCTCAAAAGTCATGACGATGTTGGTCGATTGTTATTCACCTTCGAATTTGCCTAAGGATGTTTCCTTCAAGAATTTTGTGTTTTTGGTCGTTGAGTTATCACGAGCAGTATCTTTAGGTGTCTCAAAGACCCACTACTGCAATATCAACGAATAAAGGCGAGATAAGTGACTGAGAAAACAATTTTGTAAAAAACTATAAAAGGATTAAAATAATTATTGGGCACGATAAATTTAACAGAATCCAGAGTTCAAATCCATAAAATTAAACCTCATCATACATATATAAAATTTAAAATTCAACGTTGAAATTGTAACATCCCATTTTTTTACTTAAGTTGCTAAACGGTTTAACACTGTAATCTGTACGTTAAATTATGTAACACCCCAAATAAATACTAACTTAATAATAATAAAAATAAATAAATAAAATAAACTCACACCTTCAAGCACATCTAGTAAAATAGATAAAACAAAACTTTT
Organism: Phtheirospermum japonicum; assembly: GCA_014905375.1. NCBI lineage: Eukaryota > Viridiplantae > Streptophyta > Magnoliopsida > Lamiales > Orobanchaceae > Phtheirospermum > Phtheirospermum japonicum. The sequence continues at coordinate 1,572,381 of BMAC01000006.1, read as the reverse complement.
CAAATCCAGATTTTTTTTAGACATTTGCAAGTTTATGTCATCATACGCACCAACGATAATTTAGCCATAACTTTCTTAATACAACGGATAAAAATATGATTCATGAGGCGATAGAAAGTTAATACAAGAAGCTACAACTATTGTGAAGACACCAAAATCCAAAAAGCATATTACGAGGGTGAAATCAGCACAAAATCGGAGAGCAATGCTACAGAAAACTGGACAACGCAACAATCGTATTTTAAGCATAATTTCTAATAGAAAATAGATATTTAGGTAATTCTTGCGGATACAGACAACTAAGACTCATATATACAACATACTTTAAGATAATAAATACAAAAATATAAATTAAGAGGGTGAAACTGGCTTATGAATATACTGTTCGAAACACGACAGTCAATAATAGTTGACAATAATAACCATCACAAGTTCCACATAAAATTTCATAACATCACCTACTACAAACCTAGCACACACCAGATGACACCATATATCATCAGATGACACCAGACTACAAACCCATGAAATCTAACTATTTCACAAATCAAGTTAACTTTTAAAATTCTAACAGATCACAAAAACTATAGAGCAACATATTAAAGAATCGAACACATCAACTACTAAAACACAGATATACCGTAAGTAAAATCCTCAAACCCCCCAGATTATAAAATTTTATTCACCATTTGTTTAGATTCCTACTAAACCGACTTCAAAACTGATAGGGCAGAATATACGCCAGACTTGGGTTGGGGTAGCTCTGACCCGAAATTAAGATAGACTAGGTCTATTCCTACGAAAGATCTAGTTAAGCCCTCTGGGCAAAATAAGACATGGGAAGGACGATTCCTTTGGAAACCCTGACTAGGTCCTTGTCAAGAACGCTGAAGGTCCTGAGGTTATCCCCGGTCGGAACCCTGGAAGTGTGGATTAGTCTGACCTGGGCCAGAGGACTGATTGGGCCTATAGAGCTCTTCCTCAGTATTAGTAAGTGCTGGCTTATTAAGACGGTAGAAGCGAGAGGAAAAAGAAGACAAAGTATTGTGGGCTAGAGGAAGATCTGGAAAGAGAGAGAGAGCTGTCTCTCAGATTCCCAACAAAGAGACAAGTGGGACCATTTGTCAGAATTTGTTGGGTAACGGCCCTTAATTCACGCCATGTGTTCCTTAGATCCCGGCTGGGGTCCCCGCTAAGGAAAGCTATAAATATCTTGGCCCCAAGGCTGAGAGAGGTATGTCATTCTTTTGTGCATTCCTTCTTCTTTTCCATGAAAACACCTCAAACGCTTACTAACTTAAGCATCGGAGAGGTCTCCACCGGAAAACCACCGGTGGTCCTTTCTAATTAGTTTTGTGATGCAGGTTCAGGAAGCTCTGGTTCCTATAAAGCGTTACTTAGGCGGTTCACTTTTCAGGCTGAAACAATTGGCGCCGTCTGTGCGAAGGCGATCAAGTTAAGACGTGAGATTTTCTATTTATGGCTTCAGACGGTTTACGACGGAACTTGGTGGGTGAGCTTGGTGGAACCCCTTGCTCCGCCGCGCCATGGGGTATGCCAAGATCGACAGACACGGCGGCGACAAGGCCAGGAGAGGCAGCACCATCAACAGGGGCTGCGTCAGGCGCTACGCCGCCACCGTTCAGTAAATCTGGGCCAGCTACGGGTGGTTCATTTAAAGAATCCTTCCTTCTGAAGCTCTCGGAGTTGATTGGCAAAGCCGTGGAGACGGCAGTAGAGAAGAAGTTTGCGGAGATGACGCCGCCGCCATCCAACACGCCACCAGTACAGACTCTTCCGGTGGCGGGAACAGAGCCATCACGGGGGCAGCATGTGGATAAGGCTCCCTTGCGTGATAGGGAAGAGCACTTCTCCACCTCTGACAGCGAAACTTCAGGCCAATCTAATCCAGATCTGGCCGAACAGATGCAAAGTCTACAAAAGGAAGTAAGAGAGTTTAAGAGGAAAATGGTGACGGGTGGAACGACCCCGGCGACAAGGGGCACACCATTTATTGAGGAGGTCATGCGAGATGATGTGCCAGCTTCATACCGCTCCCTGGGCTTCGAGTACAATGGAACCACGGACCCATGGGACCACCTCAGTCGCTTTGAGATTGCAGCAGCCCTGCATAAATTTTCGAACGCTGTCATGTGTCGGGTCTTCTCGATGACCTTTACTAAATCAGCGTAGCTCTGGTTTAGCCAATTGCCACCGAGGTCTATCAACAATTTCGATGAGTTCAGCTCAGCCTTTTTACACCAGTTCACGAGCTGCAGGAAATACCAGAAAATGCCRTTRGAACTCTTCAGTCTCAAGCAAAAGGAGGGTGAGAGCCTCCGTGCTTATATCAATAGGTTCACAACTGCTAAGTTAGAGGTACCCTCTGCGTCTGAAGAGCTTTTGATAAATGCTCTAGCGCAAGGTTTGAGGCGAGGGGATTTCTTTCAGTCTCTGGTGTTGAAGCCAGCTCTGAAATTCGGAGAGCTCTTGGAAAGAGCGAAAAAGTATATCCATCTGGAAGAAGCCCTGAAACTCAAGGATGAAGGGGAGAAGAGGAGAGAGAAGTACGACAGGGATGACAGGACAGTGGCAAAAAAGCCCAGGCCGGAGCCGTCAATGGGTAGATCTCGATTTTATAAATATACTCCTCTGGTAACACCTCCGGGCGAGATTTTGCAGGCAATAGAGCGTCACCCAGAGCTCAAGTGGCCCAAAACTCACTCCCAGAAACCAAGAAAAGAAAGGTCAGATCGCTTTTGTCGCTTCCATAATGAATATGGACATAACACAGACGAATGCACGCATTTGAAGGACGAGTTGGAAAGAATGGTCCAGGCGGGGCATCTGAAAGAGTATATTCGGATAAGGAGAGAAGAGGCTAGATCTGGTAAAAAGAATTATGATCGGACCTTGACGAATAGGAGCAGCCAGGATAGGGTGCGTACTGAGCTGAAAAGATCTGATCAGACCCAGGTCATTCATGGAGAGATTCAGATGATCATCGGAGGAGAGTTTGAGGAGCACTCCAAACGGACACAACACAACTATGTCAGGGCTGCGAAAGACCTAGTTCGGAAAGCGTGAGATGTGGGACAAATGACTTCTACCCCCAACATCTGTTTTGGGTCAGAAGACATCGATGGTATTTTAGCCCCTCATATGGATGCTCTGGTCATAACTGCGACTATTGCTAATTATAATGTCCATAGAATTTTCGTGGACACTGGAAGTTCTGCCGATATTTTGTTCTATGACTGCTTTAGGCAGTTAAAGTTGGACGTTGAGACGGAAGAGGTCACCACCTCCCTGGTAGGGTTCGCGGGAGGAGCCCTAAAACCGTTAGGAGCAGTGAGACTCCTCGTGACGTTAGGAGAAGAGCCATACAGGGTGACAAAAACAGTGCGTTTCTTAGTGGTGGATGCACCTTCTTCTTATAACGTCATGTTCGGTCGACCATCTTTGAGTCAATTTCAAGCTGTTATATCCGTCTTCCACATGAAGATGAAATTTCCAATGGAGGACGGTGCAGGAGAGGTCAGGGGTGACCAGTATGCTTCACGACGGACTTACGTAGAAAGTGTGAGGAGAAATGAAGAGGAAGAGCGGCAGAGCAAAAGGGCAAGGGTAGAGCCACCAAGGACAGATCTGGCCAATAGATAGGAAGGTCTGATGATGGTTGAAGTAGTCCCGGGGGATGGGATCCGGGTCCTTCGAGTGGGAACAACCCTCAGTCCAGAAATTCTGACAGAGCTAGTCTCACTGTTAAGGAGTAGCGCGGATGTGTTTGCCTGGTCTTCAGAAGATCTGGTAGGAATCGACCCGGAAGTAGCAGAGCATCACCTTAACATCAGCTCAGACGCCAAGCCGGTAAAGCAAAAGAAACGTAATTTTTGCCCTGAGAAGGAAGCCGTCATAGAAGTCGAGGTGGAAAAACTGTTGAAAGCTAAACACATCCAAGAGATACAATTTCCTGAATGGCTTTCCAACGCTGTCTTGGTTCCCAAGACTCAGGAGGACTGGCGCATGTGTATCGACTTTAGAGATCTCAATCGTGCTTGCCCGAAAGATCACTATCCCTTACCCAGGATCGACCAGCTTGTCGATTCCACCGCTGGGTGTGAACTTTTAAGTATGATGGATGCGTCTCAGGGATATCATCAAATCAGATTGGCTARRGATGATTGGAAGCGGGTCAGTTTCATTACCCCGAAGGGGACGTATTGCTACRTCGTGATGCCTTTTGGCTTGAAAAACGCAGGGGCTACTTATCAGCGCTTGGTTGATAAGATGTTKAAAAATYAGCTTGGGAGAAATATGGAARTTTATGTGGATGATATGTTGGTCAAAAGCGTGAAAGCAGCATCACATGTAGAAGACCTGCGGGAAACCTTTGATACCCTACGACGATACAGGATGAAGCTTAATCCTAAGAAATGCGCTTTTGGCGTCAGAGCTGGCAAATTCTTAGGCTACATGGTCACGGAAAAGGGTATCGAGGCAAATCCCGAGAAGGTCAGAGTAATTAYGGACATGCGGGCACCTAGGAACGTGAAGGAGATGCAATGTCTAGCGGGGCGCATCAATGCGTTAAGTAGGTTCTTGTCCAGGTCTGCAGAAAGGAGCTTGCCATTCTTTCAAGCATTAAGGAAGAAAGCAAAATTTCAGTGGAGTGATGAGTGTGAGGAGGCATTTGTCGCATTAAAGGAGCATTTGGCTAGTATGACCTTTCTAACAAAGCCTATCCCAGGAGAACCCCTCATTCTGTACTTATCGGTAGGACAGCACGCAGTCATCTCTGTCTTATTGCGAGAGGAAGGGAAGATTCAGAAGCCAGTCTATTACTGGAGCAAGGTCTTACATGATGCCGAAGCAAGGTATGTGGAGGTAGAACGAGCAGTGCTGGCCCTTGTGGGAACAGCCCGGAAATTACGTCCATATTTCCTGTCGCATGGTATAATTGTGCGAACRAATTTGCCTTTAAAAGCAATCATGGATAAGCCRGAGGCATCAGGACGACTGGTCAGATGGATAATTGAGCTCAGTGAATTCGATATTAGCTTTGAAACCAGGACAKCGATTAAAGCTCAGGCCTTAGCAGATTTCATGCAAGAAATGACTGGTCTCCCCGAGGAGCTAGAAAGATGGACGATCTTCACGGATGGCTCTGTCTGCAATCAGGGMTGCGGAGCGGGAATTGTCCTGATTAATCCGGAAGRGGTGTCTACCGAGTTTGCTGTTCGGTTAAATGCAACACTCTCTAACAATGCGACGGAGTATGAAGCTCTGTTAAGAGGAGTCCAGATGGCAAAGGACCTGGGCGCGGATCACGTATGTGCCAGGGTTGATTCTCAACTTGTGTGCAAGCAAATCAGTGGAGATTTTGAGACGAGAGAGGAACACATGCAKAGATACTTGGCTAAATTCAGAGAGCTAGCCAAGGGTATGAAAGAGTTAACGGTGGTCCRAATTCCCAGAGAGGAGAATGGCCGTGCAGACTTCTTAGCCAAAATAGCAAGTTCAGCTTCAGATKGTTATGAGCGAACGATTACCTTATTAACGGCAGAGGGGGAGTTCGGAATTGAACAGATCYGTACGATTGCTGAGGAGGACGATTGGCGTTCACCTATAAARAGATACCTTGAAAAGAACGTCTTGYCGGAGGAAAAAAGAGAGGCAGCAAAGATACGGAGCAGGTCTGCCAGATTTTGCCTGGTCAAGGGAGAGCTATTTAGGAGAGGATTTGGTCAACCTCTTTTGAGGTGCTTATCACAGACAGAAGGAGGGCTGGTATTAAGAGAGATACACGAGGGTTGTTGTAGTAACCATATGGGGGCTAGAGCTCTAGCCAGTAAAATATTAAGAGCTGGTTATTTCTGGCCCTCCCTGAGAAAGGAAGCTGAGGACTTCGTTAGAAAATGTGAAAAGTGCCARAAAATGGCCCCGCTAATCCATCAACCAGCGGAAGAGCTCATGGTGATGAGTTCCCCCTGTCCCTTCGCAAAATGGGGTATTGACCTKGTTGGTCCATTCCCAATGGCCCCAKCTCAAAAAAGATTTTTGATCGTGGCTATCGACTACTTCAGCAAGTGGGTAGAGGCTGAGGCCCTCGCTAGAATAACAGAGGAAGCCGTCATAAGTTTCATTTGGAAGAATGTGGTCTGTCGCTTTGGTATACCAAGGGTAGTGGTGTCAGACAATGGGACCCAATTTGCAGGAGCCAAGATAAAAGCTTGGTGTACCAAGATGAACATTCARCAACACTTTACGGCCGTGTACCACCCACAGGMGAATGGTCARGTTGAGGTCACCAACCGTATTTTAGTTCAAGGAATCAAGACGCGATTAGACAGATCTGRAGGAAAGTGGGTGGAAGAGCTGAGCTCCGTGCTATGGGCGTACCGTACGAATCCRAAAGAGAGTACGGGTGAAACCCCTTTCAGCTTGGTGTATGGTATGGATGCTGTAGTGCCCGCGGAGGTCAGCCTTAAAACTCATCGGATCCAGAACTTCAATGAAGAACAGAATGAGCTGTTAAGACAGGATGCTTTAGATCTGATTGAGGAGAAAAGAGAACAGGCTGCGATACGAATGGAGAATATTAAAGGAAGCGTAAAAGCGGCGTATGATAAAACTGTGGTCAAGTGACAGTTCCGAGTAGGAGACCTGGTCTTACGGCGGTCTGATCTGGGACGCGCAAAAGGGAAGTTAGAGGAGTCTTGGCAAGGACCGGTAAGAATTACCCAGACCTTGCCTGGTGGCACCTACAGGCTGGAAGAGCTGGATGGCACGACATTACCCCGCGCGTGGAACATAGTCAATTTAAGAAAATTTTACACTTAAATTGTAACAGTTTTATGTTTGATCGGTTGAATAGACTTACGGTTCACGACRAAAAATCAATAAGACACAATCAGAATATTACCGAAAAGCATTTATTAATGGTTAAAAGAACCTTCAGCAGGAGTACAAAACCAGATATTCTCATAAGAATATTCGCAGTCATAAGAACACAAATCATAAACATGAAAAATAGAAATACAACCCTAAGATGGGGGAACAGAATCGAGAAGCTGACGGAGCCGCTTGATCTCGTCCTCGTACTCTAAATGCCAAACGCGAAATCGGTCAGACACCTCCACCACGATGTCTCAAGCGACATACAGCTCCGCCTTCTCCCTCTTCAAGTCAGCAATGATTTGTTCAAGGCGTTGTCGTTCTCTAAGGAATTGTGATCTCTTCTCAGCCAGTTTTTTCGCACGTTCTTGCAACTGTTCCTGCAATTCGGCAATTTCTGCCTTTAGACGGCCTTTCTTCTGAAGTAGACGGACATGCTCCTCATGAGAAAAGACGTTAGGAGTCGATGACGATGCCATTATGCAAGGAAAGTAAGCCGAGGTGTGACACCATTATATAGAAGGAGAAGAAGCGGGAAATCACCCTAATTTGGCGCGGAAAGGGACTTAGAAAAGAGCGGGAAAGTAAATTTGAGTTTTGGCGCGAAAAAAGCCTAGACAAGCCAGGATTGGCTAAGGACGGATGTCCTAAAATTTTCTTGACCTGGTCGTCAGTTTAAGCCAGGATTGGCTAAGGACGGATGTCCTAAAATTTTCCTGACCTGGTTTTCAGTTTAAGCCAGGATTGGCTAAGGATGGATGTCCTAAAATTTTCCTGACCTAGGTGGAATTCGCCGGAGAACCTGGAGAAGCTCCCCCGGAGGAGTTGGTAGAGGAGGTCGACATAATTGAAAATTTGAGGAGAGGTGAAAGGAGTACCTGTTTGAAGATAGCTACAAGGAGTAGAGTGGAGTAGAATCGTAGAAATCGTCGCGAACGGCGGAGAGACTGAGAGGAAATCTGGGAGAATCTGAAAGCTTGAAAAGAAATAATGGAGGGGATTCGAAAAGTTGGGAGATGAAATTTGAAAAGTGAAA
>BMAC01000006.1:1517599-1552812 GCA_014905375.1 Phtheirospermum japonicum | reverse complement strand
GCCAAAAAAACCTAACACGTACCACAAACACAAACTTCCATCACAAGGTCGCTTGGTCGGGAGAAGTGCCCTCCGGTCCAGAGTTACCTTCTCCCACCACAAAAACACATACCACAAACATAAACTTTCACCAGATCCTTCTAACACAAACTTTCTGCGGGAGAAGTGCCCTCCAGCCACGAGTTACCTTCTCCCGCATTTCACTCACTACGCGTAATACTTTTTCAAGTGACACACATTCCAGCTACGTGGCAAGACCTTCCCAGCTGCATCTTCAAGTATATATGCTCCTCCTCTCAACACCTTTATCACTTTAAATGGCCCAACCCAGTTCGGTTCCAATTTCTTAATCATCTTTAATGCGTCAGCCCTCTTCCACACCAGATCGCCGACTTGAAAACAGCGATGTTTAACCCGCTTATTAAAAGCAGCTTGTACTCTCTTTTTATAGTGTTCAACCCGAGCTGCAGCTTTCTCTCTTATCTCATCAATTGTCCCTCGAGCCAGTCTTTCATTCTCCTCTACATTAAATGCTATTAAACGTTGCGAACCTCTAACTATCTCTGCTGGAATGACTGCGTCCATTCAATAGACCAAGTTAAACAGCGACTCTCCCGTGGTATTTCGAGGAGTCGTTCGATAGGCCCATAGGACAGATGCGAGCTCTTCCTCCCAAAGCCCGCCTGTTTTCTCCAATCGCAGCTTAAGTCCCTTCACAACTATTCGATTAGTAACTTCTACTTGCCCATTGGTTTGAGGATGCGCCACAGAAGCAAATCGTTGCTTCATCCCCATCTCTTTGCACCACCTCTGCATCTTTCTGCCATTAAACTGAGTCCCATTATCCGACACTAACACTCGCGGTACTCCAAACCTGCAAAATATGTTATCAAAGATAAAATCCATTATGTGCTGCTCGCTTATCCCTGTAACTGCTTCAGCCTCCACCCACTTTGTAAAGTAATCAATCGCCACCACTAAGTACTCTTTGTTGCTCAGGGTCTTTGGAAAAGAACCCACAAGATCAATTCCCCACTGCGCAAATGGACATGGCGAGCTCATAAACATCATCTCCTCAGCCGATATATGAATAACCGGAGCATGCATTTGGAACTTCTTGCACATTCGAACCAGCTCGCTAGCCATAGCTTTCATCCCAGGCCAAAAGAAACCAGCTCGCAACGTTATTCCCAACAATGCCTTTCCCTACGCATGATCGCCACAATACCCCTCATGTATTTCTTTCAATACTTTCGCTCAACGCTCTATAGCTAAACACTTCATAAAAGGTCCAAAGAGTGACCTTTTGTACAGTTCTTCGTGTATTACACAAAAACGAGCTGCTACTCTTACCTCCTTTGTTGTCAGTCTCTTCGCACCTTATTTTGCCTTAACCAAAACATCCCAAATAGGAGTACGCCAATCATCTTTGACTTCAAGTTCCATAAATTCTTTACCCTTTTCCACTCTACTGTGCTCCAGCTCCATCAATGTAATTGTCCAAGTATCACAAGTCCGCAGGGCTCCTTCTATTCGAGCGAGCTGATCGGCACGGGTATTCTCAGCTCGCGATAAATGTTCCAGCTTGAATTCGTCAAAACGTGTTACCTGTTCGCGCAATTTATTCAAATACACCGCCATCCGCTCCTCCTTAGCTTCGAAAGATCCATCGGACTGACGAGCTATCAAATGGGAGTCGGAATACACCCATAACTTCCGTGCCCCCAGATCGCTCGCCATCTTGATACCTTGCAATACGGATTCGTACTCTGTCTCATTATTGAATTCTTTAAATCCTAGCTTGATCGCAAACTCCAGGCTTTCCCCTTCCGGGCTGGTCAACACAATACCCAGCCCTGCTCCCAATGTCATAGTTGAACCATCTGTATATAGGGTCCATGCTTTCACCTCCTTATCCACCTCAGCTGGCTTCGCCATCTCTTGCAAAAAATCTGCTAACACTTGCGCCTTGATAACCACCCTTGTCTCATAAATCACATCATACTCACTCAACTCTACAGCCCACTTCACCAACCTCCCAGATGCATTGGGACTACATACTTGAGAGCTAGGTTAGTACGTACCTTCAACTTGTAACTCAAGAAATAAGGTCTCAAATTCCTCGCTGTACAAACCAATGCAAAACCTCCTTTCTCCAGCTCGGTATACCTTAACTCAGCCCCGTGCAGCATCCTACTAATGTAATAGATAGGCTTTTGTGTGCCTGCCTCTTCTCTTATCAACGCAGAACTTACGGCGACCTCCCCTACGGATATGTATAAGATCAAATCCTCTCCCGGCATAGGCTTGGTCAATAGTGGTATCTCCGGCAAGTACTTCTTTAACTCCTCAAATGCCTCCGCAGCCTCATTTGTCCACTCAGACTTGGATCCCTTACGAAGCGCCCTAAAAAATGGGACGCCCCTCTCCGACGATCTAGAAATAAAACGACTAAGACTGGCTATCCGACCTGTAAGTACCTTAACATCCCACACCGTGCGAGGGTGTGACCTCTCCAAAACAGCTCGCACCTTTTCTGGATTAACTTCAATTCCTCGCTCTGTCACCATATTACCCAAAAATTTTCCAGACCGTACACCAAACACACACTTCTTGGGATTGAGTTTCATCCCATACTGTCTCAATATAACAATCGTCTTCTTCAAGTCTTCCACATGGGATTATGCTCTCTTGCTCTTAATCAGCATGTCATCGACATAAACCTCTATGGTAGACCCCAGCAGGTCTTTAAACATACAGTCCACTAACCTCTGATAGGTTGCTCCTGCATTCTTCAAGCCAAAAGGCATGGATACAAAAAAATACGTACCCGTAGAAGTGACAAAACTCACTTTGGTTTGATCTTCCTTTGCAAGGGGTATTTGGTGATACCCCTGTGAAGCATCCATCATGCTCAACAACTCGCACCCTGAGGTAGAATCCACCAACTGATCAATTCGCAGCAAAGGATAATGATCCTTCAGGCAAGCTTTATTTAGGTCACGAAAATAAACACACATCCTCCACTTCTGAGCTAGTTTTGGCACCATCACAACATTAGACAAGTACTCAGGGAACTGGATCTCCCTTATGTGGCCAGCTTTCAACAATTTATGCACTTCCTCTTCAATTACTTTATCCAGTTCTGGCCCAAAATGTCTCCTCTTTTGCTTTACTGACCTTGCCACCGGATCTACATTTAAATGATGTTGCGCGACCTCCGATGACACCCCCGTTAACTCTCCATTGCCAAACGTAAATACATCCCGAAACTCTCTTAACAGATTGATCAACTCGTCCCTCAACGTCTCAGACATTAGGGTCCCCACCCTTGTGGTAAACTCTGGGCGACCTTCTTCTAACGAGATCTCCATCATCTCTTCATTCGGTTGGACAAAGTTATCATGTTCTTTCATTTTCTTTGTGTTAAGTACCCCCTCCGGCTGTTCGTCACCCCTTTCGCGTTTATTCTCCATCAGTCCTTTCCTGACCACCAGCTGATAACATGATCTCGCGACCTGCTGTTCTGCGATGACCTCCCCTACTTTGTCACCCACTGGATACTTGATGCTCATATGATAGGTCGACGTTACCGCTTGGAACACATTAAGGGTAGGTCGCCCCAATATCGCATGATAGGCCGACCTCCCTCGGATAATCAAAAACTTCAAACTCTTCTCCACTCGTGACTCGTTTTTTCCTAGTACCACCTGCAACGTCAGCTCGCCCTCGGTATTCACCTCTGCCCCATTGAACGCATATATGGGTGTATTCACAGACCGCACCCTTTTTCCTACCTCCATTTGTTCAAGACAGTCCGTATTATATGATGTTCACCGAGCTTCCATTATCCACAAAAATTCTGCCGACTTCGTACCCTGCAATCTCTGCCTCAATTACTAATGCATCATTGTGATCTTTCTGTAACCCGCGCCGATCACTGGGGCCAAAAGAGATAACTGGCCCCACAACCTGTGATTGCCTTCTCACACTAGCGACCTCCCACGTTCCTAAACGAGCTGACTTAACGTGCCTTTTCCTCGCATTATTAGAATCACTATCCGTTGGTCCTCCCGAGATCATGTTTATCCTTCCTCTATTCCTCCTAGGACCATAGTGTCCTTGATTTCCTTGTTGCCGTTGCCTCACGACCTGTTGCTGGGGCGGACCTCCTGGTGGCGGTGGAGGTAGCGGTCGCCCCTGTTCCTTTGGCTCTCTCGCCTTGTAAATCACCTCCTTCAAATGCCCCGCTCTTATAAGTCTTTCTATCTCCTCCTTGAGGTGCCTGCATTTTTAAGTGAAATGTCCATAATTGTTATAAAATAAGCAAAAAGAGGCAGTTTTGGGATGGGTAGGTATAGGTGCGTGATCTTCTGGCCATTTATAGCATCGGGTAACAAGCGCACCATAATACCGAACACCCTAGCTCGCGGGTAAGCCAATGGTGTGAAATCCTCCTCCCTCCAATCCCGCATACTCTCCTCCGACTTTTTATTAATCACAGAGCTCGGGCTCAAGAGCCCGCGCACTACCCTTCTCGGTTCTCTCCTCAACTCCCTTCTAGATCCACTATCTCCCGTATCTATAACCTCCCTGCCAAAACGTGCTCGATGTTCTTCTTCATCCTCCTCCACCTGTACATATTTATGACATCTCGCTAGAACCTCGTCATAGGTCCTTGCATCCTTTTTGACCAGCGATTTACGCTAATCTTCTCTCCTCAATTCCTGATGTAAAGCTCCAGCCTTCATCTCATATGTGGCTTTAGGTACCTCCAAAGTGGCACTGGTGAACCTGTTAATATATTGCTTAAGTGTTTCATTAGTCGCTGCACCATGGTGAAAAGTGATTGTGCCGTCTTCGCGCTCTGCTTCACGCTAGAAAACTGCTTCAAAAAAGCAGCTCGCAACACCTGATAACTGGTAATCTTTCCCAGCGAGAGCTAGTAGAACCAATTTTGCGCGAACCCTCTCAAGGTGGACACAAAGGCCCGACATGCCACAGCATCCGTATAACTGTGCAACATTCTTGCGTTCTCGAAGAGCTGTAGGTGCTCGACTGGATCCGTCACTCCTCGATACTGAAATTCCAATGCCTTATACCTTTTAGGCATTACAGCGTGCATCATATCCTCTGAGAAAGGATTTCCTTCGTCCCCATCACATTTCTCCCCATCTACTTGCTTTTCTAATTTCAACATGGCCTCCTGCAAATCCCTAAATGCCTTATTATGCGGCCCTATTTCGCTTTCCCCCTTTCCTTCCTTAAATCCACTACAACTCTTCTGGGATTTCTCGTGAGACCCACCATCCGTATCCGAGGTATAAGTCTCGCTCTCACTAACATGCTTACTGTGTCGGCGACCTCTACGTCTATAATGACTTCGCCTTACTTTCACTCCCTTCACTCTCCGCTTAGGAACATGAGAATCTATGGATGAGGTGGAACTAGAAGCATCCTCATTTTTCCGTTTATTCCGTCCTCTCTTTTGAGACAGTTTTTTAGACAGAAACTTCTTACCTCGTTTTACCTTTCTGATCACCGACTCCTCCTCTTGCTCGCTATCTGATTTACCACCCTTTTCCTTCCCAGTACCCAGCCCGCCTGTTAGGTATTTATACAGCTCCTCCTGCTTTTCTAAAGGCACAAAAACCATAAGTCCTTCTAAAAACCCTTTCTTATTTTGGCAGGGCTTATCCTTGGGCAAATCCTCCCCCTCCCTTGTTTCTACGTGAATCGCTTTCTGCACTTCTCCTTCTGGTGTTCTCGCCTCCAGACTTTCCACTGGTCCCTTCTCATCACGTTTCTTGGGAGAAGGCGGCGGTGTATTAACGGTGCCTTGAATTATTGGATCCGCCTGAGAAGGCGTTTGTCCATCTTTTATCATCTCTTGTTCGTTGATATCTGCCAATCTGTTCTTCTTCTTTTTATTGCTCAATCCAGAACCATAGTGCAGAGTTCTAGGAATTATGTTGCTATCCTTCATGTCTTGTTTGTGGAATCTCTCACGCCTTTCACTCAAGGACTCGATGTCCCTCTTTCCCACAGACGGCGCTAATTTGATAAGTCCAAAAGTTGGGCTACCAAATATAGGAGGTACTAACCTCAAATTTGAGATCAGCAACCTGAAACTGCTTCCGTGTACGTCACTGCCAAATCCTCCATGAATCTCCTGGCGACCTTCCTGGTCCTGCAAAACAGCGCCTCGAACGGGCCGGATTTCGAGCCCGTTAAGGCCCTCTGACGCTTAAGTTAATAAGCGAAATCAACACTCAACTGTTCTCTTCAATAAACAATAATGCGATAAAGCGATATCGACTTCGAAAAATAATGAGAGGCATACGCCTCCTTTTATAGAGATAGGGGAAGTGCCCCTCAATCTAGGGTTATCTTCTATAACCGTAAATGCATTCATATCACAACTCTACAAACGACTTATAATTAGGACTCTTTCCACATGTTAATTTCCCATACATAACAAATCTCTTCAACACAACAGGCCTGGGCCCTTTATGAAGCCCACCGAAAACCATATAAAACAATCACCATAAGCCCACTGGCTTACCATTCATAAAGCCCACAATCGAGCTCAAGTATACAGCTCAAACCATAAGAGATCACGACCCTATATGAGAACTCATCCCCATACTACAGGTCGCTACTCTACACAAACCAGCTCGCTTACTTTTCAAGGACACAATACAACTCGCTCGTCCCCTAGGAGGAACACCCTCTCCCAAAAATGAGGTCGCTTACCACAAATAACCTCATACATCAAATAATATCACGTATGAACATTTTGGTCCGTATAATTATATACAGAAATATGCATTCATATTCTTACCACAGAGATCAAATAAACTATAGCCCTCATTTCTATCCTGGAAGCGAACCTATCCCAACTCAAATGTATACGAATCCCAGTCGACCTCCCATAAATTACGGATATGCCCCCCAATCGCATGCCATGGCTGGTGTAACCACCATAGTTATATGCCAGCTCGTTATCCTAATTGGGGATCTCCTTATTCTCATCATATGCCCCCCAATCGCAAGTCAAGGTTGAGAAAGAGATGGGTTCTGTTCAAGGTCTCTTTCTTACTGTTCCTCCGATTTGGATTCTGGATTCACTGATTTCCTTTTAACGTACCAGATTGTCATATTTCTTTTGATTTTTTAAGTGTATTTTTAACAAAAATTGTTACTTTGATTTTTTTTTATTATTATTAATAATTACTAGAACAAAAGGGCATACTGTTGAATTGAAATTGAGTTTAATGATTAATTATGGGTATTTTGTAAAAATATATTTATGATTGATGGTATTTTGTGATTAATAAACTTTTGGGGTGTTTTGTAATAAATAAAAAATATTTGTTCATTTTATTTAAATAATTAAACATACAAAGGGCATTCTAGAAAATTAAAAATTAATATAAATTAACTTATGACACATGACATTCGTTCAAGGGGGTATCTGTCGACAAATAAGTACAACGAGTATTTACAATTAGAAAAGCCCTACTAGTTATACACCTACTAATTATACACCGAACAAGTTGTAGAGTTAGAATTTGAATTAATGTGATAACACTACGTAGTATATTTATACGAGTATTGAAGACCCCTCTTCTACACTAAACAACATACTATTTTAACTAGCTTATTTTGATTTTACAATCTTCGTGAGTTATTTTCCATCATTAAGAACCAGACATTTCTCCATTGTTTGGAATTTGCCTAAAACCTTTTTGAACATAACAATGTTCCGCGACACCACACCTAGTCATAAAGTCCTAAGCGTTCTAAATCCATCAAACTTTATTACAAACTATCCAAGATGGAATTTAGGAACAAAATTCTTTAAATGGCAGGGAAAATGTGAAGCCACGTCTATTTAACTTCTATTAATTTATTAAAATAATTTGATTACTAAATTTTATAGTTATCTCATTTAAAAGTTCAATTATTTTATTAGAATAATTTTTGGTTGGTAACAATTTATCAGTTTCTAGTTGCATTTAATTGTTGGTTTCTAATTGATACATACTTAATATTCTAGTTTCTCATATTAGTCCAACATATAATTTCTACAATAAGTAGTTGGACCAACTCTTTTGATATGTTTAATTTGCATGGAGGCCACTCTTAAGGCTTGACCCAATTCAGCTACTATCCCAGCCCATTGATCTAACTATATAAGGCTACTCTTAAGGCTTTGCATGGAGGCCACTCTTAAGGCTTTGCAAAATTTCACTCTCTCACTACACCCTCTAATCTCTATCAGTCTTTCTTCATTGCCAGAACCCAACCTCCATCACCTCAATCCGCCTCCGTCGACCAAAAAATTACTCTGGCGAAGATAAATTTTCTTCTTTTCTCATCTTTCTCCCCCTTTTCTTCTTTCGTTCTTTTTGATATTGTCAATTTGTGTTTGTCCGACCAAGTATCAATCGGAAGCCATCAACGGCAAACTTGAGTAATTAAGTCCAAAGGGCGCCAAGGAAAGGCCCTGTATGGTCATTTACCTTGTCGGTTATCTGCTGCCTTTGATTTTGTGAAATGTCGTAGTTGAAAGTCATTGCCGAGGACAACCCCCATTGAGCGACCGAGGTTTGAGTTAGGTCCATTTATTTCCAGTAGAGCATGATGCTTAGAGACCGTCCATCTAAGGATTAAAGGGGAGTAAAATTTTATAACCGGGGAGTTTGAGAATTTTAATTACGACATACTTATATGTGTTTTAATTTATTGGTGCATTATTGGTGATTAGTTGGAAGTTCTCTTTTGGGAGTTTTAAATTAAATTAGTTGGTGAATTAGATGATTAATTGGTGATAGTATTATGAGCATGTTGTCCAAAGTGTGCGTATTGATAAGCCTGATGATGTGTATTCTTTTCACAGTTGTTGAATGGATTCTTGATTAAAGCATTGAACTAGAGAATATGGACAACTCAGTTGGCATGGTTTGATTTTCATATAATATCTCCATGTGATCGTTATGATTTGTGATTAGTTTTTATTGACCGTTATTTATAATTAATATATTATGAACTCAATTATTATATCGTTATTGACTGCATGTTATCGTTTGGTATTTGAATTATCGATGCCATTGACTGTCTGTTGTCGTGTTGCTGAGTTGCTATCAGGCATGAGTAGTTTTGGAAATCAATTGAATAAGTTGCTTATGGTTATTGTTTGACTACTCGTGGTATATATTCTCATATTTTATAGTTTGAGTTTATATAAACACTGCCAAAGGGACATCGAGCCTACTGGGAGGGATAAGGTGATTGAGGATTTGCCCTATTAGAGTGATTGGAGAACGTGCTAAGTGTCGGTGTTTGATCGACATCGATACTACGTTTATTGTGAGTTGGTCCGGCTCGGGAGCAAAGTTCTACATGCGGGAGCCACCTCCAAAGTCATTAAGGAGCTAAGTGCTATGCGCGGGAGCTACCTCTAGAGTCTCGTATCTGGACACTCAAAGATTGGACTTTTTGTTATAGACAGAGACAGATTTCTTTGTCTGTTCGACTGTTTGTTAATTGTTTGTTCAATATTCTACTGCATGTTTTATTGCGTTAATTTTGTTTACTAAAAACAATTTAAGATACTGGAATTATAATCTAATTGGTTTACATTTGTCTATTGCTTTTGATATTTACTAAATTCTTAATGCATACACGAATGTACCAATTTTATGTTTTAAAGGAAAATCCCAATTTCATTTTTTCCTCACTAAACTCTTTTAACTCGTGCTCTCTGTTGTTTGAAACCAAAATTTCCAGATATCAATGTTATGAGAGTGACTTATATCTTGATCTTCCTAATGAAGAGGGGCCTTTTATCAACCTTTTGACTTTGTGTTTTGTTTGTATAAAGCTTAGTTTTAATGAGTCTACGCTGTAACAAGTTTTAATGAACAAATGGTCAGATTTAGTTTATTTTATTATTTTTATTATTAAGGTAGTATTTTTATTTGGGGCGTTAGGATTGAGGCCAAGCTTAAATTTATTTTTTGTAGAATCTTCATGAGAACTTAAACCAAAAACCATAAATGCTTAAATGAAATGCACAATGTATGATGTGGAGAAAGATGCAATATTTTCAAAGTGATGTTTACAAATGAAAACTAAATGATAAATATGGTTTTTTACGAGGACCGAGCCTGCTTCCTTAGACACATGGAGAATAGCTAGTGGCTACACTACAACCTAGATAACAGAATTTGCAAGATGACAGAATATGTTGAACCGTTACAACCAGCTCACAGAAAGATAATAAGATATCAAATAGTTTTATGGATGATCAGGTGTAGTGAGGTTCATGCAAAAATATGCACCGTGCATATATTTCAACAGCCCCCCTCAATGTGAGCTAAGGGAAGGGACAACATTCAAATTGGACCGAAACCAAATGAAAGATTGATTCGAGAGTGGTTTGGTAAGAATACATGAAATTTGATCAACTAAGGGAACATGTTGTACTTCAAAAAGACCTTGATTAACCTTGTCTCAAACAAAGTGCAATTCCAATTCCATATGCTTAGATTTGAAATGAAGGACAAGTATTTGATTAAGGTTTCTGCACCAGTGTTGTCAGTCCAAATAACTGGAGTTGACCTAATAGGAAATGAAAGTTCTTTGAGTATATATTTAAGCCAGATTATATCAGTAGAGTAATGAGATAAGCTTCTAAATCAGCTTCAGTACTTGACCTAGAAATGGAGTGCTGTTTCATTGAGCACCAAATCACAAAGTTGTATCCAAGGTAAATACAAAAATCAGAAACTAGTTTCTTGACATCCATATCAGTGGCCCAATCAGATTCTAAATATCCAAAAATGTCAGGATGAGGATACTTAGTGAATTTAAGTCCATAACTGAGAGTGCATCCAAGATATCTCATCACTCTCTTCAGAGATTCCAATGCGGTTCAAGGTGATTCTGCATAAACTGGATCAATTTGTTTACACTGAATGGGATTCCAGTTCTTGTTATAGTGGTGTGTTGCAAGACTGCAATTATACTCATGTAAGTAGTGGCATTCGCATTTTTGTTCCCAATATACTTAGAGAGTTGAGACTTGGACCCCATAGGTGTGTCCATCCCTTTTGCTTTGGACATGTTGAGCTTATGCAGTAGACTCTTGATAAATTAACTTTGTGAGAAGCGAAGTTGTCCATGAGCTATGTGTTTGACTTGAATTCCTAAGAAGTTATGTAAAGTTCCCATATCTTTTATAACAAACCTCTGATTCAAACCTTGGATTAAGAAACTAATTTCTTTATCAGCATTCCCCATGACAATAATGTCATCTTCATACACTAAGACTAAAACGTAATCTTTCCTTTAATCTAAAAAACAAGGAAGGATTAGCTTTAGACACTTGAAACTGTGGAGTGAAGAGTTCTTGCTTGAGCTTTTAGTATCAAGCTCTTTGTGCTTATTTAAGCCCAGAAATGGCTTTTCTGAGCTTGCAAACAAGATTAGGGGTATCTTGATTTTCAAAACCCATTGCTTGTTACATAGAGATATCTTGATCTAAATCTCCATTAAGGAATGCATTGTTCACATATAACTAACTTATTTTTCAGTTTAGAGTCACTTCTAGAGCGAACACAATCCTTATGGTAATAATTTTAATGACAGGACTAAAAGTCTATTGATAGTCAATTCCAGGATTCTAAGTATACCCTTTAGCAACTAATCTAGCTTTATACCTAGAAAGAGTGCCATCTGAATTCCTCTTAACCTTGTAGATACATTTGCAGCTTACTATGAGCTTTCTTGATGGATTAGGCACCAGAATCCAGGCCTTATTCTCCATCAAGGAAGATTATTTAGTTTCCATTGCTTCCCTCTAATTTTCCATTTGAAAAGCCTCCTTTCCTGAAATTGGTTCTAACTCACTATCAACTAAGGAGACGAGCTTTGGACCTTTTCGCTGTATTTTGTTTTGGTTTAGGTGGTGAAATGGGTGGTTATTTATGATTATCAATTTATAGATCAACTACAAGGGGTATGGTGCTTGAACTAGGTATAGAAGAGTGAATGTGAATGTTAGGAGTGTGATCACTAGATTGAGAGACACTATGGGAAGATGAATCATGACTTGTATATTATGGAGTAGGGGGTTTTGAGATAGTTATTATATGAGGAGAAGGTAAGTTAGAGGGTTCTAGAATTATATGAGGGGACTTATTCAAGGATTTGTCCAGAAAAGGGAAATTTTCTTTTTCAAAAAAGATATGTCTGGTTATAAACATTTCTCCTGAGGATAAACCCTCTGTAACTATCACAATACCCAAGCAAAGTAGAAGGAAATGATCTGAACTGTATCTTGTGTTTGTTGAGAGGCTGAATATAGGGGTATCATAGACATCCAAACAATTTAAGATGAGTATACTCTGGTAAGATTGAGTAGAAGCACTAATAAGGTGACTTGTCCTTCCAAATATCAGTAGGTAGCCTGTTTATACAAAAGACAGTTATTTTGAAAGCATCAATCTAGTAGAAATCAGGTAAACCAGACTGAGCTAACAGTGCTAGAGCTACTTCACCAATGTGCATATACTCTCTTTCTGATGCCAAACAAATTTGTCTTTTTTGGAAAACAGAAACATTAACTAAAGGTTTATTAACCAACAACTTATTAGCAGCAACAACTTTATTGAAAATAGTAGGAGAGGGAGCTTCTTGAAACTTCACTTGATCTTTACTGGTGTTGATTTCAAACTTGTATAAGCCGTATTTAAGTTTCCATTATAGTAGTGGTGCTCCCGTAGTTTGATCCTTAACAATACAGAACGTAGGATGAAACTCAAAGAAGATGGAATTATCTTGAGAAAATTGAGATCCACTCATAGATTTTTAGTGATGCAAAGAACAAGTAACATAACTTGAGATGAATTGATTCTTTAGATGAAATATGGATGCACAATTAGTATATTTGAGCTTACTGTTTCCAATGTGTATGATAGACAGAACTGTTCCATATCCCATGTGTAACTTGTTTGACCCTTGATATTCAGAGATGGTGTTTAGTCTTGACATGTCACAAGTGACATGATTTGTAGCTCCAAAGTCGGGAAACTAATTCAAGATGTCTGAAGTGACAGAGTTTTTATCTTGACTTTGAGAAGCAACCATGGTAGTAAGATTGCATCCACTATTGTTATACTGCCTTGAATCTCGAGTCTGACTTGAAGAATTAGGGCAAAGTTCATATCATCTCTATAGTAACACATTTCTATAGTATCATTTGTACAGTGATAAATTGACAAGCAACTTTGTTGTAAGCATTCCTTCCTAAACTCCTTCATATACCTTGTCCACCTCCTCTATAGTAGTTTTTTCTTCCTTTTGGATTTTGAGATGGAGTATAACTATCTCTCCTTTTACCTTGAACATTTAGGTCCTTTCATCAATCATAGTATGATTTTCGGTTTTAATTCTATTTTGAAAGCTCAAAAGAAAGGCACTCACTTGACTTACTGTAAAAAGTTGAGGTCTAGATATGACTGAAACTACTACTGAGTCATATTCACTACCAAGGCAGAAAGTATGTGCATAACTTGATCTGACTCAAAAACTCTTTCACCAGTGGAGGCTAAAGCATCAAAACTCAGTTTGATCTTATAGATATACTCTTATGGAAATATTACCTTTTTTCACTGTGGAGAGCTGCAATTTGTATAGCATATACCTGGATAAAGCTTGACTGGGGTAATTTATTTCCAAAGCTTTCCACGTCTGGTGAGAGGTGTCTAATCCAACCATGAGTACTAGTAGACCTTTTGATAAGGATGATAACATCTATGATACTAGAAGTTGATCAAGAAAATTTAGATTCAGAACCAGAACATCAGGATTCTCTGTGCTCTTGATGAGTTTCTAAGGAATAGACATTAATTCATTTAAGTATTTTCAAGGGCATAGACTCGTACAACTGTAAGGATCTATTATTTATAAATGAGTTAATTATTATCTGAAAGTTTGGTGGTGAGAAGTTGGGACTGAGGTTGAATAATCTGCAAGTTTGCAGTATTATTGTTGATAACAACATTTGTTGAAGATGATGTTGATGATTCAGTCATAATGAAAAAAAAAAAAGACAAGTTTAAGGATTAAAGTAGAGGACAGAGGCATCAAAGGTAGGTGCAAATCTCTACTCTGATACCATGAGAACTTAAACCAAAAACATAAATGTTTAGATAAAATGCACAACATATGATGTAGAGAAAGCTGCAATATTTTTAGAGTGATATTTATAGATGACAACTAATCAATAAATAGGGAAGATGTACAAGGACGAGCCTACTGCCCTAGTTACATGAAGAATAGATGATGGCTACATTAAAGCCTAGATAACAAAATCTGCAAGATGACAGGATATGTTTAACCGTTACAACCAGCTCATACAAAGATAATAAGACAATTAATATGTGTATGGATGATCAGGTGCAGTGGAGTGCATGTAGATACATGCACCATGCATATATTTCAACAGTTACAACGTATCAATTTAGGGCCCTATTGTTATGAGAAACTAGCAGTGAAGAATAGTGGAGAATTTAGAAATAAGCGTCCAACCATAGAGAAATGGTGGAGAATACTTCCTTGCACGGATCGATTGGTATCTAAAACTCTCATTTCCCCTATAGTTTGAATAACGAGGTTTGCGATCTGATTATCAAACTGGCTTCTAAAATTATATGAATCTAGAATAATTAAAACAAGTTAATGTGTTTATTACTGTACATGGCGGAGAAAAAAATTTGAAGAATGAAAGAGAAGATTCTTACTCAAAATCACTGACAATGTTTTTCCATTGCTTACCATGGGCTGATATCTATTACAAAATAAATGACCTAAGATCATGACGTCTATTCTAGCAGAAGTGATGTCAAATAATTCTTCCTGAATGAACATACGTGTTGTGTGTGTGTGTGTGTGTGTGTGTATATATATATTTAAAACACCCGAGGGGTGGAGTTTTATATATGAGACGTGTTAACAATCGTCAGAATTACAAAAGGAAATACGACAATATTTTTTGAGGGGAAAAACACCAAAACCCGTAATGTCCTAAAATACCTATTCGAACTTACAACTTGGTGAAAAAACTTAGTTAATACGGAAGGACGGTAAACCAATATAGTTCATTCTACATAGATT
The DNA here is from genome assembly GCA_014905375.1 of Phtheirospermum japonicum. NCBI lineage: Eukaryota > Viridiplantae > Streptophyta > Magnoliopsida > Lamiales > Orobanchaceae > Phtheirospermum > Phtheirospermum japonicum. The sequence continues at coordinate 1,537,626 of BMAC01000006.1, read as the reverse complement.
TTTACAAAGTTTTTGTAACACTCGTAATTATATATGACATCACGTTGTTCTCGGCACCCTAAATCTGCAAGAAAAACGGCCGGTTTATTACCCTCACTAAATATATGCGTAAAATAAACTTCATGACCCAAGCAAAAATTCCGAATCTTCACTAGAGCATGCTACAAAGTCCAATGTCCCTGCTGGTCCGGTTTCTGTAAAAGCAACAGAACCACTTGAGCATCCAAATCTATCCACCAAGACTTAGCTAAAATATCTGCTAGAAGCTCCAATCCAAATGCCAACGCTAGAGCCTCAGCTTTAATGCTACTTTTAGCTTAGAAGGATATTGAAAAAGCCTTTAGTACATCTCCATTTTAGCTACGAATTAGTCCACCTCCACCCGATTGTGCCTCTTGAACCGACCCATCTGTGTTTAATTTGATGCAACCCTCTTCAGGCTTGGACTAGCGCGCCATAATGGACCGTGGCCGAGCCTTTGGTTCAGCAACCTGTGCCTTAAAAACACTAGCCAAATGTCTCACCCCCTTCCACACTCCACAATCAAATTGGTCAGCCACACAAAAGATATAGTTATATATTTGGCCCCGAATATTTTCAAAATAAATTTTATACCTCGATATTTTGCATTATTCCTCGCAATCCAAATGAACTAAAGAACCAAATAGAGCACTAACACACTTAAATGTGTATTTGTGCAAAAGAGAAAGAAATAGCCTAGAAATTCAAAACTAGTCTCACATTTATTGATTGAGGCATTTCCAAATTTAGTAATTTTGCAAAGTGATCCCATAATTTAGAACTAATATCATTTTTAAATAATAAATGCTCAGTGTTTTAAGTTTTGAAATCTGAAGCTAGAGGATCCAGGTTACATGTCATGTCACCACAACAATAACATCTTGAAGCCATGTGAAATCCTCTTTGTTAAAGTTTTGAATCCACTGATACCCTATCCCGCACCAATCTTCATAAGATCACAGAAATTGTAGGTGTAATAAATTTGTTCCAAAGGAGCTCAAATGTTTTATGCTTAATGTGGGGTTCCACTATACAGGACCATGCTGAGGCAGTAGAGAAAGAGCCAGTGGAAGAAGCTTTCCAGACAATTTTATCCAAATTCCCATAATCAATAGGAATAGAACAAATTCAATGAGCGAACTGAATAGGTAGTACAATACATAGCTTCTGAAAATTCCAAGAACCCTCTGACCAGAAACTTTTAACTTTAATAGATCCTATTTTGTCATGATCGCCTGTAATGTAGGAAGTATAAGGACCATCCCCTACCCAATTTTCATGCCAGAAACTTATGTTGCCATCACCAAGAGTCCAAAAAACCTGTTTTTGTGCCAAATCCCTCACTTTAAAAATTCTTTTCCAACAATGACTATCATGAATAGAGATAGGTACAAAATTAGGGAATTTTTGTTTGCAGTATCTTTCCCTCAAAAAATTTGCCCAAAGGGAGCTTTTCTTTTTAAACCTCCACCATAATTTAATGGAGTATGCCTGGATACTGTCAGAGATTTTTCTCAAACCAATCCCACTCTCTCCAGTGGTCCTACAAGCCTGATCCCAAGAGATCCAATGTGTTTTTTCTTTTCACTTCTATAAGAACCTTAGAAAAAAGAAGCCATGATTTGATATAGTATGTGAACAACATTCCCAGAAGGTTATATAACATGGAAAAGATGAACAGTTTGGAAAGCAAGAACACTTTTAATAAGGAGTAGTCTGACCCCATGAGATAACAGTCTATTTGCCCAACTTAAAACCTTACCCTGAGATTTTTGTATCAAAGAAATAAAAAGATCTTTTTTCAGCCTTCCCTTAAACAATGGAGCGCCCAAGTAAGTTATTGGTAAATGAGCAGGATTAAAACCAGTGATCATTTTAATTTTAGAAACAGTATGAGGCCTATATTTATTGCTAATGATAAAATTGCTTTTAGACTGGTTAAGAGTTTGGCCAGAAATAGAGGTATAGTAAGCAAGAAACTCCATTAAACATTTAAGACCTTTTTCCCTCCCATTTGTAAAGATAATGATATCATCAACATAGGAAAGATGTGTAACTAGGGCTCGTTTCCAACAGTAAAAATACATGCTGGGGTGATCAAAGAACATATTATTTATTCCTCTGGAAAGATAATCAGCAGCTATGACAAATAAAGTGGGAGAGAGTGGGTCCCCTTGACTAAGACCCTATAAGATTTAAAGAAAGCTAAGGGTTCTCCATTAATTAGAATAGAAAAGCTGCAGTTCTCAATGCAATTAGCAATGAATTCAATCCATCTTTCAGGAAAACCTAAAAGTGACAGAATATGATAAAGGAAGGCCATTGTACCCTTTCATCGGCTTTAGCCATGTCCAGTTTGAGAGCAACATTAAAATTATTTCTTTGAACATCTATATAGTGTAGTATTTCCTGAGCCATCAAGATATTTTCCCCAATCCACCTATCTTTGACAAAACCACTCCGGTTAGGAGCTATAAGGATGGGTAACAGGAGAGCTAGCCTATTATTGAGGAGTTTAGAGATAATCTTGTTGGTAACATTACACAAACTGATTAATCTGAAATCTACCCACAAAGTAGGATTAGGGATTTTTGGCAAAAGAATAATGGTGGTGGTTGTGAAACTAGGAGGCATTTTGTTCCCATTAAAGAAATCTAAAACAACCTGTATGAAATCTTATGGGACAATATCTCAACAAATATGAAAGAAGGATGCAGAGTATCCATCAGGGCCAGCAACACTATTTGCCTTATGTCAAACATAGCTTCCGTATTATCCTCTCTAGAAGGGGGTTCACAAAGTTTTTGACAATTGAAACTTAAAGGAAGTGGAGATGAACCTTCAATCCTCCCAAAATCTCCACAGGTATGATCATTAGAGTACATATTTTCAAAAAGGATTGCCCCAGATTTTTTAATATCCTCAATTTCAGAAAAGACCACCCCCTTGTCAAGAATGGAATGAATCTTAGAATTCTATTTTTATGAACAAATGAATGAAAAAACCTAGTGTTTCTTTCCCCATCTGTGAGCCATCTCACATCAGCTTTTTGTTTCCAAAAGGGTTCCTCACATTTTTCAACAAAGGTAAGATCAGCAACACATTTCTTAAAGTAAATTAGATTATTTTCAAACCCATTAGCATCCCAATCACTCTGATCTTGAGCCATAGCTCTCTCAACATTTTTGACACGGCTAAAAACATTTTCAGAAACATTATAAATCCCACCATTTTAAAGTTTTAGACAGTCTAACTATTTTGATATGGAGATTAACCATACCAGATTCCCCAGTATCAGGAAGCCAACTCTTACAAGCCCCAGAAAAGCATATTGTTGAGACCACATGATCTGAAACCTGAAAGGGGATTGACTCCTACTCCTGGGACTGAATTTAACTAAAATAGAAGCATGATCAGACCAAACCCTGGGAAGGTGATGAACAGAGGTGATAGGTAAATGAGAACCAATCAGAAGAATAGAAAACCTTATCTAACCTTTCATTGAGTTGTTGTCTACACCAAGTGAAAGGATTACCAACATAGCCCCCATCTATAAGCCCAGAAATAGAAATCATCTCAGAAAAGTCCAGCATATGATCAACCCAATTTGAAATACCCCCTTGAACATCCTATATATGTAAAGGTGAATTAAAAATCTCCCCCAATAATCCAAGGACAACCAGAAGAAGATATAGGAATATCAATGAGGTTATCCCATAAAACTTGCCTAATCATCCCAGTGTGACCAACATAAATGCTAGTTATAAGAAGGGGGACAGGCCAAGAAGGAGAAGTAATTTGACAGTGCAAAAATTGTGTATGGTCAATTATGATTTTCAGAGAGAGGTGTTCAGCCACAAAACACCAGGTTTTATTATTAGAATTAGCAACAGCAGACTCAAATCTTAATCTTCTACAAAAAAAAAATCAGGTTGGAAATCTACCATAGGTTCAAGGATTACCAAGATTTTGATATGGTGTTGTTTACACATTTAATGTAGATGCCTCTGTGTGGTAGAATTTCCAACTCCCCTGGCATTCCATATTAGTGCTTGTGTTGTCATTTAATACTAGCATCTTTGGTGGCTCTATCTTGAGCACCTTTTCCAGCTTTGTGATTTCTCTTGTTTTGGGGAGGCTGAGGTGCAGGAATATCATGATGAGGTGATGGTTAAATAAAAAAATTATCAGCTGATTTCCCCTCCTATGTAAGCCTTTTTCTTTGAGCTCAGAGGGTTCTTCATCAAGAACCCGGATACTCTCATCCATCATCAGCTGTTTCTTAGGAGATTCATCTGCACACAGGGGCGGATCCAAGATTCTTCGTTCTGGGAGGCCGCGTATTAAAAGACAAAAATAATTTGGTGAAATGGCGAGAATCAACTCGTGTTATATCAAGGAAAAAGATATTTTTAACATTTTTGGTGTTACGATAAATTAGAGAGGATATTAAAAAAAATAAGAAGGAAAAAAAAAAGAGCTAGAGAGGGGTGAAGGAAAATAAGAAAGATATGTTTTTACTTCTAAGTTGGGACCATTAATTTGTGAAAATATGGAAAGAAAAAAAGAAAAGGTGAGAAAAAAGAGAGAAATGGGCAATATTTTTTAATTTATATTATTGTCTTTTAATTCTATATTTTTATTTTTAAATTTAATTAATGAAAAAGAGGAAAATAAAAAGAAAGGAAAATGAAGGATAAAGAATATATGAATTAGTGGATAAAAAGAAAGAAAAGAGAAGGAAACTAAAAAGAAACAAATGGTAGAGAGGAATAAAAAAGAAAGATAAAGAAAATAGAAAAACAAGAGATAAAAAAGAAAGAAAATTGGGCAAGAGTAAGAGTTGAACCATGAAACCATTTGAGAAGAGATTAATCCACAAACCACTAGTCCAAGCTACAATTTTGTAAGTTTTGGGAGGCCAATATATATATAACTACAAATAACAAAAAATAATAAATAGTATTAGGGTTTTGGGATTTTTTTTGGGGGGTGGGTGGGGTGGGGGGGGGGGGAGGGGAGGGGGGGTGGCGTGGCCCCCTCAACTACCAAGGTAAATCCGCCCCTGTCTGCACAAACCCCAACTCATATGGACTTCCACATATTTAATGTATATATATGTATGTATATATATAATATGAAAATATATTTATTTTATATCTCCATATGTATATTAATATATATAACATTAAGATATTAAATTTAAAAAAAATGTATATTATAGAATGTAAAAAATAAAATTGTATTAAATAATTTCTTATACATTATTTTTCTCTCTCTCCTACATGAATGGCATGAATAAAACACTAGTGGAAAAAACACGATTAGCAGCGGTACAAAACAGCTATTGGTGGCGGTTTTGAACCGCCTCTGATCGAGACGACACTTAAAGTCAGATCCACACGGGTAGCGGTTCAAACCGCTACTTAAAACAGGATCAGGTGGCGGTTCTTAGCTATGAACCGCTACCAAAAGTCTAAACCGGGTGGCGCTTCTTGGTTACGAAGCGCTACCAAAAGTCTAATCCGGGTGGCGGTTCTTGTTACAACCGCCACCAATAGTCCGAACTTTTGGTAGCGCTTCACATTGAACCGCGACTTAAAATGTCGACTTTTGGCAGCGCTTCATGTTGGACCGTGACTTAAAGTGTAGACTTTTGGCAGCGCTTCATGTTGGACCGTGACTTAAAGTGTAGACTTTTGGCAGCGGTTCTATTTGAACCGCCACTTACATTGTAGTTTTTTTTTTTTCCCTGGCTTGAAGCACCCAAAAAATTTCCAAATTTATTATAAATCCTACAAACCAAATTACTCATAGCAAATATACAACTAAATAAACCAAAATATTCATAGAAAACACAAATTATCAAAACAAATAACAAATGTCATAAATATCAAACACAAATCATTTAAGTAAACAACAATATATCATTTCGACCATAAAAATTCAATCTTATCAATATACTCAACAAATGCTTACCATTAAGAATCTAGATTAATGTCAATAAAATATCTTGCAAACGCATCCCAAATATCATCGAACTCCAACGGTGAGTTAGGGTCTTGATTCGATCTCCAATCCTTAAATTACAAATGTTGAAACAAAATATTAGATTTATTAATACATTAAAAATAATAATACATTAAAAATAATAGAGCAGAAAATGGCGGTAAACTTGACAAACAAGTAAACGGAATGAGTAACTACGATTACAAGATTCGAGGAGATAAAAGAGAGTTAAAAAATCTCCAGCACTCATATCCATGTCGAAAAAACATTCTCGCCAAGTCGTATCCCCTTAAAATCGGGCTTGTAGACGACCTCTCTGTAATGAGGAAACTATGTCGTAAAATTGAATTTTCCTGTTTTTGTTTGCCGGTTTAGAACCTGAAACCATTACTACATATTTTAAGTATGAAAAAAGAACGAAAGCCCTAAATAAAGTATTTTTATTAGGCAAATACTATACATAATATACACGTGATTTATACTTTTTTGTTACCTTTTTGTGTCGCATTCGCGTGTATTTTGCTTGCATTTACGGGTTTTAGGAGTCGTTTTGTCCTATTCCGTTAGTTTTAGGTTTTTATAGCTTTTGTGCGTTTTTTAGTAGTTTTTTGTATATTTTTACCCTTTTTTGTATTTTTGGCCGTAGGATGATCAAGCGGTCCCGTGCACGCTCGGAGCATCCCACTCGACTCGGATTGGAACAGACAAAGCAAGAAAACACAGCATGAACAAGGAGCGACAACCGGCGGACGATTAGAGCAAAATGAGAAAACCGAGCCAGAGCAGCCAAGCCAGTTGATCGACTGGCCTTCAGTCGATTGACTTCCAGTCGATCGACTGACATAGCTAGGATCGACTGGAGTCCAGTAGGTTCGAAGATTTTGGGCAAAGCAGTCGATCGACTGACCCTTAGTCGATCGACTCCTCCTTCTTTGTTGTTATAGATGTTGTTGCTCTTGTTTGATTGTTATTGTTGTGTGTTGGTTATTAAATCTAAGCTTATGTTGTTGGTTCTTTGCATTTTAGTTCCTCTAGTGTAGGTTTAATTACTTTGTGTTGTTTTTCGTCGTCTTGTTTAGCAAAAACTCCATTAATGCTCTTTTCAAGCTTTTTACCCCATTTATCCAAGCAAACCTTGGGTTTTCAAAAGACCTATGGGACATTCTTCTTTGATACTTTTGACTTCTTTACATTTAATGCTCTTTGACTCTTTCAATTTCAAAAGCTTGATTTTCCCTCCATGAATTATCTTTTAATTGTGAGCTTAATTTGATGCAGTTAGTTTAGTAATTATGGTTTAGGGTTTAGGTTCGTTTAGAACCATTAGTCGAAGCTTGTCGAGAATTGGGATTGACGACCCCAATACTTAATTGATAATTTGGGATTGACAACCTCGAATTGTGGATTAAGTGCTCGGCAAAAACCGATTAATCGTGGAGACGAACCGAACACCCTAAACCCTCATTTTCATTATTTTCATTAAAGTCTTCTTTTAAATTCAAAACCCAAACCAATGACTTAATGCTTTCTTAGTTTAGATTATTGTAATTTAGCTTCACAAGAGAGTAAGTAAAAAACACCAAACGCCGAGAATATCTATCCTCGAGAGACACGACTCGGGAAAACTTACTGCTCTACAATCGACTCCGTACTATTGCGTAGAAGATTTCTTAGAGTGCTAATAATTCTTCAATCAAATTTTGGCGCCGTTGCCGGGGATAGATTAAGGAAAAAGGTGTTTTTAATTATTTCTCTTGTTATATTAGTTGGTAGTTAGTTAAAATTGTTGTTTTACATTCGATGCTCGTAATCCTTTGTTGAGTGTTGTGTTTGAAAGGTACTCATTCGGGAAGCCCGATGCCACCCGCCCACACTCACGACGATCAAAGGATACCTCCGCCGCTTTATTGATCCGGTCGAGGATGGCAAACTACCGAGCTAGTTTGCCATACGAGGACCCTAATATCCAAACTCCCAATTATCCAAACCCTTACGATGACCCGTACGCTTCGATTGGTGAAGAATGGGCCCCCTCTTTCGATTATTCCGGCCCAAACCCTCCATATTCTCCACCAATTTCATATCCCCATAACCCGAGCATGGATCCGTATGCACCGACTCGTGGTCTTTATGATCCAGAATTTGACGATCCATATGCTCAACACGCCCTGCCTTCTTCTCACCCAAGCTTTGACTCGTATGCTCCCCCAATTCATGATTCATATTCTTGGAGCTACGACTTTTACAACCTACCCACCTCGAGTTCGTATACTTCGAACGACGACCCGTACACCTCACTTTTTCAAGATTCGTCTATGACCCAACTCCCGGACTTTGAGCCTCTCTCATCCGAGCTCATGGGGGTGATTCGACAATTGGATGAATGCCTTGCTCGCATGGAGACTCAAGTAGAGCAAATTGCCAACGAAGTGGACGAGCTTAAAAGACCGTGTCTTGACGAGATGCCCATATTTGATGTGGTGGTTCCCACGGCTGTTAATGGCAATTCGAGTTTTGACGACTTCTTGAAAGAGGGGTGAAAGGAGGTGGAGTTAGAAGGTGAGGAGAAAGGGTCGGAGGTTGGCGTTACCCCTCTCGTGTTTATTAAAGACGTTGTAGTGGAAATTGAGGGGGAGCCACGTTTGGGGTCTCCAACGTCACTTGAAATGTCGAGCCTACTTGCTTTTGGCGAGGATGAGGAAGTTGTGCCGGTTTTGAAGGATGTGGAGTTAATCGAGCCTCTTTTGCCGCCACCCGATGCTTTGTTGCTACTTGAACAAGTGGAGGTGGAAGAGGTAGTGGTGGATGTGTTGGATCCTAATCTCTTGTACCCGGCTACGACTACTTCTAAAGTCGAGAGAGAAGAAATGATGGTCGGGGAGACGAAGGAGTACATCGATCCATTTTGGGATGATCACGTTTGGGTGGTCAACTACTCCCTCTTCCGACTACCGAAGCAAGCCCGCGCTCTTGATAGTTTGACCTTCCGGCTTGCCCGACGTGCGCGCCTTGGTGATTTTTGTCACCCGGTGTGTCTACTCGAGAACACCAAGGCGTGGCACGATCGCCACCTCTTATTGGATCCCGGATAGCGTCTTTTGTATAATCGTCGATCTATAGACGTTAAAGTAGCGCTTATTGGGAGGCAACCCAATTTAAAAAAAAAAGAGAAAAAGAGAAAATCAAAAAAAAATATAAAAATAAAAATAATAATAAAAATAGAAAATTTAAAAACCCAAAAAGATTTTTACTTTTTATTCATATTTTGTTTTTGCAACCCCCCGTTTGTTCATTTTTTGTAGGTTGCTTGCCTCAACTCCCGGAGAGGACTTATGCACGACAACGTCACCACATGCTCGTAGATAGGGGCGTTTCCTTTTCCCTTACACTTTTTACTGCATTTTTTTAGCTTAATATGCAATGAGGACATTGCTAGGTTTTAAGTGTGGGGTGATGGTTAGGGTTCGTCTTAGGATTTTTAATTTGATGCATGCTTGCTTGCGTTAATTTGACTAGCGTGTGTGTTATTTTTGCTTGGATCCTTGGCGAAGTGACGCGGTTTTGATGATTTGGTTAGGGAGTTTAGATTTTCGATCGAATTTAGTGTACTTCGGTAATTTGACTTGTTGGAAACTTTGTTCGGATTTAGCTTCGTGCTATCCTTGAGCTCATATAGAACTAGTGCCTCAACTAGCCTCGTCGTCAAATACTCTCTATAGGATTTTCGTGTTGTATTTTAGAGTCGTCAATTGCTCCATGTGCTCGATCGAAAACATTATAAGTTGCTAGTAGCAACGTATGATCGGACTTATTGATTTCTCTTTGTATAAATCTTGTACTTTAGTACCTTTTCTCCTTGGGTACCAAAAAAAAAAAAAAAAAAAGACAACCAAAAGAAAAAGAGAAAAAAAAAGAAAAGAAAAAGAAATAAAAAGTTGATGAATAAACAAGGATAAGTTATAAATTCTTGTAGTTATTAAGTAATAAAACGTGCAACTCTTGCACGTTTCTTCTTTCTCCTTCTTTTTAGATTTTGTTAAAGAGAGTTGTAGACGATTGGGGCTAGTAGGGAGCCGATTAACGGTTAAACCGTGGATAGACCTTAGCCGGGGCAAGGAAGAGGGGACCGACTTCGAGGGTTACCTAGTACTTTTAGGTTTCAGGAGTCGATCTAAACTTTCTTTGCCAAAACATTTTTGTCGTCCTTTTAGCTGAGCTAACGAGCATTTTAGCATACAACGCCTCAAATTAGGTTTTTTTGCATTAGGTTAGGATCACCCGGGGGTAGTTTAGTAATTCTAGATTAGTATTGCTTGAGGACAAGCAATCATTCTAAGTGTGGGGTGGTTGATTTGTACTTTTTTGTACACTTTTTTTATTACATTTTGTGTCGCATTCGCGTGTGTTTTGCTTGCATTTACGGGTTTTAGGATTCGTTTTGGCCTATTCTGTTAGTTTTAGGTTTTTATAACTTTTGTGCGGTTTTTAGTAGTTTTTCGTATATTTTTACCCTTTTTCGTATTTTTGGCTGTAGGATGACCAAGAGGTCCCGTGCACGCTCGGAGCATCCCACTCGACTCGGATTGGAACGGGCAAAGCAAGAAAACACATCATGAACGAGGAGCGACAACCGACGGACAATTAGAGCGAAACGAGAAAACTGAGCCGGAGCAGCCAAGACAGTCGATCGACTGGCCTTCAGTCGATCGATTGCCAGTCGATCGACTGACACAGTCAGGATCGACTGGAGTCCAGTAGGTTCGAAGATTTTGGGCAAAGTAGTCGATCGAATGCTCCTCAGTCGATCGACTGAGATGCAGTCCAGCTCGTGATTTTATTCTGCTATTACGTTTTTGCCCCTGCATTTTTGTATAAATAGGATCAACTCTTCAACCTTATCCAACAACCCTTCCTTGGTGGAATTTGGGGCTCGCTCCATTTCCTCCAAGCCTTCACTATTGCTTTTGTAAACCCTAGTTCATAAATCCCTAGTTTAATGTAGTTTTAGTTAACTTAGTAGTTAATCTAGTTTAGCTTAGTTAGTTAGTTTCTAGTTAGTAGTTGGTTAGTTGTTATCAAGCAAATGTTGGAGTGGGTGACACCTCCTTCATTTGTGGAGCTTGTTATTTGAAGATTTGGAGATTTGATTTGGAATGCAATTTGGTAGTAAACTTTCTCCTTCTTTGTTGTTATTGATGTTGTTGCTCTTGTTTGATTGTTATTGTTGTGTGTTGGTTATTAAATCTAAGCTTATGTTGTTGTTCTTTGCATTTTAATTCCTCTAGTGTAGGTTTAATTACTTTGTGTTGTTTTTCATCCTCTTGTTTAGAAAAAGCTCCATTAATGCTCTTTTCAAGCTTTTTACCCCATTTGTCCAAGCAAACCTTGGGTTTTCAAAAGACCTATGGGACTTTCTTCTTGGATACTTTTAACTTCTTTACATTTAATGCTCTTTGACTCTTTCAATTTCAAAAGCTTGATTTTCCCTCCATGAATTATCTTTTAATTGTGAGCTTAATTTGATGCAATTAGTTTAGTAATTATGCGTTTAGGGTTTAGGTTCGTTTAGAACCATTAGTCGGATCTTGTCGAGAATTGGGATTGACGACCCCAACACTTAATTGATAATTTGGGGTTGACAACCTCGAATTGTGGATTAAGTGCTCGGCAAAAACCGATTAATCATGGAGACGAACCGAACACCCTAAACCCTCATTTTCATTATTTCCATTAAAGTCATCTTTTAAATTCAAAACCCAAACCAATGACTTAATGCTTTCTTAGTTTAGATTAGTGTAAATTAGCTTAACAAGAGAGTAAGTAAAAAACACCAAACGCCGATAATATCTACCCTCGAGAGACACGACTCGGGAAAACTTACCGCTCTACAATCGACTCTGTACTATTGCGGAGAAGATTTCTTAGAGTGCTAAAAATTCTTCGATCAACACGCATTGTTTTACTCTCATCCAAAAAGCTTATGAAATATTATCGTTTTGACAAACTGTTTTTATCGCGGTTATGCTTTACGGCAACAAGAACACGCACCCCTTTTCGACCACTTACTTCTGCTGTAAATCCATCCTGAATAATTTTAAGTTAACAAAATTAATAGACATTAGTTGATTAGTAGCACTTGAGGTTTGACCTAATTACCAAAAAACTTTCAAAATCTTTTTTAAAAAATGATTTAATTTTTCTTTTAACTTCTTTTCATAATAAAAATATTACTTTATCCCCTTAATTTTACTAAATCGGGGTTTTTTTTTGTAATTTTGAAAATTAGTTGGTTTGTTTTGTAAATTAGGTCAAGCCTCAAGGGCATTGTTTGTAATTGTAATAAATAAAAAAAAATAAAATAAAATAAACATAGCAGTACCCATTCTTGGCAATGCAAAATGGATCGCTAAGTCCGGTCTGAACGTGGCCACTATGAACACCATTTCTCGTTAAGTTTAATTTCGGTTTCTTTAGGTCATAAAAGAACGGATTTAAGCCATTGGATATACCGTATGGCTCATTTGAAGTGATCATCGTTATATTCATGTACTCCATTTCAGCAAATTCATTCTCACCGTTTGTGCTGTTTTGATTGAGCATTATTGAAGTAGCCACCCCGGATAGGAATGAGTCCCACATACAATAACTCTGCAACAAGGCAGTGTTTGGTAAATAAATTGTAAAAAGAAATTAATTCGTGTGTGTTTTTTTAATGACGATTACTTAAATTAAATAAATAAAATGTTTTCGACCGTTTACATTGAAAAATTGATCACCCCACCAAGTATAATGAAGACAACAAATTTATCAAAAATTTTGACCACCCAGCAAGGTTAACTTGACTGTCCTCAAGAGCTGCATTAAAAGCTCTCTCTTGAACCCCCAGCTTAGACTTTGGAGTTCTAGGAGAATCTGAATCTTTGTGCTGTCCTCAATAAACAACAGTGCCACTAATGGGAGCATCTTCTGCTGAGGCATATGTGCCACTAGACTGGAAAAATCAAAATATTAATTTCACAGTGGGATCATAACTAATTCTGTTGAGCTCAACCTTATGATATTTAATACCGTTGAACTTTGGCTGCTGAACAGAGAGGGCGGCTGAGCTACTCTTGGAGATCGTGCTATCACAGTTTCGGTCCCACTCACATCTTCCTGAATGCCGATAACATTAAAAAATAATATTTTTTTAATAATAATAAATTGGAAAGGTCGGACTGACTTTACTGGTGAAGTAGTGATATTTATAAAAACTACCCCTGAAGTTAGGAGTATTAACAAAAAAGCCCAGCTATCTCTGAAATTTACAGAAAACACCCTTGAGGGGTTTGGTTTCATTTACATTTTGGCCCACCGCTAGTTCACCTGAAGAAATTTACTGATGCCATCAAATATTTTACAAATAAAACCCCTCAACTTTTCAAAATAATACAAATAACTCAAACATTCCGTCTGACTATTTGTAAAATTGTGAAAATTTGAGGATGTAATTTAAGATGCAAGACTAAAAATCAGGGTTTGTAATATTTAGAAAAGTCGAAGGATGTAAATGTAAAAATATCAGATGACGTCAATAATTTCCGTTAGCTCCACTAACGGCATGTGCAAAATGCAAGGCAAGTGTAACCTCAATGGAAGTTTTTGTAATTATCGATATATTTTATTATTTATCTAAGTATCCAAGATGTGTAATAATGCACATAAGTACATACTTCATGATAATTTTCTTTCCTCGATGAGAGCTCCGATGAAGCACGACGCACAGTTCCATTATCTACTTTTTGGGGCTCGGGCTTTCGTTTGGGCTTCCTATCTCTCACCTGAGGTGGTTTTACTACACTTCGAACAGTCCCTGTGCTACCTGACCCACCAACACTCAAGTCCCATCCCGTATTAGGAGCCACTATGTCTTCAACAGATTTAACTGCCCTCACTCGAACTGTGCCATCATCTCCAATCTCTCTGGCCGCCTTAACCGTTCCGGAAGCTTCCATTAATGGCGTTGGACCATTTTTGGTCTCCCCGTCTATTTGGAATTTTGGGCGCCCTCTACAAAGTCAAATATAATAGTTAGTTATTTAAAACATCACTAAAGTTTCTATGAAATATTAAAATGTATATATTCATGGTAAAATAAAAGCAATAAATGTACACACCTGATTCTCTCCGAAAGCCTTGGGCTCCTTCGAGCAGTTCTAATAAAACGGTGCTTAAGAAGCTCCTTTTCAATGGGCATCTAATATTGGAATAAGAAAAATAAAATTATAAGAGGCACTAAACACACAAAAAATAAAAAATAAAGTTTTAAAAAAATTGAAAAAATAATCAGTTATCAAGCATAATTGTGTAGAAGCTACCTCTGCTGGGTTCTTCTTCAAACACAGAGTGACAAATTCTTTCAGAGGACGAGAGAAATGCTCATCTAGCTGAACTAAAAATTAAAAAATGTGAGTTCAAATGGATAAAATACAAATTAACCTAAAATCAGACTATGAAAGGAAAAAACCTGTGGTGGATTTTCGCAGGGAATGATGAAAAGCACTCTCATGGGATGGAGATCATCAAGTGGAGGTTCACCCTTTGCCATCTCAATTGCGGTTATTCCTAGAGACCATATATCAGCCAGTTTTGATCCAAATTACCAAATGTATAACTAGAAGGATTATTACGACAGTAAAGCATATCCACAAATAGTATACCTTCTCATTGTATCCTTCAGTGTTTTGAATAACTTCTGGAGCCATCCAAAACGGTGTTCCTACAAAAGTCTAATCTTGATTGCATTAGCTTGAGAGTTTTGTGATGACTCATTCGTTCCGTCTCAGCTTAATAAAGAGCGCGAGTGAGATCAGAATGCAATTCAAACTATTTATTTTGAAGAATTTAATGATAATAATAAATAAAAATTCTTCGTTTTTCATCGAACTACAGAGACCGAGAAAATAAAGGAGAACACATTATGATCTTTAAATGCGCAATTTTTAAGAAACAGACACAAATTCAAAATGTGGTACCTTTCTTCTTGAGATTTTTCTCGTTAATTGAGCAGAAACACCAAAATCTGCTACCTATATGAAGAAAAAAAAAATCAAAAAAAAATCCCAAGATAGTATAATCATTTTTACATATTATAAGTTTATTTAACCAGCCTAATTATTACCTTAACATCTCTATCTCTGTCAATAGAATGTTTGCCTCTGCCAAAAACATCATGCAAAAATTACTATTGACATATTAAAGGTGTTTCAACCCAAAATATGATCGACGTCAAGAACAACGCCTGGAACCTTGAATACCTTCTTGACCTGCGCACAGAAACACGTTAGAAAGGACCACCGGGGATTTTCCGGTGGAAACCTCTCTGATGCTTAAGTCAGTAAAGCGTGTGAGGTTTCTCCTAGCAAGCAAAAATAGAATGCACAAAGAATGACACACCTCTCTCAGTCTTGGGGCTGAGATACTTATAGTTTCTCTTAGTGGGGACCCCAGCCGGGATCTCAGAAGCACATGCCGCAAATCAGGGATTGTTACGCAACCAATTCTGACAAGTGGTCCCACTTGTCTCCTTGGTGGAGATCAGAGGGCCAGGTCTTCCCCGAGCCTATCCTCCTTTTCTATCGACAGCGCTGTTGTCAGTTTTTACCTCAGCACTATCTCCAGAGGTGATCCTCCAGATAATCCTTATCAAACCAGGAAAGTTTCTCAAACCATGATTGCTTTTGTCAACTTGGCCTAAGAGAGTCTGATCGTCTCTTGTGCCTTCTCTCCGGGATTCCATCCAGCATGATCTTCTCTAGGGAGGAGACCAGGTCTTGCCTTCGGAAGAAGACCTGTTCGAAATTACAGATTACTCCTGGTCTACCCGTGTTTACCCGTCAATTCTGCCAAATTAGGTCTACCCGCACCAGGTCTATCGTATTCGTGGCCCATCAACTCCCCCCTCCCAAATTAGTGAGGGTAGAGCTGTAATGGATTTATTGGTATTCCCGGATTGGACGGTCCCACTAGCTTTAGTTCTTCTCGTACTGATGTGAATCCCGAGAAATCCACCTGACAAACAGACCTAATTATTGGCATTAGTGGTGTCGGTCCACATTCCCAGATGAGCTCTAGTCCACACGTCCTTTCGAATTCTGACAAGTTAGTGGCGCGTGGCTTACCCATCGCCTAGGGTACTGCCCATATTAAATGCGGGGATCATATCAAATCCCGCCTTTCTCATTTTTCATTTTTCAAATTAATTCGCTTTTCCTTTTTGTCCTTCCACATTCCCTTTTTCCCTTCACTTTTAAAATTCTAATTTCATAATCTCATGTATCTCCCCCTTTTTCTCTCCAGCACTCCTGCGACCTTTGCACTCTCGTTTACTCTCATCTTGCTTCTACGATTATTCCGTAACCAGGTACCTCCCATAACAAATCTTTTAATTATGTCAGTTTCCTCTTCTTACTCTGGCTCCTCCGGGAAGGCTTCATCAGGAGCTCAGGTGAATTCCACTTCCTCCATAGATATATCTTTTTCTGAGTCGCCACCGGCGGCTCTACAAGAGAATCTACCAGTGATTCCCGCGGGCCTACCTCTAGATAATATTTCCTCCATAGTTAGAAATCAAACCCTTAGGGACATTCGTGCCACCTTCCCCATCTCACAGGAATTTAATTTTACCAGTCCGGCGCCCGACGAGAGGGCCTCATCACCCCCTTCCGGTCACCTTACTTTCTACGTGGACCAGTTCCACGCCGGATTGAGCCTACCCGTTCACCCCTTCATACTAGCCATTTCTCGGTTGTACCATATTCCGGTACAACAATTCTTACCTAACGCTTTTCGAGTTATGGCCGTATTCCATCTGGCGGCCCAATATTTCGGTATAGTTCCCACTGCCCAACTTTTCTTCTCTTTGTTCCAGGCAAAGAGTTCTTCTGGCTTTTTCTACCTATCTGGGCGACCCGATGTCCATTTTTTGACGGGTCTTCCCACGTCCCACAAGGCCTGGAAGAAGAAGTTCTTCTTCGTCCAGATATCAGGAGAATGGGGCTTTCCCAATGCCCCTATCAACTTCTTACACCCGCAGGTGCGTTTATCCCGAGGTGATAGACCACCGCATCTGGGCCAGAAGATCGCCCTCCTTAACTAGAAGCCTTTTAATCTATCCAAGCTTCTCAAACCTAAGCTCCTGAACTTTTTCAACACCCATCAAGGGAATGGGCCCCTGCCACCCCAAATCGGTATATCCTTGAGATGATCTATTTTTCTCTCTTTCCAGTATTATTTTCATTATTTTTTACTATTTCATTCTTCATTTCAGTAAACATGCTGCAAGAACGCTTGGCCTCCAAGGTGAAGAAGACAGCGGGAGGGGGTCAGAGAAGCCCTCTGGGAGAATCCTCCAGAGCTTCTCCCACTTCGGAAGAGGTTGCCTTGATAGCAACTCCCCACAGCCAGCCCCGGGAGCAAGATTAGACAGCTCCCTCTAGCGCCATTCCCTTAGGGATAGTGAGGAGGAATGCGGAGCAGGCGAAGAGAGCTACTTCTGAGCAGGCAACTCCCTCTCGGGCAGCCCAACCCTCGTCGAACCTTGAGGAGGGACAGCAGCTGCAGTGGAGGAAAAGGAGGTGAGAAGGGCCCGAGGCCGTCCCCGAGGCCAATCCCCAAGTCCCCCTTATCCAAACCAGACCTTGTTCAACAGGTCCGTGTTGGATTGCTCTGGCGAGGTGGCCAGACAGTTCATGATGGAGCT
The DNA here is from genome assembly GCA_014905375.1 of Phtheirospermum japonicum. Classification (NCBI taxonomy): domain Eukaryota; kingdom Viridiplantae; phylum Streptophyta; class Magnoliopsida; order Lamiales; family Orobanchaceae; genus Phtheirospermum; species Phtheirospermum japonicum. Next base: position 1,519,856 of record BMAC01000006.1, on the reverse strand, counting down.
AGCCCCCACAGTCGACCGTCGTACTGTGGAGACGATGTCTGACCCCGAGCTATTTGAGTCATACTGGAAGGCGGAAGCCCAGGTGAGATATCCATCACTTGTCATAATTCTTACTTTTTCCTGAAACTTCTGTTTATCCTTCTCCTTTCCTCCTTCTAGGCGGTGGTGCTCAGAGCTTCTCTACTAGCCCGAGCTCGCGGCTCTCTGCTTCAGGAAGACCTGAAGATGGAGATCGAGGTTTAGAAGAAGCAAAAGCAAGAGCTTCTGGCTAAGAACCAAAGCCTCAGTGGGGATCTGGATTTGCTCAAAGCAGAGCTGGCTGGGACCAAGGCAGCTCTGGCGGCGTCGCATGAGTCTGATGCCAGGAAACATGCTCAGATTTTCCTCTTAAGCAAGAGGTGAAAGAGCTCGAAGAGAAAGCCAAGGCGGCCAGAGCTGAGGGCGAAGTTGATGGAGAGGCTAAGGGTCTCACAGAAGGCGAGGCGAGAGGAAGGCTCGGGTTCCTGAACTCCGAGGAAGGCCTGCACTTGTTCCAATTAACTCGAGCAACCACGCATCGGGCCTTCCTGGGATCAGTCGAGTTGTACGACCTCCTGGTGCCTGAGGCTGAGGCATTTTTCCTCCTCAGCGTAGATGCTCATGCCAAGTGGGTATCCGAGAAACCTTCTCTGCCTTTTGATCGAGAGGCACCCATCAGAGGCGCGTCCGAGCCCACTTCACTTGCTCATGATTCCGAGGATGACTGCCTGCACTTACTGGATGACCTGGCCTTCGCTGACCATATCCGCCAGACTTTCTGCTCCTCCAGCTCGACCTCTTCTCCTCCCCCCGATCAATCGTTGGCGATGGTTGTAGTAAACTCTCCAAATTTCGCCAACCTGGGTGACTTGAAAGAGTCCACGCAGTTTGTGAAGGAGTTCGCTGAGGTGTCCCAGGACCCAGATCAGTCGTGAAGAAGAGCTGAGGCCAGCTGACCTTGGAGTAGAGCTCATGTCGCCCGAGGAGGCCCGTCTGCTTTGTTTTCTTAATTTGGTTTTCTCTAAACAGATCTGTAGGTTGTTTCCTGTGTGGCCGGTCTGTTTCATCCAGTATTGAGCGTCTGTACTGAAATTATCATGAATTTTTAATAATAATAAATATTTTTGTCTTGTAGCAACTGTTGATATTCTAGGGTTTTCTTAATTCCCGGAAACCCTAGTAACTTTTTATTCTCCAGCACGTGATTTTTCCTTCTTTAAATACATGCTTGTACTCCTCATATCTTCTCAAACTTCTACAATGGCGTCTTCTCCTCTTCTTCAAGAAATCAACGTTGTGAAAAGAAATAACATTGCTTTGGTCGTTGAAAAGTTTAAACTCTCCGATTAACTAACTTTGCTCAAGGAGAAGATCGGCTACCTCTACCGCCTGTTGGAGAGGAAGAGGCAGAAAAAATGCCATTACAAGAAAGATGGTCTGAGCTTCGCCAGATAAATCGCCAGATGCATGAAGAGAAGGATGACTTGATCGAGTCAGTGAACCTTCTTACTGTCGCCGCCGGCGAAGCTCATGTGCTCGCTGAGCGGTCTGACAAATACCGCCGCCATCTGCACGAAACAGAGCGCAAGCTCTGGCGGGTCCACTGAGCTCTGGCCTCAGATCGGAGGTCTCCTTACAGATGAATTTCTTATTTCCCAGAAATTTTGTAATCAAAATTGCCATCCTTCTTAAGTTTGTGCAATCTGCTCTTGTATCTTCCGAATTTTTTATGTAATGAAAGTATGTTTTGGATTTCCGCACTTTCGGCCATACTAATCTTGGTTTTCTGCATTTCCATATGTGTTTATCATTTTTGCAAGAGTATCATAGTATGCTTGAGTTTTCTTCAAAATTTCGTCCTTTTGATCGATCTTACTTGCTCAAACAACGCGCGATTTGTGTTTTTGGGCTTATTTTCTTAAATTTCAGAATTTAGCTGAATCTGATATGGGATCCGATCATCCAGAGCTATTTTACTCAAGTCTTAGGCTGACAAATAGGTCAGGCACTAATACAGGTCATCCTAGGGAACCTGTTCAGGCAAGTTAAAATATTCAATAAATATTTCAAGAAAGAGAAAATTGAGGGTATTCACCCCCAGCCCAATCTGGCGTTAACTGACAATCAGGTCAGTTAAGATCAAGGACCTCCATCTATAGCCAATTCTTGCTTAACTGACAATCAGGTCAGGCAAAATCGAGGACATCCGTCCTGAGCCAATTCTGGCTTAAACTGACAA
>BMAC01000006.1:1476444-1490508 GCA_014905375.1 Phtheirospermum japonicum | reverse complement strand
TGCTACTACTTCTATAATTACGATTTTTCCAGTGATACTGCATACCAATTCTCTGCAGGAAACCCTTCTCCTTCAGTCTCTCACACTCATTTTTTTTTTTTCATCAGCAATTCATTTTTGCCACATTGCTTTTGCTTCATAATTGATAAAGACAATCAGAAACTCATTTTCTTTTGAGTTCTCACCTAAACATTCTGTTGTACATTAAAGTTACTTTCTGGTACCTAAGCTTTTTTATGCATGAAGCATATTGATTATTTTATTATATGATCAACCATATTTGTATCTGTTATCTGGTTTTTAATAAACTCTCCCCTCCCTTTTGAAGGTATTAGACTATTCTCCTCATCCCAGGCACAATTTCGTATGACATAGCAATATATAAAAAGTAATTCATGAAAATAAAAATTCTTCTCCTTATTGCTAATGCAATTTTTTAATTTATTTTTTCCATAAACAGTTTTGATGAATTCTTGATGGATATGAAGCAAAGTAAAAGGAAAAATATTCGTCAAGAGCGCAAAAAGGTAAGGTTTGGACTTTATTGTTAATTTTTCTCTTAATATGCTGCCATTGACCTTGAAAGTCAAAAGCCTGAGCTTGAGCTGCCTATACYTCATCTGTAAACTCTTAATACTACAACCAAAAAAGACTTGCGGGTTATTCGTTGGCATTTTCGTTAAAGCTTCCTTTTGTATTTGGTAAGTAAATACAAACCCCAAACACTTTAAGAGGGTATTTGTAATTTTTAAAATAATTGGAGTTATTAGTAATTAAGCTAGATCTCAGGGTAAATTTTGTAAGTATCTCAATGTATTGTAGTGTCTCGTCCTCTCGGTGTGCCCATTATATTTTATGCTAACGCAATCTAGTCTGTAAAATCTTGACATTGTTTTGTTGCTACTGCGAAGAATAAGTTAGATAAATTATGTGAAGAATCAACTCTAGTTTTAGGCTCAAATAGTTCATGACGTCTCACATTTCACATTTGCTAAGGCCAATTAATTAATCAAAGTAACTTGCTTTTTAGGCTGATTAATTAATTACACCTTGCAATAATTAGTTTTAGTGATGCATAAAAATACTGGTCCCTAGATTCTATTATTATTATTATTTTGTCTACAAAAGGTAAACGTTACCCCAATTTTTTTTAGTTCTCAGGAAGATTTTAATGGACGGGATTTTATGAATTGCATAAAATATGTTTTCCTTGATTTTCAGCCTACCATGATCTTAATGAAGATTTTAATTATTTGAAGGTCTATGAGAGCGAAACATGCAGCCCTGGATTGCCTAAAAAAAGATTGTCCATAATAATCTCTCAATGATGTCAAAACCTAAAGTCATCCTGTTGTTTGATACCCCTTCTACAGTAAAAGACATTGCAGCAAGTTTAGAGGAACTTGCAGAGGTAGTTTTAATCTTTTCCCTTACTTTTGTTGTTCATTATTGGATGTGGACCATAATTCTAGTAGGAATAACGAACAACTGGGAGGAGGTAATATAATTTCTACCTTTAACTATTTTATTTATAATTTATATTTGTTATTGTGTTACAATATATGTTACAGGTATTTAATGATACCGAACGACTTCATCCAAATTATATAGAAAAAATTCGAAAACAATGGGCAAGATGTTTCTCTGAAATGAAGAATGGATTATTGGATAATTAGAATCGTGTATTATTTTAGCATTGAATTTTAGAAGTTTATTAATTAGGTTGGTTTTGATCGTTTGGATTCAAGATGTCACTTGGATGTGGTTAAAACTAGTACTTTGTGTAGACCATACGTATTTCATTTTTTGAATTATATAGCTTGTTTTGATGAATTTTACCTTGTATAAATCGGTTTGAGTATGAAACTAATTTGATTGGATTATAATTGGATTTTCTTCTTTTTTACTTTTGTTTTCGGGTAAATTTTTCGGTGTTGTATGTTTATTGTTTGGTTGGGTTATGTGAAATAAATCGGTTACAAATTTTCGGCATAAAAGAGCAAAAATGGGGGGAAAAAGTAATTCACATCAGTTATTTTAATAAATGATGTGAATTATAGATTTTTACATCGGGTATCTAATATTTTACATCGGTCGTTGTAAAAACCGATATGAATACAGTCAGGTCTTACATCTTTTTTCCATATTTTACATCTTTTTTCCAGTCGTACATCGGTTATTTCATGTTTTACATCGGTTTTTTGTGAATCTGATGTAGTACGTTTCAGTTTTAAATCCGTTCTACAACAGATGTAGTGTTGTGAACATTTTCAACTTGGAATTTACATCGGTTGAGTAACCGATGTTAATGACTTAAAATAACCGATGTAATAGCCATTTTCTGTAGTAGTGATAATTCAACAAAATACATTTATTAGTTCACTATAACATAGATACATTACTTAATAAAAAAAATCACGCAAATATGTGTATTATATGTTTTGCAGATTTGTGGTTGTTGACATACAAGTAGTATAACTGTTGATAAATATAAGCATTATAGCTATTGCAAGTACACTATTTGTTAAACTATTAAATAGTTTATTCAAACAGAAAGGACCATCATATAATTTAATGAAAAAAAAATATTATAGAATGTCAAAAATAAAAATTCATTGAATTTTCTCTAATACATATTTTTATCTGTCTCCTACATGAATGTCAATAATAAAACTTGCCTTATTAAACTCTCACTCCTACTTGGCTTTTTAAAATAATTTAATGAAAAACACATATTAATATATATATATATATATATATATATATATATATATATATATATATATATATATATATTAATATATACCACAAAGATAGTAAATTAATTTAATAAAAAAATATATATTATAAAATGCCAAAATAAAATTTTATTAAAATTCTCTGTAATACATTTTTTCTCTCTTATACGGTGTTCTAAAAGGGCAACCTATATTTCGCCTAAATTTGCTTATGCTTAAGATTTCACCAAAATGCCTCGCCTTGCGAAAGTTTTGAAAAGGCATGGAAATAATAGTCATCTTAGAGTTGAACGCTTTGTATGTATGCAGCATGTTATTTTTATTGTGTTTCACTATATTTGTATTTTATTTTATTTATTTTTTAAACTCAACTATCTTATTATATTTTATTTGAATCTAATCATGTGAGATTATTACCAAATTAGATAATATTAAGTAATATCTTGGTTTTAAATATTTTAAAAACTATTTTCTTTATTGAGAAATTAGAAAATATCAAAAAAAGTCTTCGCATGTTATATTGTTTTACTTATTTATTAATCCTAAATAATTAAAATAATATAAAAAAATAAAACACCTCATTAATTCTAAGACTTGAGACTCGACCTCACCGCCTCAGTACATCTCGCGCCTTTTAACCTTGCTCCTATATGAATGCCAATAATAATAACATGAATGTCAAGAATAAAACCTACTTATTAATCTACGTTATTAAATTCTCTTTCCTACACGACTTTTTTTTTCTCCTATTCATCATTAATTCTCTTTACACCTCTCATTAGCATAGATAGATATATAGATTAATAGATAGATAGATAGATATAGTACGAATCCAAATATTATTAATATATAATATAATTTAAATCACATAATATATTACTACAAAACTTTAATAAATAAACAATTTATAGTCCACTAAACATTAGCAAATATTTTTATAGAATATGTGACAATTTCAAGCCCGTGAAATAAGTTGATTTATATTTCATTACAATGGCTAACTATCAACATATCGTTAAATACCATGTTGATCTTGTTGTATAATTAATCTAGTTTAGTACTCTTGTGTTGCACATATATATTGGTTAGAAAAAAATATTATGGGCATATGAACATCTTATCTTTTTTATTCCCCAATTGATTAAAGTGATATTGCAGCCATCTCACTTTTTTATTCCCCAATTAATTAAAGTGATATTGCAGCCATCTCAAAACACCGTAATCACATTTTAACTTTTTATATCATGCACAAATCAAGTAGTGTCAGTCGTTGAATCATAGTTCATTCCAAATCCATAAAGATTTAATTAGGAGTTTCGTAAAAAAAAAAGAGTTAAGAAAACAAAATACAAAATGAATAAATTTAACTTAATTAATAGACTATATATATTACAACTCTTGTATTACAAATAATTTTTGAAAGATTAATATTAATTAAGCTTAAAAATCATAACTGGAAAGTATACACGCAAATTGTACCATTTTTTATGATAAATAATTTTGAGACTTTCACCTTTGCACTACACAAAATTATTCATGGACTTTTGTCAATATTCATTTTGAGAAAAAAGGTTAATATTGATCTAAAAGTTGAGAATATCACTTTTTTTTAAAACTTGAAAGATAAATCTTAATAAGGCATTATTTTAAAATATAAATCTAATATTTGAGAAAATCATAAAAATATAAGATTTATATTATTTTATAATATTTGTTTATTTCCTATTTTTTATATTTATGAAATATTTATTTCAAAGTTAATCACACATTAACATATTTTTATCTAATTTAAAAGTATTTTGAGATTTATTTTATAAAAATATATAAATTTTCTATTATGTTTTTTACTTTTAAATATATTAAAATAGGTATTCAAGATTAAATAATTATTTTTATATTTATTTAATATACTTTTTTTAACGACTTAAATTATTAATCTATAAAAAAAGTTAGTTATTTAAATTCTGAAAGTTATTAAATAATTATATAAATTGAACTATAGTTTATTATACATTTATTTTTTATTCAAGTTTTGAGATTTATATAATATTATATTATAACATTTTATATTTTAGGTTTTACATTTTTCAATTTTTGAATTTATTAAATATTAATTTATAATTTTCTTTATTATTAAAGTGACTTCATAATTGTTTTGCTCATTGGTCATATCATTTTATAATATTATTTTTCTTAAAATTATCAGTTGTTGTTTTTTCTTCAGATATATTGAATCTTTATTTTTTTACAAATTTATTGAATACTTTTTTTCCCCACATTTATCATAATTAAAATACTTTTTAAGAAGAAGAATATCATTTTTGTGATCAGAAAGAAAGTATAACAATATTTTGATGAGACATAATAATTCAAAGCCTGCTGTGACCCAACGGTTTGGTTGCTCCATGGTAACCGTTTGGCACGTCCTAGGTTTTGAATCCTTTTTATTTTCTTTCTTAACCTTGCAGAGTTATTTCGACTAAAGAACGTAGAACACTATTAAACCACAAATTCGCGAGGGGCCAGCAGTGACCAGTCGGTTAGTTACCTCTAACTAGTAGGCTTTTTTCTCTTCCTCATAACCTTGTAGAGTTATTCCTACTAAGAAACATGGAACACTAATATAGTCAGTTAGTTGCCCTAGCTAGCAGGTATCAAATTGTTTTTTCTCTTCCTTAAACTTGCAGAGTTATTCCGACTATAAAACATATAACACTATTATAGCACAAATTCGCGAGTGGCTCAGCAGTGATCAGTCAGTTAGTTGCCCCTAGTTAGCAGGTTCTTTTTCTTAACCTTGTAGAGTTATTCCGACTAAGAAATGTACAACACTAATACACCATTAATTCGCGAGTGGCCATATTCGCCCTTAGCTAGCAAGTCTCAGATTTGTATCCTGGGAAGCCCATTTTGTAAAGAAAACAGATAAAACATAAATTTGCAGCATTTGTAAATAGGGTTCCTGTATTTTCTTTTATTTCATTTTTCATGCATTACAGCTGCTCTCTCCAACCACATATATATACAATGCTTTGGACTCTGTCTCTTATACACATCTAGATGTGTATAAGAGACAGCTCCAATATTCTTGGGTAGTTTTTGTAATACTCCATTATTATAATGATCAAATAAACATAAGTTTCATGTGCATTCTGAAATCCAAAATAGAGCAATTTACAATACAAATGAAACTAGAAAATCAATACTATTTAATTAATAGGCATCAATGTAATTTCTAAAGTTTTTAACAATTTCACCATGTGGAATCTTTTTTTAACCGCACGAAAAAATTGAATATTATTATTTTTTAATGAATTAGAATATATATATATATATATATATATATATATATATATATATATATATATATATATAGAGAGAGAGAGAGAGAGAGAGAGAGAGAGAGATTATTAGGTTCAAATGAGAACCATGTCCTTATTTGTGAGCCTAATGTCAATTATGAGCCTTAGATTAATTAATTGATGGATCAAATTTTTTGTATATTTTCTTATTTGATTAAAAGTATTAGGGGTGTATAAAAAATGCACTTATATATATATATATATATATACATAGAGAGAGAGAGAGAGAGAGAGAGAGTTAAGTAATGTAGACTCAAACGATTTTAATATTCTTCTCTTAACATAATAATATTTTCAAATCAACCAACTTGGATGATTATTTTTGGAGTGAATGTACTTTACAGATTATGAAAAACTTTTTTGTACACAAGTAGTTTTGCTTCTATATCTTTTTCCATCATCGCTAATCATGACTTTTAAACCCTTATGATTGGCAACTCTTGATGTGGCAACGTGCAATTGGTCATGATTGAAAAAAAACAACTTTTTAATAAAAGTGCATCGTGAGAAATCGTTTGTCCTTCATTTTTGTTTATCCTCATCGCGTATGAAATACCACTCAAAGTATCACCGACAAATTCTTAAAAATTGATATATAAATAACATTGTTCAACAAAGACACCTAAGTATCTAGTGTTAAATAAAGTTTTATCAGGCAATTATCTTCAGATGTGGGTTTTAATAGTTCAAGTTTTTATGCACACATACAAAACTTATACTTAGTATAATCCATGTAATACACTACTACAAAAAAGGCCTTTTACAACAGTCAATTAACAACGGTTATTAATTAACCGTAGTAATATAGCAACCCGGTAAAATCTACATCGGTCATTTGCATATTTGATGTAAATTTAGTGTATTACGACAACGGTTATATTCATACCGTTGTAAATTCTTGTAGTAAAATATATTAACCGATATACTACGACGGGTTTTTTACAACCGATGTAGATAAACGTAAGTAAAATATATTGGTTTATTTAAATAAGATTAATTTAATTAAGATTAGTCTTAACTAAAATCAATAAAGAAAAAAAGAAAAGAAAAGCATGACATAAAATAGCCCACGTCCGATCCATCTCTCATAATCCTTGCAACACATCCAAAGTGACAAACGCATCCAAATTCGCCACTTCCTCCACCACCCACCACCAATGATTGTCATGCGCCCCTGATCCATGGCGAAGGAGTTCAATGGTACGGTGATGGAGGTTTTTTATGTGATGCATTTGTTGGGGAAGTTTCACTAGAAGCAGTTTCGATTTGTTATATTTTTCACTTTTTTTATTTGAGGTTTGATTTTTTTTCTTCAGAAACTTTATTCGATTTGATGTTTGTTCGGGGACTTAAGTGAATTTTTGGCATGATTTTCGAGTGATGATAATTTTTTCCTAATTGTTTGTAGGGATTGTTTCTCCAATTCTTCTCAGTTTTTATTGGATTTGAGCGTGATATTGAAAAAATCACAAACTATTTGAGGTATTTTCATGTAATTAATCTTTGTGAACTAGATGATCTTTGTGTTATTTTCCAGATTTCGTAATTTGATAGTGTGTTACTCCTTTTCTTTTTAAATTTCGATTTCTCCATATTTGTAGTAGCCATTACTGTGAAATTTTACTCAGGAATTTTACTTTTGTTTTGAAATTTTTTAAAAACCTTAGGTTTCTTTAGTTTGCTGACTTTTTTTTTTACTGTTTGTTATCTTTGAATTTGATTCCAACAGTAGTTTTGCTCTTGGGATGATTATACTTTCAAATTATTAATTTAAATTGCTTTGGTGTTCATGGTCAACCTCATCTGCACCAGTAAAGGGATTTCTATGTAACCGACATAATTAAGTTGGCTTGGCAATGAATTTCTTAGTTGATTGTATTGGTGTTTGCTAATTCTTCAAATGACCCTCACCAATCTAAGATTATGATGCATCTACATAGTTTTATTGCATTTTTGTGCTAGCATGAACACGATTTCATAACTTTCACTTGAGTTTATTTAAGATAAATTATCTGGGGCTAAGGTAAAAACTTTCATCTTTATCGAAAATAAGAAAATGAATATCCTTAGTTAGTGTAGCACATCCAACTGGTGTAAAAGATCCTAATTGAAAGCTTGGTGTTTTGGATAGGTTGCCATATGAGTTGAACGAGATGAAGCTCAAGGTTGACAAGATTTGAGACCTTGTGTTCACTTTTTTAATCCAATTTCATACTAGTTGTTATAAATATTATCATACACTTCATAGGACATGGAGACAGATGTTGTAGACGGCATTGGAACTTAAACTGGTCATATAATTGTGACAACTATAGGTGGCAAAAATGGATACCCAAAACAGGTAAATTTCAATACACCTAGATATTTGCATTATGCTAAGTTTGTTAATATAGATTTTCATTCTTTTATTATCCGACAATTAGCTACATGTATAAGCATATTATGTGTTCGGGATCTTTTGGATTAGTGTTTCAGGTAAAGCTGCTTATATTTTGCCATACTTTTTTGCTTTTCATGATGAAAAAGATAAATAAAAAAGAATATGTGGTTTGGTATTTTTTAAACCTTGTATAATAATTTTATGTAGGAAACATGTCTAGAAACTTGCGAAGTTGTTATAAAAAAGTTCTTCAAGATAAGAGGTACAAGAGATACAAACCATGCGTCTCTTAGACTACCCTAATATCGTCTCTTTAAAGTTTCTTCTCGATGACTGAGAAGGACGAGCTTTTCCTTAACATGGTTTTGGAATATGCTCCCAAGACCATTCATAGGATGATTAGACATTATAACAAAAGGAGCCAGAGGATGGCGATGATATACGTTAAACTTTATGCTTATTAGGTAAGACTTATTTTCACTTGCAATTCTTTTGTTCACGTTTAGCATAGAAGCTTTAATATTTTATGTGTTAAAAAAAATTAAAAATTCAGTCAGGTTTTTATAGTTTTAATGTTACCCCCTCTCCATTGTTACACTAGTGGAAAAATGTTGATTAGAGTGGCTCCATAAGTGGCGGTTCAAAAAATGACCGTCACTTAATGTACAAAGGAGGCGGTTGAATTATTTAGACTGCCTCCAAACAAAAAAATAAGTAGATCAGGTGGCGGTTCTTTATTATTAAGCGCCACTAAAAGCATTAAAAGCATCGGTCAAATAGAAAGCTCTTCTAATTATAAAATCCGGGTGGCGCTTCTATAAAGAAGCGTCACCAAAAATCTGCAAGTCGGGCAGCGGTTTTTAATTAAGCGTCACTAAAAGTGCACAATTGACAATGGCAACACTTCGAACTGAGGAACCGTCGCCACAAAACCTAGACTTAGAATACCCTACCCTTCCTCCTCGATTTGCACCTAGTCAAAAACGACGATGCTAAAACACCTCAACGACGACGAGAACGAGTTTCTGACTTGGCAGCGGCTCACCAGCACTCGCCGCGAGGCGCTGTCTCTACCACGACATCATCCGGGCGACCCGGTTAATGCATAACTATGAATACTAGTTTAGAAGTAGCACCACTTGGTTGATTTTCGAATACTAGTTTCTGAATCATTTGTTACTTGATGATAGGAGTAGAACTATGAATACTAGTTTGGTGTTCGACACTTGTTTTTTATTCAGATTATAGGAGCAACAAACCGAGCTGATATTTTGGACCCTGCTTTAATGTAAAATTGAATTTCCCCATCCTACTGAGAGAGCTCGGATTTTGCAGGTAGACCTCATATACTATTGATGTTTTAGTTTAGATTAAATGGTCTTGCTGGTTTTGGAGTTTGTCTGTTTTCATTTTTAAGTTTTACTGATGGGTTATTTCAATTGACATTATTGTTTTGTAATGTAGATCCACTCCAGAAAGATGAATGTTCATCCAGATGTTAACTTTGAGGATCTTGCTCGCTTAACAGATGACTTCAATGGGGCACAACTTAAAGCTGTTTGTGTCGAAGCAGGCATGTTAGCACTTTGCCGTGACTCCACTGAGGTCCCTCTCTCTCTCACTTTGTGTGTGTGTGTGTGTGACGTCACTGACATGCATATTTTCTTCGTTTTTTACTGCAAACAAAAATTGCTTGCAAATGATTGGTTTTTATTTTCTTTATGTTACGTATATGGTCGCCTAGAGTATGAAGTTTTGCTAATCCTTGAAGGAGTTGACTAAGTGTTTCTTTTTTTAATAAGTTTTAATTCCACTTTATGTTTTCTAAATACATTTCTTTTTAGGATACTAACTTATATATTGCTCTAACAACATGCGTGTTCATGATATTCGTTGGTGTCAGACTAGAACATACAAGCGGTGTTTGGAATAAATTAAGTGGGGATGATAGTGTTTTCGGTATTGGATCATGGAATTGAACGTAACTAATTATCAAACGTTTCATATCTGGTCTGAGTAGGACTTGTTATAAATTTAACGAGGAATAAATCTAAATCTCAGGCCTCGAAGTTTCTGCTATAGCTGGTTATTGGTTGTCAGAATATTTAGATGCTGCCAAGTATATTTATTGAATTTTAGTGTAGCCTTTTGAAATTGCTAGCCTTTCTTTTTTAGGTTTTGTTGAGTCTTAAGACTTCGATATAATGATCAGAATTTCTAATTTTTGTCGAATTAAAATATAATTGTTTTTTATTGATTAGGTTAAACTCCAGGGTTAGTTTTGCAATTAACCCCATAAATCATTACGTCGCCGTGTCTCTGTTTTACAAGCTTCTCTACTTTTTTCTGTCTTCTCTTAATTCTTTTTCTAAATTTAAGCGTGACTGTATTTCATCCTTAAGACTAGTAAAATCCAACTCGTGATAGATTAGTCGCCGCATAAGTAGTGTAATACATAGATTCTATTTGTTGTTTTTCACCTCTTGAAGGAGCTGCAGTTGTAATATACGTCAATTTTCTTTTTAACAGTTAGAGAGGGGTCATCATGGTCTTCAGCGATCTCTAGTAGCCAATTTTCCAACCAAAATGTATAGAGAACATTGTTTGCATAGCATCAAAGGAAAATGCTCAGTAAGTTGTTTTGTGACGAGCATTGAATAATATATGAAACGAGCCACTATATGTTTTTGTGGTTTATTACCTTATTTTACTAACAGATTGCTTCTCCTGGGAGGATCGGATTTCCTTGCTTCTGAATCTTCTGGTGTAGCGAGATGCTTGAAATTCTCCCATGGTTGTTATTGTGTGAAATTCAACTAAATTGAGTTAGTTGTGCATGTGCTTTTTGAGGAGATTGTATATTATGAGACATTAGTAGAGAAAGTGAACAATACTATTATGGTTGTCACTAAGCAAAATTTAACATCCTCTGATTTGGATACTGATAGTGATAAAGGAATCAAGTTTCGCACTCCCTTGTTTTTCTGAAATGCTTCTTGTTGTGCTCATGTTCGTAAGTGTCTTTTCTTGTGTACTCCAAAGTGCCATACATACTGTCACTATCTTAAGAAGTTGAAAACTTATAATTCTCATGTAATTGTAGAATTGTGTTTGTATTATATATATATATGATGGACCCGAAAAACATGGACCCGAAAAACAGGGGATTTTCATTCCTTTGGTAATGTGCTTCATTATCGCTGCACTATTTTAAATATGTAATTTGTAATGAATGAGTCGAAATTTTGGATATTTAACAAAAGCGTAGAATAATTCGCTTTACACGCGATTTTTATTAACCGATCTCTTTGCAATTTGTCTAGCTGCTTCTAAGTACTCTGTGATCAGATACTAATTAATAATCTGATTAACTGAGTATATATTATAATCCCTGATTATTTACTCTTTATTTTATGGGAATGTAGAATTTGTTTCATCGTGACAACACCAAAATTTCTAATTAATCGCAGGTTCACAGTTTGTATCCGAATATCAGAAAGATGACATGTTGCATATCCTTCCTGTCTGCGGGCATTCCTTTCATGCGAAGTGCTTCGACATATGGCTGCAGCAGCACTCCACATTCCCTGTGTGTCGTGTTTCGCTCCATGATCAAACGTTGTTTATGCAGCCGATTTTCAAATTGTGTTTTATTATATTTTTATTGTAAAATTGTAATGTAAAATATTTTTTTAAAGTATATTGAATGATTTTGTTAACAATTGAAGTTGATTAATTTTAATTTTCATGAAATATGAATTAAATTGCAATTGTTTGGTATTTATAGGTTGGGATGAGAATTGGTAAAATAGAATGGACAATTAATTCCCTTTTTTTAATTATTATTTTGGAATTTAGATGGGTTATATTCAAATCGATGTTAATGTTGTCTGTGTCGATGACATCAGTTCCTTAATAACCGATGTTATTTATCAGCATTATTGGTGACGCTTCCCAAAACCGTCACCATCTCACCATTATTGGAGGCGTTTCTTAGCTAAGAAGCACCACCCTGTTTCTGTGTTTGGTGGCGCTTCTTAGTGAAGAAGCGCCGCCAATAATAGTTTTTGTGGCGGTTCGAGTTAAGAACCGCCACCCGACGTCATTTTTAAGCGGCGGTTTGAACCGTCACCTGATTTTTTGACTTTAAGCGTCACTGGTATAAGAGGCGGTTCAGAACCGCCTCCAAAAGCTGTTTTGAACCGCCTCTGATCACCTTTTTTGCACTAGTGTTAGTCTCTCCAACTCCTATCCACTTTGATTAATTCTCTGCTTCAGGTAATTTTACGATTCTTATTCATTTCTTGAATTGTTGTCATTATTTATTAAATAATTTATTTTTAATTTTATTGTGGAAACTTTTTTAGCTGCATTTCTAGTGTGATTAATCAGTTTAAGCAGTTGAAATAAGTTGCAGTAGCAAGTTTTTTCTTCTTTCTTCTTCTTTTCCCCGAAGTTTTGAAATTCTGGGCTGATAGTATGTATGCACGTGTTGTTTCTCTTATAGAATTTTTGAACTGAAACTGCTTGATTCTGGGCTTAATCCATTAGAGGTACGCTTCTTGTCAGATATTTTGTTTTTTTTATTATATTTAAATACATTTTTGGTCTATGGTTTTGTATTTCTTAGGAAAGAAATCTCTAATCAACAAAGATGCCAATGAATAACCTGTAAGTCTTTTTTGGTATTTGATATTTTAGTCTGCACTGATGGCACTGACAATTAAGGTAGTTACTGTAACTTCATTTCATGAGATTCTGTAATTCTGTTACAAGAGCAAATATTCAAATGCGCATGTTTTATCTGTTGTTTGTGTTTCTTTTTCCAACTGCATGAAATGATGTTTTTTCGACTGTTTGTAGTAACATATTTGAGTCATCCCAGTTTCAGGTCTCATCGCTGCACATCACTTTCCCCTCTGCAAATGAGTGTGAGAGACTGAAGGAGAAGGGTTTCCTGCAGAGAATTGGTATGCAGTATCACTGGAAAAATCGTAATTATAGAAGGTAGTAGCATTTTTTTTTTTCATCAGCAATTCATTTTTGCCACATTGCTTTTGCTTCATAATTGATAAAGACAATCAGAAACTCATTTTCTTTTGAGTTCTCACCCGCAAGTCTTTTTTGGTTGTAGTATTAAGAGTTTACAGATGAGGTATAGGCAGCTCAAGCTCAGGCTTTTGACTTTCAAGGTCAATGGCAGCATATTAAGAGAAAAATTAACAATAAAGTCCAAACCTTACCTTTTTGCGCTCTTGACGAATATTTTTCCTTTTACTTTGCTTCATATCCATCAAGAATTCATCAAAACTGTTTATGGAAAAAATAAATTAAAAAATTGCATTAGCAATAAGGAGAAGAATTTTTATTTTCATGAATTACTTTTTATATATTGCTATGTCATACGAAATTGTGCCTGGGATGAGGAGAATAGTCTAATACCTTCAAAAGGGAGGGGAGAGTTTATTAAAAACCAGATAACAGATACAAATATGGTTGATCATATAATAAAATAATCAATATGCTTCATGCATAAAAAAGCTTAGGTACCAGAAAGTAACTTTAATGTACAACAGAATGTTTA
>BMAC01000006.1:1454265-1471489 GCA_014905375.1 Phtheirospermum japonicum | reverse complement strand
GGTGTTAACATGGACATAATGGTGTAGCTAGACCGTAGGAATTCTTTCTTGTTTTCACAGCTGGATGGTTTTGTCTTCATGCATACGTTCAGCTCATTCCCTCTCTCTGGTTAGTCCTTTGCTCAGCCTTGTCATCTTTGTCTTGACCTGCTGGATCATCTGCTGAGCTAGAAATGTGTGCTGACCTGCCATTGCTTACATGCCCCCTCAATTCTACGTAGGGTTTGCCAACAACAGTCAATTTTTTTCTGAGCCTACAGTAGAATTGCCCTATCAATGGCTTAGTCATTATATCAGCAATTTGATCATGAGCAGGCACATGTTGTACTCTTACTATCCCAGCCTTCGCCTTGTCTCTGATAAAATGTAGGTCAAGTTCAAAATGTTTAACCCTATCATTATTTATAGGATTGTTTGATAGAGCTATTGCTCCCAGGTTGTCCATCCATATTATTCCKGGTTTGGATGCATAAATTCTGAGTTCTTGCAGTAGTGATCTCATCCACATCATCTCACATATAGTGACAGCAAGACTTCTGTATTCGGCCTCAGTTGAGGATCTTGAGACTGTAGCTTGTTTCTTAGCCTTCCATGAAATCAGATTATCACCTAGATACATACAAACCCCTGAAGTTGATCTCCTGTCATCAATATCTGAAGCCCAATCTGAATCTTCATAAGCCACTATATTGAAGCTCTTACATGCTGTAATTTTCAGTCCAAAATTCCTTGTTCCACCTAGGTACCTCATGATTCTTTTAACTGCCTTCCAATGAGTGGACAAAGGGTTCTGCATATATTGACTAACTTTATTTACAGCATAGCTTATGTCTGGCCTAGTCAAAGTAACATATTGTAGTGCTCCAACCACCTGCCTGTAGAGTCTAGGATTTTCAATTGGTTGCCCTGTAAATCTTGATAGAGTAGGATGAGTGATCATTGGAGAAACAACACCTTTTGTCCCCTTCATCCCTACTCTGTCAAGGGTTTCTGAGATGTATTGCCTCTGACTTAATATCATTCCTGTCTGATCTGTGCTGACTTCTACTCTTAAGAAGTAATGTAAACTGCCAAGGTCCTTGAGGGAAAAATGTTTATGCAGAGTTTGAATAAGAGCCTTCATTTCTGAGTCACAGCTTCCAGTTATGATGATATCATCTACATAAACCATGATTAGTATGCAGGAGGACTTACTATGTTTAATGTAAAGGGATGTATCTGATTTTGAAAGAGTAAAGCCAAGTGAGAGCAGAACATTGCCAAATTTGCTTGACCAAGCCCTTGAGGCCTGTTTTAAGCCATATAGTGCCTTGTTTAGTTTACAAACCAATCCTTGTTCTCCAGTTTTGATGAAGCCAACAGGTTGCTCCATGTAAATATCAGCATCTACTTCACCATTTAGAAAAGCATTGTCAACATCCAATTGCTTGATGGACCATCCCTTTGTAACTGCCAAGGATAGAATTGTTCTTATAGTGGCTGGCTTTACAACTGAACTATATGTGTCTGTATAATCCAATCCAGGAGCCTGAGTATACCCCTTGGCCACCAACCTTGCCTTGTATCTTGCAATTGATCCATCYGAATTCCTTTTAACCTTAAACACCCACTTTGAACCAATTACTCTTCTGTTTTCAGGAAGTGGAACAAGAGACCAAGTCTTGTTTCTTGTGAGAGCCTGGTATTCAGCAGTCATAGCTTCTCTCCAYAYAGGRATATYAATTGCCTCCTCAGCTGTCTTAGGCTCATGGTGGTTATCCTGGATTGCTGTTGTATATGTTTTTGGTTTGTAGATGCCTGATTTTGATCTTGTCTGCATGGGGTGAGCACCTGCATTTTCTGCATTGTTCTGCACAAAAGGATTAGCTGGAAYAGGTACATCTATTTGCTCAATAGGTAGGTCTATAGTGATCTGACCAATTGGTATAGAGTGTGTAGAAGAAGTATGAGATGATGGAGAGGAATTAGATGCATTGGTGGATGGTGAAGTTGGTGTTTCTCCAGGAGAATGATGCTGGAGGCCTGTAGAGGGTGAATGTGGAGGAGACTGTGCATTTGTATGCTGATTAGGATTGATGTTATACAGTTGAATCAKAGGTGCAAATGCATTATCATTATGACTTTCAATAGTGTTTGGCACAGAATTGTTGACCTTGAAAGGAAAAACATCTTCCTGAAAAATGACATGCCTTGTTATGATTACTTTCTGTGATGGTAGGAGAACCTTGTATCCTTTGTGATGAGGGCTATAACCTATGAAGGTTGAAGGTAGACTTCTGGGCTGCAGTTTGTATGATGAGTATGGTTTAAGAAGGGGAAAACACAAACAACCAAAATTTTTAAGAAAAAGGTAATCTGGTTTTTCTGTACTAATGATTTCAAAAGGTGTTCTATAATCAAGAAGTTTGGTAGGAGTCCTGTTGATTAAATATACTGCTGAGCTAAAGGCTTCACTCCAGAATTTATTTGGGATATTAGATTGGGACATAAGGGACAAGGCTACTTGTATAATGTGCCTATGCTTCCTCTCTGCTAGGCCATTTTGCTCTGGTGTATGGGGACAAGATYTCTGATGTTTAATTCCACATTGTTCAAGAATTTGTCTGAGTCCTATGAATTCCCCTCCTCCATCAGATTGGAGACATTTGAYTGAGGTTTTGAATTGATTTTCAACAAGTGCCTTAAAGTGTAAGAAGRCAGCCTTTGTATCAGAYTTARCTTTAAGCAAATAAAACCAAGTGAATCTTGAGGCATGATCAATAAAGCTAACATAAAATCTATAACCATCATGAGATAAGATTGGAGCAGGCCCCCAAAGGTCACTGTGTATGACATCCAAAATCTTATAAGCATGAGATTGAGAGTCAGCAAATGGTAACTTGTGCATTTTAGAACTCAAGCAATCAGAACACAGAAGAGTGTCTTTATTATCAAAGTAGGGCAAATTACAAAGTGTCAAAGCTCTTTTTACAACCTCATAAGAGGGATGTCCAAGTCTGGAATGTCATAGGCTTATATCTAACTTATTCAAGAGTTGAGCTGAATTGACACTTGATTGAAAAGGAAAACTTTTTTGAAGAGATTGGCAAGGTGTGAGTCTGAAACTGTATAGGCCATCATTGAGAATCCCTTTGAGTAGCACTGCCTTTGTTGCTTGATCCTTCACAAGGCAAAAAGAAGGATGAAACTCAAAAAACACCTTATTATCCTTTGCAAACTGAGATACACTAAGTAGGTTTTTAGTAATATGTGGGATATGAAGGAGATTGTTAAGGGCAAAAGTATGGTCATTGGAGATCACTAAAKAATTACCATGATGAGCTATAGACATACCTGCACCATTGGCTGTTTGAACTGTTTCATTGCCTTGATAATCACTGCACATATTCARATTTCCCAGATCATAAGTCAAATGATTTGTTGCACCAGAATCTGGATACCAATAATGCTCATGACCTATCTCAGAATTTGCTGAACCAAWACTGGCAACATTTGCCATAGAKTTGTTGTTGTTKCTCATCTGATCCCTCTGACKTTTATCTCCATTGCTGCCCTGATARTTTGTGTCAAATCTATARTAAYATTTATCAGCTGTGTGGTTACTATAACCACAGATTTKACACCTTKCTCGGTTAGCACCAAACCTACCTCCTCTACCTCTGAAACTGCCTCCTCTACCAAAATARCTTCTTCCTCCTCTATTTCCTGAGTTTTGGTCTCTGTTACCTTGATATTGGTAAGARTTTCGACCTCTGCCTCTTCTTGWTCCAAAACCAGATGCTTGAGTAGTCAAATTAGCACTAAATTGTGGGCTTTCATTAGCACTATCCARTCCTTCCAACCTATTCTCAAAACTTAATAAAACAGCATATGCTTCAGCCATTGTAAACTTTTCAGCCCTTGTTGTGAAAGAAACAATCAATGGATTATACTCTGACCCTAATCCATTCAACAGATACATTATTTGATCAGCTTCACTGATCCTTTCACCAACAGATCCAAGCATATCACAGACATTTTTCACTTTTCCAAAATATTCTCTCATTTGTAAAGCTCCTTTCTTGATAGACTGTAGCTGAAGTTTTAACTGCATGATTTTGGTTCTATTGTGACTGGCAAAGCTTGATTTTAAACAATCCCATATTTCTTTAGCATTGTTGAGCCCCACAGTTGTAATGAGAATATTTTCAGATAAAGAAGATAAAAGCCAGGACACAATGAGTTGATCTTGCTTCATCCATTTGATAAATTGTGGATTAATCATACCTTCTTCAGAGATTCTATTTGGAGCAGGATGTTGACCATTGATAAAGCCCTCCAGGCCATATCCACGAATGGCTGCCATCACTTGTTGTTCCCAAAGCAAAAAGTTGCTTTCATTGAGTTTAATACTCACAAGTTGACTCTGCAAATGAACAGTTTCAGCAGGTGGTCCCCCTGCAACTYCTTCAGCAGTTGTAGCCATCAGATCCGGGTAAAATAAATGCTTGATAGAGATAGATCAGAGACTGGCTCTGATGCCATGTAAAGAAAACAGATAAAACATAAATTTGCAGCTTTTGTAAATAGGGTTCCTGTATTTTCTTTTATTTCATTTTTCATGCATTACAGCTGCTCTCTCCAACCACATATATATACAATGCTTTGGACTTATCTAGAAGCTAGGGTTACACATGCTACGGTCTAGCTACACCATTATGTCCATGTTAACACCGAATTCTTTCTTGTTTTCACAGCTGGATGGTTTTGTCTTCATGCATACGTTCAGCTCATTCCCTCTCTCTGGTTAGTCCTTTGCTCAGCCTTGTCGTCTTTGTCTTGACCTGCTGGATCATCTGCTGAGCTGGAAATGTGTGCTGACCTGCCATTGCTTACACATTTTTTTTCTTAACCTTGTAAATTTACACATCAGCAGACACATCATATTCGAAACTAGGTGAGTAGTGATATGTGACTCATTGTCATTGGCTGGAAAAATATCGTGGCTCGTTGTTATATATTGGCTAGAAAAATATTCTAGTTACAATTAAACCCCAAAGCACCAAAAATCATTACGTCAGATTTGAAGGTGGTGACATGTATCAGTCATAGCTATGATCAAACGTTACGTAAACTCGTGCTCAACATTGTATACATGGGTGATTTTATTTGTTTTTTAAATAAAAAATGTCAATGAGTAATTAAATATAATCATGATCCCATTAAATTATGATGAGTATATACTAATTTAAAATATGAAATCAAACTACAAATTACTTGGTACACTCAACCAAATATATTTTTAGTTATATGGTAATTGTATATGTACATGATGTATATTTATTTTTTATTTGATTGTCCAATATAGAGATGTGTGTATGTTTGTGTATATATACTTGACGTAATATATTTAATAATTTGAAGTTATGTATTTATGGACGATGTGAATCATGCTCATGGTGCACCTGGTGTATGATATGATGCACGGTATAATGATTGATTAAACCTGGTACGACCTATCTGTACCCGACCTGATCTGAGGGCAAGTCATAAAGCGATTTGGGTAGACCTGGTTGGGATGACCTGAATTGATACCTCAGGGGATGAGAAAGAAGCAAGAGGGATGGGCATATGGCTCAATAAAACATATCCTGACCCGATCTCAAATCCTGTAAATGATCTTATGGAGATCAGGTCAGGAACAGGAAAAAAGTTAATTACTGGTTTAACTCTGGACTTTCATGGAGGAAGCTTCCTGATCAGGTCGTCCCAGAGAAAAATAACTTCATCAGGTCGTCCTAAATAACGGCCCAAGATTCGCGGGTTTCGTTTCTAGGATCTCTAAAAGGCCCCACCTAGTGAGGGTTATAAATATCTCGTCCTCAGGGTTGGGAAAGGTATGAAATTTTGAGCACTTTCACTTGAATTATTCCGATATAAAAACCGCTTAACTGACTTAAGTATTGGAGAGGTTTCCACCGAAAATCCCCCTGGTGGTCCTTTCTAACGTGTTCTTCTGAAGCATGTCAGGATCATTTCCAGGAGAAGGCACGTGTTCTTGGTGGGCATTTTTCAGGGCGAAAAAAACCCGTAAATATATAAGTAGAGGTGTTGATCCGGTTTCGCTTAATCTGAAATCTGTCGGTTCTGATTTCGGTCGAAGGTCGATTTTGGTTAGAACCAAAATCGTAAACCGATTTCCGGCTGTTCGGTTTCGACAAACCTTAAATCGTGAACCGCCGATTATAACCGACAGTTAAAAAATAATATGTTTTCAATTAAAAATAATAATTAACGGTCGAGATCAACGTAAAAAACTAAACCGACTAGCCGGCCGTTATAAACCGTGAACCGAAACTGACTAAACGCGAAATTGGAACTAGTTCTCCGCCGGTTCGGTTTCAATTAAGGTTGACCGATCTTTTTAACCGATAATTTGTAACTGCTGATTAACCGGCCAGTTTTAACCGAACCACACCTCCTCTGTATATGAGACATGCAGTGACAAGTTTGAAGATATTTGTGATATAATGCAATCATACACTTAACTTAGAATGTCAAATTAAGTTTTGCTAATCTCTCTTGGGTGTTTCTAACTGCAGACACCCCCTTGTACCTGACTTTTTGTAATCACACCTTCTACACCATTAGATTCTGTTATTATTCAATCTCATCCACCCATCTTGAGTACAACGTGGTACAAAGGGGTGTTTCAGTTGTACTGTGTAGTACTTTTTTAATTTTATGATTAAAAATATTTTTACTAACATATTACCAAATTAACCCTCTAATAATAATAATAGTAAAAATTAAAAGTATTTTGAATTATTATTAAAAAGTTATTTAATTTGTAACCTAACACTTTAACTTGAATAAATTTCATTTCGTCCTTCGACTTTACCTAATTCATAAAATAACCCTTGAACCTTAAATTTTATTAAAAAATATCCCATAAATTTTATAAATTTATATTACTGAATTACATCAATTAAATATCAAAAAAAAAAAAGATTTCATTTATATTCTCGTGAATTTGTTCTTCCCCCAACCGGGCGTGGAACGTTTCTCCGGCGATTGGGTCGGCGTCTTTTGGGGTGCCAACGGCGAGGGCAAGCACAATGGGTCCCACAATGGTGCCAGCTACTTAACGGTCAGGGGTCCCGATACGTTGATTTTTCTGCCTTTTTAGACCGAACTAGGTAATTTTAAAGGGACTCACCCATTTCTTACACCCCCAAATTCAGCAATCAGCCTATTTCTCTCGACGGCGACTCCGAAAGCGGTGATTAGGCGGCGAAATTCCGGTGATCTCATCACACAACGTCGTGCAACCAAAACAATGTCGATCGTAGCGACGGAGATGCTTAATTCAACGAAATTAATCTGTATAATTATTCGTCATTCAATGTGCTTCATTCATTGGATCAAATTACAGGTATTTGGGGCTATTCCTTGTGTAATATATGCGTCCTCGTCGTTGAAATTACATAGAGTAGTCGATGGGTCGAGAAGTGTATACCAAAGTCAATAATTTGTTGAGTTCCCCAAAACTGTTTGATAAAATGTCTGTACCAACCGTGCTGATAAATCGTTCGATGTAACACGAAGAAGACCATATAAATTGTACATGACTGTTGACCTTTATATGATGCTTGTTTATTTATGAGAATATCCTGATGTTGATTTTTGCTCCACTCGCTCTCATTTGATGACTCTAAGCCAGTAGAAAGCTTAACGGCTGATCACTTGAATGTTGTTTTATTTGAATAATGGATGATTAGGCATGTAGATTCCCTATTCGAAGCCGTAACATACTCCTTGAATGATTTTTTGAAATTGTATAATTGTTATAATTTTGTTGGATTCTTTATAGTACAATTGGACATTACACTACTTATGTGATTTTAATGACCTTAGTTTAGTTTTCTGTTGGGTTGAGCTTTTTAACAACAATGGAACAAATTCTTGGCCTGTCAAAATCTTGAATCCGTCGTTTTGTGTTCGTTGCCCGTTTGCCTCGTCTTGACTGAATATTGTACAGTACGTCGGCCGTAGTGCATAAGAATATTGTCATTTTCAGACAATATTTCAGTCAAGTTTCTCCACCTTTTCTCGCAAATTCTGTACATTTTGAGTTAGTTTGTGCTGGGCTGGAATATTACACTAATTAATTTGACCAATTATTTTGTACAAGTTGTGGCCAATGAGTGCCGATCATGAAACTAAAAATGGTATCTTGTGTTATATTATGCTTAAACATTTTGTTTGTTCAATTCTCAGTTTGTAAGACCCATCCTGTCGGTGAAGAGAGAAAGTATCATTGAGCATCTGAAGATGCACAATTCTCACATCTGACGCTGTCTACTAATAAGCCATATTATTGCGATTGTGGGGGTGCATGACAACGATTATTATGTCCATTTATGTTTCGAATTCTTGTGTTATAGTTTGCATTTTTGAACGCTTATCACACGTTGTTGTTTTTTTAGAACTGTTACTTCATTAGTGTAATTTGTTGTTTGAAATTTTTCTCACACTCTGAAATATTATTTTGGATCTTTTTATGGTGCAGCTTTGTCGTTTCGGTTTATGGTAATATTTGTTTAATCTGGTTTAGTAGCTCACACTTCCTCGTTTTATGAACAGTATATCAGGTCGTCTTAAAGATTGAGTTGATAATAACGAATTCACACATGAATGCAGTCATTTGAATATATAATCTATCAAAATTTAAATAAAGTAATTTTTGTAATTTTTGTTTCGTGATAACGCGCTAACCGTTGTTTTAGTTTTGCACCCGGAAATTTTATAAACTAGTTAATCAAATCAATGTCAAGCTACCCTCATAAATGTCTCTCGTATGTTGCCAAAACTATTGTGCACGTTTCCTATTTTTGTACGATTTTAATTGTGCGCGTAAAAAAATTTAATAACTTTACAAATGTTTACAATTGATGTCCAAGATAAGACAGTTGCAAAGAAATATATGAAACGATAATTACCAAAACCGTAATCTAAAAAATTAAAAAATTAGCAAACACTGATCATCTATATGATTTTTCGAATGTCTATATTCAGATCTCTGTAATACACCACCATCACGCAGACTAACCAAACATCACACTCTGTCCTAGCATGTCGTCTTTCTTCTTCGAACGTCCGTTCATTTTTTTGGTGGATTCTGGGAGTTGAGTGGAATACAATCCTCATCG
Organism: Phtheirospermum japonicum; assembly: GCA_014905375.1. NCBI lineage: Eukaryota > Viridiplantae > Streptophyta > Magnoliopsida > Lamiales > Orobanchaceae > Phtheirospermum > Phtheirospermum japonicum. Next base: position 1,462,298 of record BMAC01000006.1, on the reverse strand, counting down.
CTTAATGTACCATTTTTGAGATTTACAGTGTCAGGAAGTTCGGTCTTCTTTTTGCAAGTAGTCGATTTATGGCCTGGTTTACTGTAAAAGAAAAACAACACAGTAGTTTTTTTAATTTTAACCATAACATTTTAGTTTATGAGTATGGACATTTAAATTAAAATATGACGTACCCGCACAATCTGCAATTTTGCTTTTTGGCTTTAGGAGCCCCTCTTGCCCCAACCTTATGCGGATCACGTATAGATGCATTTGGTTGTGAAATTCGATCGGGATCATGCATCCCGCCCGGATGCTCGAGATTAGAATTTTGTGTTGGCATTGAATCGGCAAGTATTTCCTCCGCCTTCTTTGTCGCGCTTCAAACCCTCTTAATAGATTTGACGGTTGCCGACTCGGTCTGCGAAGCTTTGAGACATAAATCACTGCATTCCCGGTGAGGCACCATAAACCTCTTCAGTTGTGGATCCACTGTTAGAAAAGGAAGGTTCTCTTGCAACTGCCTCCCAGCCCCTTTGGTCCATCTTTCACGTACGCACTCAGCAGGTATAGCTTGAAGATTCATATTCTTGAATGCGGTGAAGAGATGACTACATGGCAACCCATCTGACTCTAGCATCTTGCAGCCGCATATATATGTACCTTTTGTGACATCAACCTTCAACGACCATTGTTTTTTAAATTCCGAACCATATTGTTCCATAGTGAATGTGTGTAAGCCGTCGGCGTCTACAATTTTTTCAACAACTATCAAACCTTGCTCCCTCATTATTTCTCTTTCGACATCTTCGAATACGGCTCTGGTATAAATACCTGCAGTGTGATGAAGGAGGCCGTGAAGCGCAGCAGTAGGTTGTATCGTTGGTGGCGTGCGCACAGATTCAGTTTGTTCTTTTAAAAATGTAGCTCTCATTGAGACGAGTACCTTATGGAAATGGCGTAGGAACTCGGTAATTGTGCTTCCGGATTTGCCTAGGTTCTTGAATAGAGAGTTTAAAGATTCTGCCCGTTGTGTTGTCCTAGTCATTCCCATGAAATGACCTCGTAGGTACGCCTCGCTCCAGTGTTCTTGTCTATCGTAGGTCTCCTTAATCCAACTACTATTTGCAACCCCATGTTTCTCAATCTCTTTTTGCCACTCACGCTCGAAACTTTGAACAGACCATCTCGCCATCATTAACCTGGAGAAGACGGTGCAAAATTCATGTACATTCACATTCTGAGCACAATTTCTATTCAGATGCCAACCACATAGTCTGTGCACTGCATTAGGGAAAATCGTTTTTATGGCTTGACGCATGGATTCATCTTGATCTGTGACAACTGAAACTGGGGATTTCCCGTCCATAGCTGCAAGGAATGCTTTAAGCAACCAGACATAGGATTCAGCCGTCTCGTTATACATCAATGCAGCTCCAAAGATAATATTTTTCTTGTGGTTATCAATTCCCGATAAAATGATCAACGAAAAGTTATAGGCATTCGTTTTGTAAGTACTATCCATAATGAGCACGTCGCCAAACTTACCATATGCTGTCCGGGAGAAACCATCACACCAAAATAACCTGCTTAGTGATGAATCGTCGATGCATGTTTTCTCGATAAACAAGTTAGGGTCATTCAGCTGCATCCCTTCGAATAGGGAAAGCGCAGTTTGGATGTCCCCGTTCCGAACAGTGTCACTCCATTGTTTCCCTAAGAAATTATATCCTGCCTTTTTGTCGAACGTAGTATTGCATGGACCACCATCAACCTGTTGCTTATAATTGAAACTATGGCATGGGCGGATGCCTGCATCGCGTAGCAAACTCAACATCGCCTTTAAGGTGCCGTTATGTTTCTGCAAATATTCTTATTCATTTAAGTTTGATTGATAAAAATTCAATACAATGGACACATATTCAGAAAACCCTATGGTCACAGTCAATATCATGTGTGCATTTTTTTACAAATAAATTTTAGCAATAAATATTTTTGAATCGGTCACCCGACGCGACAACATGTGATGATGATGATTGTCTATGTTGGTAGTGTGGAAAAAATAATTAAATACACCCAATTTCACTCATGGCGACAAACATTATGTTTCATAAATATAAAGTGAATTTAACATCACATGCCTGTTACACTTGAGACGGTATGCTGTTTCCGGCGTTTCTAGAGCGTGGTTGTGAGCAGGTCGGAAATCAGAAACCTTGTACGACCCAGTTGCAACGTCGTGCACAATGCGTAGTCTAGTAGGACAATTGCATTTCTTGTTTACTCTCCCTTTTCGAAGTCGTTTACACTCTCGAATCGTTTCCTTTGAACTGTGAGTGGCTTATCCGAACATCGAAACCCATTTGCCTCCCATAGTTAACATAAAATGATTCTGCCTCCTTGCCGAAACCAAAAACGATACCCCTAACTGTTGCCTCATCTAGGGTTGCTTCTTTTTGATTTTCCTTGTTATAGCAGGTTGTGCATTACCTGGAGAAAAACCCTCCTCGTCCTGTGAGTTTTCTGTTTTAACGTCCGAATCCGACATCCGTTGATATGAGACTGAACCTTTAACTCCAAAAAAAATAAAAATTTAAAAGAACGCACTATATTCAATCGAAAAAACACGAGGATGAATTACAACACAAAAATTTATTTGTAGCGGGCATTATATAATAATTATACTGAAAGCAATCGTTTTACTATCTATCGTTTCGATAGATAGAGTAGGGTATAACTTTAAAATATCCAGGATTTTTACCTTTTTGTTGGTATTTCCTCAACAACGAATCCCCCACTCTCGATGAAAACACAAATAATCACATGAAATACCAACTTGAATTTTATTTGTAACTTGTTGTTTTGGAATTCAAACACTGTTGTTGTGTGGTCTGCGTTTGCGGTTTGCCCCCGGTCGTGTGCATTTACGTGTAATCGTGTGTAGGATTAGGTTACTACGCATATATTTGCAACTGGTGATGCATATTGTGATTAGGGTTGCTAGAACAATAAATTTAGTGTATAATCGGTGCAGGATGGGTTCGTTGTGTGTTTTGTATATTCATGGAAAGAACTCTTTTGTGCTAAGACTTGTCCCACATCAGCTTGGCCTTATAAAATATCACATGTTAAAATTATGTACATTCCTTGGTCTTATTGGAATCAACCCCTGGCCCGGGGAATCAATATTGGGCCAACTACACTACGAATTTGCCGCTTCACGGACATATCACGGGCTCGGGCTTTGATCTATAATTTGATTGGCTAGGGCCTGTGTCAAGTCCATAGGAGCAATTTTTTTTCTTTTTATCCTTACGTTTTTAATTGCAAATTATTTAGTTTAAGTTTTTTTAAATTGTGAATAATTACATATTTCTAACTCTCTATTAAAGTGCCATGGTAGTTTTGTATTAATTTCACCAACATAACTATTCACACATATGTACATATTAAAGTAACATTAGACTCGATTGTAAGTCAACTATCATAACAATTCGAACTGTTGTTAGTTAGACAATTTGGACATTCACTTGTAATCAAACGAGTCAACTACGAACAAACCAAGTTTTTCGAAGAATTAAATAGGACGAATTATAATATTGATTTTCGCGCGAACAATAAGGCTATGTTTGTGATAGGGGCTATAATTTTAAAATGACAGTATGAATGTCAATATTCATTGGGTTTTAATTTCTAAATTACAATTCACACACAACAATTTTTGACATTATTTGACGTTTATGGTAAAACCTGCTATTATGTTGCTATTTAAATAGTTTAACTAAAAATAACGTATGCCAACACAAATAAACCAATTTTCACCGCTTTCAAAATTGAATTGACATACATGGTACAAAAATACTACATATGATAAAAGAAGCAAATTTCTTTATATCAATTGTTTTGTTTTTTTTTTGTTTATTGTTTTTTTTCCACTAAATACGATTCATTTATTAGTCCATGATTTAACACGTACAAATTCAAAACTTCATTCTCGATTCTACCACAAATTCAATCTCAACATTTGCGCAATTCATTTGACACCGGGACACAAGATAACACTGCCTTACAATAGCATGCGGCCACTTCCAATTCCGTCCCTACCCTAAACATGTTGGTGAATGCAACACTAATCGCTATCACAATAATAACAACATTGATCATAAGTTTATTTTGTTTCTCCAATTTTTGGATTCTAAGCTTCGCAGCCTCAAATTTCGACAGTAGATCAGCACTCATAGTGGCTTGATTATCCAATTCTTTCAAACTTCTTGTTTGATCCCCTTGCAATATCTGCAGCTCAGCTTCCCTGTAATGAATCCTATCGGAAAGTAATTTCTCTGTCACATCTTTTCTTTTCAATTGTTCTTGCAGAACGGCTTTTTAGGCCTTCAATTTCATGAAACAACTCCTTTGGAATGGTGACAAGGGCGGGTCGATCTAGATAAAGTATCCACAGTCCTTATTGATCTATGGAAAAAACAATTATCATATGAGTCAATGTACAACATTGTGTATTGTCAATATCTGTACCCAACCTGACATAGAAGTAATTAAAAACATAAACTCATGTAAACAACTATTAAATTAAAAAGGAAAAATGAAATAGCGATGATATATGTTGGCAAAAATAGGACATCAAACTAGAAAAAGAAATTGGTCAGGATCATATCAACATGACACCTTTCTTAGACTGCATCTGCAGAACCTCATCGCTGGATGGTCATCTGTCATGGATGTGAGAACATCTGCTTCAATATCATGATGACATTTATTCTTTTCATTGAACTTCGAATCTAAAGAGCTCATCTCTTCAGTAATTTTGGAAGACCTTGTCATTATTTACCGATTGCTGTAAATGAGATGTATCAAGATTTTAGATGGATGAATAATTCAATTTAGGCTGACCTATCGTCTCATTTGTACCAATGAGACAGCTGCCGGGATATTTTTTTAAAATAGATTAGGGATGTGTTGTTGATAAATCGAGCGTAGATTAGGGTTTGTACTTAATAAATATTCTTTTGTGAGATCGGCAAAGACGGCGATACAGTTGTGCACGGATTTTTTTTACTAGACTCTGTCCCACATCGGCTTAGTGAGAAGAAACATTACACCTTATAATTATGTTTATTCCTTGGGACTCTTGTAATCAACCCCTGGGCCGGGGAATCACTATTAGGCCCAACTGGGCTACACACTGCACTACTCGATGGAGATGGTGTGGGCCCGGGCTTTGATCTTTAATTGGATTGGTTAGGGCTTGCGCGGAGCCCATCTGAGCAATTTTTTTTAAATACACTTTAAAATTTCTTATAATTATGTACTCTTACGAGTAATTATTTAATTTTTATCTTTAATTATGTTTATATATTCAATATTTATTATAATTTTTCGTTTCTATTCGAATATATAACTTTGATTATAATTGTCTTGTTGTAAATTGTAGTAAATAAATAGATGGATTGTTTTCGTGCTAGAGCGGTTGATCTACCCACATTAGGTTTACTCGTTAATGGTTGATCAAATTTGTTGGCTTCACCCTATCCCAGTACTAAGATTGAGATTTTTTCGGAATTTTGATCGGATTCAAAAGAAATGTACTGAAAAACTAATGTTTTCATGTGAAGATTATTTATTTTTCAGAGTGGCAAAATTAATTAAAATCCGTATTCTAAATTTGTTATTCTATATATACTTTTAATTGACTATATATTAAACTAATTAATCGTTTGCCAATTTTTTAATTTCACTAAATACCTTGTAACAAAAGACCAAATAAGAAATAATAAGCTTGTCATGCAGTTAATTCCACCTCATTGAACTTCACCCGGTGGAAGTTATTTGAAGTGCTTGTAGCTGAATCCATCACATTAACCTCGTTCTGATTGCTTGTTAAGAACAAATTATACGTTCGTGAATGTGTATATTAGTAATAATTAAAGTTTTATTTGTGACTATAATTATTTATTTTAAATAATCACATGTATATTTTTTGTTTTTTGTATTTTTCTATATATGATCTATATTAGTTTATATTCTATTACACGAAGTCCATACTGGTAAATTGACAATCAATCAGCTAGGCCCTTCTTGGTTGAACTCACTAAATGTTCTGAGAGATGATGGTTGATGGATGGTGGATGATAACCTATGAATCTGTATCTGATGGCTGGTAGCTGTTTCCAATTAGTGTTTGGTGAATTCTTTGCTTATAGTGCCTAATTGATGGGTCATTGTCATTACAATGCACTGATAAACACACTACATGTGTGCATGGGCAACTTTGTGTCGTACGCAAAAAATTATATCAAGTTCCGCAAACGATTCGAACCATAAAACAATATTACATATTTCAAGAGTCTTACACATGATGGGTCTCCTTTTAATCATATTCAATTTAATAAATAACTTACGACTAATTGTGTCGTAAGCTATCTGGCACTTGATAAGCTAGCTAATAAGTTACAAGTAATTCGAGATCACATTAGTTATAGTTGATGACCGGTATTTAAAGTGGGCTAGTTGATATAATCAAAACGTTTGTATAATGCAGTTGATGACTCTGTCTCGTAAGTACCAAATTACACAAATGTACATGTTTAGAATTACATATTTTTAATTTTTTTCTATATGTTATTAGGATTGTTCATTTACTAATTATTGTTTCCATTACCAATTTAATTCTATTTAAAAATTTCTATAGCTGCACTATAAATTTTCAAACGCTCATCCTACAAACGGGTATTATTTTTATGCGAGGCCCTGCTTGGTTGAGCTAATTTAAAAAGCCGATAGCTGATAACTGATAGCTGGTAGCTGATAACTGACAACTGATAGCTGATAGCTGGTAGTTGAGCTTCAATTAGTGCTTGGTAAATTAGTTGATTAAAGTAGCTGGTTGAAGGTTAATTTACCAATATAGACATGATTAAGAAATATAAAATATTATATATTTCCAAAAAAAGAAAAATATAAAGAATAAAAGAGATAAAATTATAATAATTAATGAAGACATCCCACAAGATTATTTTAAAAAAATAAATACTTGAAAGATAAATACAAAAACAATTATAATAATAAATAAAACTCTAATTACTCGTCAAATATAAAGGCCTGTATCCTCATTATGGCGTAACCCTATGACTAGGAACAAGTTCGACGAGTTACATTACGTGCTGGATTATCTCACGGTTCTGCTAGACCAATCCACCGTAATAGAGTAACTTCATCAGGACCATACCTATGCAACTAGCAAGGGATAAAAGATATGGAATGCCAATAAGTATGAAAGATATTATTACGAATAAAAATGATTGTATTATAAGAAAAAAGGTCAGACCACAGCCACAAGTTGGCTTGTTGGTCGCAAGCACAAGGTACAACTATGCATAAAATCCTAAATAAAGCAAATTAACTAAAATTGAAAGCATAGATGTAAAGAGCAATGGAAATTAACAAGAAAGTTCAAAACTTTAAGGAAAATAACAAGCAACAAAGAGTAGATCTAGGATTGAAGCATGAAACAAAGCATAAAAATAAAAATCAAAATAAAGCATAGGAAAAACTCAAAATCATGATGATCAAGGACCCGATCTATAGCCTAGGTGTGTCACTCAACTAGAATCCATAGTCAATTCACATGTTTCATCATGAAATCAAGTAGCTAAGAGAAAAAGCATAATATGAAGAACAAGCATGAAACATATGGAATTACTTGAAATTAAACAAATCAAGGACTTGATCTATGATCTAGATGTCTCACTCAACTAGGATTCATAGCCAATTCACAAGATCAAGCACAACTTCTAATACCTAAGGAAAAAAGCATAACACAAATGAAGAACAAAGCAAGAAATTAAAAGAAAGCTTACTAGAATTAAAGAGAGAATCCAAAAGCTTGATTGAAATTGCAAGAAATTAAAGATTCAAGGGAGTACTTGAATCCTTCTTGAGCTTACAAACCCAAGGCAAAGCTTGAAAATTAAATCTAGAGAGAGAAATTAAGTCTCAAACCCAAGCTTGGGTTGGGAGGAGGTGTTTTACAAAATGAA
>BMAC01000006.1:1426471-1443593 GCA_014905375.1 Phtheirospermum japonicum | reverse complement strand
CCTTAGTAGATGAGGTTGATCAAGGAATCCGATCCTAGAACCTACATCGAAGCTGTATCTGATACAGGACCAGGGACATTGGCTGGAAGCCATGAAATCCGAAATGGGCTCCATGTACTCCAACAAGGTATGGACCTTGGTAGATCCACCCGAGGGAATCGTTCCCATAGGCTGCAAGTGGATCTATAAAAGAAAAATTGGAGTTGATGGAAAGGTAGCGACCTATAAAGCTAGACTGGTTGCAAAAGGGTATACTCAGAAGCAAGGCGTTGATTATGAGGAAACTTTTTCACCAGTCGCGATGCTTAAGTCCATTAGGATTTTGCTGGCCATTTCTGCGTATTATGGACTACGAGATATGGCAAAATGGATGTGAAGACCGCCTTCCTTAATGGTAACATTGAGGAAGAAATCTATATGGCGCAGCCGGAAGGCTTTCATATCTACTGGAGAGGAGCAAAAAGTTTTGCAAGCTCCAGCGATCCATTTATGGATTGAAACAAGCATCCCGAAGTTGGAATATCCGGTTCGACACAGTTATCAAAGAGTTTGATTTTGTAAAGAACCCGGAGGAACCTTGTGTTTACAAGAAGGTTAGTGGGAGCGCAGTGACTTTTCTAGTGCTTTACGTTGATGACATACTACTCATTGGGAATGATGTAGGGATGTTGCAATCAACCAAAGCATGGTTATCCACACGTTTCTCAATGAAGGATTTGGGCGAAGCATCCTACGTATTGGGAATACGGATCTATAGAGATAGATCGAGGAAATTGCTTGGCTTGTCCCAATCCTTGTACATAGACACCGTGTTGAAACGGTTTCACATGGAAAGAATCCAAGAGAGGTTCCTTGCCAATGTCCCACGGGATTCGTCTATCGAAATCTATGTGTCCTCAGACGCAAGCGGAAATCGATGAGATGAATAGGACACCATATGCATCTGCTATTGGTAGCATAATGTATGGCATGCTATGTACGAGACCTGATATTGCGTTTGCGGTGAGTGTCACAAGCAGATATCAGTCTAACCCTGGACCTGCCCATTGGAAGGCAGTGAAGGACATTCTCAAGTACTTACGAAGAACTAGAGATCTGTTCTTAGTCTACGGGGATGCCGAGCTGAAAATAGAAGGCTTCACAGATTCTAGTTTCCAGTCGGATGTGGATGAACTCAAGGTCAAATTCTGGATTTATATTTAAGCTCAACGGTTGGCGCCGTGTGTTGGAAGAGTTCCAAGCAAGGCACGACGGCTGATTCTGTCACCGAAGCTGAGTATATTGCAGCATGTGATGCAGCAAAGGAGGCTTCTTGGGATAAGGAAGTTCATCCAAGAGTTGGGTGTATTTCCAAGTGCGGACGAGGCAGTACTGGTATACTGCGACAACACCGGTGCCGTGGCGCAAGCCAAGGAACCGAGATCTCATCCGAAGTCCAGGGCACGTTTTGAGGAAGTATCACCTTGTTCGTGAGATTGTAGAGAGGGGTGAAGTCGTTGTTGAACGTGTCACCTCTGAAGACAACGTTGCAGATCCCTTCACCAAGCCATTATCGATATCAGTCCACGAGAAAACATCGAGAGTCGATGGGACTTAGATATATGAATAGTTGGCTTTAGGTCAAGTGGGAGATTGTTAGAATAGGGTATGCTTGTACTCGGTGAAACATTGCATTTTCTTGCTTATTTTCATTTCTTTCTTGCATTTTCATTTAAGGCATACGACCGAGGCATTCTACCCACTTGCAATTTCAATTTTTAGGATAGTTAGTTATTTTATTTGTTTTATTTTCATTTTCCTTTTATTTTCCAAGCTTGAAACACCTTGAAATCTTCAATTGAATCGAATTCTGATAATACCGAGCCAAATGAACTTTCAAATCTTTTGAACCACGAAAAACTACACTTCAATGGACCGCTACATAGAGGAGAGGGATCAACTGCTGGCTGAGAAAGCCACACTGCGCCAGAGATTGAAGGAGTTGGAGAAGAAGGGAGGGAAAGATGGGTAATATAAGTGGAATAAAGATGTGTTTTTTAATTTAGTCTTTTTTTTGTTTTGTTTTTTGTTGGGCTCGTTTTACCCAGTGCGCTTTAGCAAAAAAATATGCCCAAAATTTAGATTAATCGCATTAATTACGCTTCGAATTATTATCCCGTGCTAATATATTTATGTCTGCTTTTTATTCATGATATTGGCATATTTTGCATAAAGTGACTGCAAATGAACATTCTATTTATTTAATTAACAGAAGAAGACTGTAAATGATATTGTGTTTTTATTAGATCACCAATAAAGAATATGGGTTGAATATCAGGTTTTTTCAGGCAGTTGATCTGTACACAAGTTTTTTTATATTTTTTTATCGAGATTGTTTGCATGTACTTGCATCTTGGTGTAAGCATTACAAATTTAACAAATAATATTGTTTAAAAATATTATTTAAACTAAATAATTAAATATTATTATTTGTTAAAATGTACCAACAACCCAGCCCACTAAAAGCCCTTTAAACCACCCCATTAAAACACAAAGACCCACGTCCTCCATCCCCACATTATGGAGGGGTAAATGGATTTGATTTTGCTTTTGGTGTATGCTGTTATCGTATTATTACACCACTTATATCGAGAGTTTAATTACGTGTTGTTATCAACGGATGAGATCGAAAGTGGATTGACTTTTGTGTCTTCACAAATTATTTATGCTGGCGGGTTTTCTAAAATGGTGTGTTTTTCGATTCTCTATTATTCGAACTGAGATTTTGTTCTGTTTATTTAATGAATATTGTCATGGACTTTCTCTGGTAAAAAAATTAACAACAATAATTTTATTGAAAACACAAAATGAATAGTGTTGCCAATTAATGACATGCGTAATCGAGTTACGACTAAGATTTTAAAAGCATCACAAATCTTGAGACTACAATTTTAAAAATTGTTGCAGATTTAAGGACACAAAAAAATAGTGTTACCAAATTTATATTCATGACGCGAGGAAGAAAAGCGTCACGTTCAAAAATTTACCTACGCCTGTATTTTGCGTCATGAATAAATTCGTCACTAAACATAAAAAAAAAAAGTGTCACTAAACATCCTTTTTGTTGTAATGTATGTTATTAATTTAATATTTGTGTATAATTTGACATTTTCAAAATCTTACTTATATTGTAGTTGTAAAAACACCAAAGACGTAAGATATAGTTCTAGAAAATCCATACGCACTTTATATAAGATAAGAAAAATTATATATAATATACTTAAAATAATGAAAATGAGTCCATAAATTGTATACCAGCTTCGAAGATAATGAAAAGAACTACTCACAAAATATAATAATATAAAAAGACAAATTTCTTGATTTCAAGTAAATATTATAAAGTTAAAATAAATAATGCAAATAATGATGAGCTTACTTCTCATGCAACACGTGCATCAGAAGAGTCATTGATCTTGAACTAGTTCAAGTGATTTAAATTGCTTGTCTCTGAATCCATCACATTAAGCTCTTATAGGTCGCTACGTAAGAACCAATAATAAGTTCGTCAAAGCTTATTCAACCTAATAGGTTCGTGTCCACATAAAAGTACAGGTAGGAGCCTGTCAATTGAATAAGCTCCCACCTTATGTAGTTAAAATCCCTTTATTTTTTATTATGTATAATTATTTGAAATAATTATTCCATCATTTGTATTTCACTTAATATGTACAACATTTTAAAAAATCTTCAAGTAAACTTTGTACTTTGTATGGTTTACAAATTTTGCTTAATAGGCTAAACAAATAAATGGTTTAATTTATTACATTACGTGTATTTATTGATATTAAAACATGTGTTGATTGGTTTACACCCTTTTTGTAGTATATATTCAAATTTGTTATTCTATTTATGGGTATTTAATACAATCCACCTGCAAGCTGTATAGTTTGGCTGACATCTTTGTATTTTATTTTATTTTTTTGAATTGTTGGATATTATTTTATTAAAGGTAACAAATAAAAAATTTCTCCTAATCTTAATACGGATTTGAAATTCTTGCAAACAATAATATCTAAATTAAATGTCTTATATGTAACGTAATGGACGCGCAGCGAAGTGCCGGTCGATTTCCGGTAGTTGCTTAAAGCGGCTGATTGAATGTTAATACACCAATGTAAACGCTGTTATTCAAAACAAGTTTTAGAGTTACTGCAAATATATCATTAAGGTCCTCAAAGACCAAAAAAAAAAAAGAAAAAAAAAAGAGAAAAATAAACATTCGCACAAATACTATACACACATGAAAATTGAACTTATGAATCATAAATTTATTAGGTTACAGACTTCGCTCATTTCACTATCCATCATACATTAAAACATATTCAAATAAACTTGGAATAGTATATATAATCCACCTAAAACACTCACATATAATTATAAAAAAAAAAAAGTAATAAAGTAATATTACATATACTACAAGTTAGATGCACGATATTTTTTTAATAGAATTATCAATGTCTTATAAATTTTAATTTTTTATATCAAATATTCACATGTAACACACAGGTGTTGTATATTTTACATTTTTTTCAAACTCAATTTTATACGGGGTTTCCCGTCAAGTTTAAGGTATTTTAATATGCTTTGACACCCGTTTAGGTTTTCAAAGTAAGTAAGTAATATTATTAACGAATTTAATCTAAACATTAAAATACAAAATAACATAATAATAATTAATAAGTAGAGATTAGGCACGGGTTTAGAATGTGACTTCTTTTGAATTTTTATAAGTATGTAAATAAAATTATTAACAAATTGAATCTAAGCATGAAAATAAAAAATTAATAATTATAATAATTAATAAATAAATTAGACATGTACAAGGCAAGGGTTGATAATACATCATTTGAATTTCTCATTTTACATAAAAATTTGTAATTATCGCAAATATTTTTAATATTTATTTATTGATAAACCCCGTGTAATACACGGTTTTCTTTAATATATTTTGTCCAATTCAATATCTTACTTTTATTCTTTTAATATAAAAAAATTATATCTAATTAGAAAAAAGTTATATAAGTTGAATTAGTTTTTATTTACAATAAAAGTAGAAATAATTTTATTATAACTCTCAATATTTATTAAAAAAATATGAGTTATATAAAGTTATTACAAAAGAAAAATATAAATATGAATATAAACTTATATTTTTTTATCTAATCCCAATATAATAAATTGAAAATAATATTAAAAATATATATGAAAAACTATTGTTACACCAAAAAAAAAAGTGAACAAAAAAGATAACACAATACTAATAATAAATTATTATGCCTATAAAAATAAATATTAAATATATTCTAAATCTCTTTATCTAATTCAGATATAATGCATTAATACATATATTATATATCTGCACGAACAAATTAGTATCTTACGCAGAAAAAAAAAGTAATAAAATAATATTACATATACTACAAGTTAGATGCACGACATTTTTTCAATAGAATTATCAATGTCTTATAAATTTTAATTTTTTATATCAAATATTCACATGTAACACACAGGTGTTGTATATTTTATATTTTTTCAAACTCAATTTTATACGGGGTTTCCCGTCAAGTTTAAGGTATTTTAATATGCTTTGACATCCGTTTAGGTTTCCAAAGTAAGTAAGTAATATTATTAACGAATTTAATCTAAACATTAAAATACAAAATAACGTAATAATAATTAATAAGTAGAGATTAGGCACGGGTTTAGAATGTGACTTCTTTTGAATTTTTATAAGTATGTAAATAAAATTATTAACGAATTGAATCAAAGTATAAAAAAAAAAAATTATAATAATTAATAAATAAATCAGACATGTACAAGGCAAGAGTTGATAATACATCATTTGAATTTCTCATTTTACATAAAAATTTGTAATTATCGCAAATATTTTTAATATTTATTTATTGATAAACCCCGTGTAATACACGGTATTAAACTAGTATAATTATATTCTCGAATCTATATTTTAGAAAATCAAACAATCTGTATACCAATTAATCACCGGATTATGTCGTATCGTTGACCATATCAGATCAATGTAAGCTATTTAAATTGATATGTTTTTCAAAATAAAATTTTATCATTGTTCAATATGATATTTTGGTATAATCAACCTTTCAAAAATTATGATTTCAAAATTATAATTATCATATAATTTACCTATTATTTTTCACAATATTATTTAAGATTACGCTTGATTCTCTTTCCAGAAAATCATAAAATATTGTTATATCCCCTTTATATGGCCAATATACTGTAATAATTATCTAAGCATGTCAAATCAGATATCATATTATGTGGATATTTATGGGGAAGTTACCATAAGCAATAGCAGAACCTAAAATCCTGCATACACTCCATATATTTTGCGCAAACAAAAAACTGCCAATAAACACCGTCCGTACTATAACTTCACCCGCTTGATAACACGGTAAAAATATCGAGAAGAAGATTTCACATCAAGGTATCTCTAATCTTCGTCATAATAGCTGTGTGAATCACGTGAATTTGTCAGTTTTGGTAAATTTTTGGCATGTTTTCAGAAAAATGAAAAAATTGTATTTGTATCTATTCGCCTCTTCTCAAATTTCAAACCCCGGCCAAAATATATTATGAAACCACCGTTCTGAATTGAGAATCTATTCAAATTATTTTTTTCAGATTTCGAGGGGAAGGAGGCTGCATATCAGTTACGTGTCCTCCAATGTCTACCTTATATCTACAGGGATGATTTCAGAAAAAAAAAAACCTTGCAGTAGAAAACGACCTCCAGTGCCCGATACGGGCAGTGCGAAGCGACATTTTGGATCAGCCGCCACACAAACAATGTATAGCATGTCACCCCCATCTAAAGCGGGTGGGGAAAAGGGTGGCGATAGACAGGACACGCATATTTTCCAACATCATACAAAACTGAATTGTTTGTACGACTTACATAAGATATTGTTAGTCGAGCAACGTGTTCAAATAAATTCCGTAGGGTTTGGGTCCTTTCCTCGCATGAAGATAACCCAACTGGACCGTAAGCTAGTCGGTTCCCTAGTGACAAATTTCGACACTGATTCAAGGACACTTGTAGTGAATGGGACGTCTGTGAAGTTTAATATGGAAACAGTGCAGGCTGTGTTCGGTCTATCATGTGAAGGAAGGAAGACACCAGCGAAAGTAAATGTAGGACAAGAGGTACGAAAGAAATTATTTATGGACAACAAAGGTGACGCAATTGGAAGCACGCAATTGTTGAAAAGAGTCGCGAGTCATCAAGGGTCCGACTTTCTAATCTTATATTTAATGTCAATAATTTCGGCAGTTTTATTTCCTAAAGCAAACGAAGTTTGGAACTAGAATGGTTAGATTACATTGTTGATTTGACGTCCGTGCAAACATACAACTAGTTGGAGATGATATTGGATAGACTAATCACCGGCATAACGAATGCAAAAAACAAACATACTACGTACGTTACAGGATGTATCCTTCTGTTGGAGGTAACCAGGACTTTTCCATCAATTTAAATTAAATTTTTTTTCCTTTTCTTATTTTTTCCGATGGCAGGTTGTTTATCTCAACCATTTGGCTGTAAGATTACCAGCGATGGTCAAGGAACTATGTCCAAAAATTTGGACAATTGAACAATGGTCACAAACGGAAGTGACGAGGGCCCCATTATCTAATCATGAAATGAAGATTGACAATGAACATGTACGTCCCATCTGCCACTAAATTATTAATCACGATCATGTATATATTACATATATATATGTCATAAACTCACAATCTTGCTTATCACAGCAATCTTTAGAACCATATCCAACTGAAACGAACAGTTCAACCGTTAACATACCGGCTGGCCTGGCCGTCGGTATAATGGAGCAACTGACGGTGTTAAATAAGAGCGTCTTAATTGCTATCGGCATTATGCGACAGATGATGAACAAGATGGAGCAACGGGATATAATCTCAAACAAATCAGACGTGGATAACGTTGATGTTCATTCTCCTAATCCCAACCACATCGAGGTGAAGAAACAAAATTACGAATGCGGTAAAAAAGACAACATTGATGAAGACAACGATGAGTGTCCTTTACCATCTCGCGACCACTTATATAAGACTACACCAA
Source organism: Phtheirospermum japonicum (assembly GCA_014905375.1). NCBI lineage: Eukaryota > Viridiplantae > Streptophyta > Magnoliopsida > Lamiales > Orobanchaceae > Phtheirospermum > Phtheirospermum japonicum. The sequence goes on along the minus strand of BMAC01000006.1, from coordinate 1,435,432 downwards.
GAGATGAGTATTTGAAAAACAACATATTCAATGGAGACATCGACAATAGCCCTCCACCTTCTCCCAAACAACCCCATCGGACCACACCAATCACGGAGTGTATTCAACCAAAAATATTATTTGAAGACATTATTGACATTGCATCCCCTACAACACACGGAAATTGTTCGCACCATCCAGCGAGAGGTGCACGATTCATTTGGTTCATAAATTTTGAGCTTTTTTTTTCTATAGTATTATTGTACGTTCGTAGATATTTTATGAAATTGCAAATGTTTAAAACCAAAATTGATTACTAACATCCGCTTGTGGAAGCAGGAGTCGATATCTTTGATTCCATCCGCGAATTTTGGGTTCAGGATAAAGGAGTAGTGGCACAGTGTTCGACGAAAAATTAAATGCAGCGTAAGTATTCTATTTTATAATATTTATTTTCAACAATTATTTATATAGCAATTATCAACTGTAAAAACACTATTATTCTAATATTTTATTTGTGTCCCAGGGATACGTTGATTAAATATAAAGAATGGTACTTGACGAGTGCCGACATGAGAACCATAAAATATCCATTGTGGTTCAAGACAGGGGTAAATATGAAATAAACAATAACTCCGCTTTATGTGCAGAAGCAAATATCGTACGTTTTTTTGTAAATATGCGGTGATTGTAGGTTATAGATTTTGTTTCGATTCAAGTATGGCATGATAAGCAAAATATGGGTTTTTCAAATGTGGATTGGGTGTTTCCAGCGTCTTTCAGCGTAAGTAATTTTTATTTTTTTTTTTGGGGTAAAGTAGTAGCTTGCGAACATAAATTACATGTTTATTGTGTGTTATATTGCAGAACCTATGTTTGGGACAGTGTGAAGACGCTACTATTCAGAGATATATCTTTGCGGTCCCAGGCATTTTTAAGAGTTTGAAGAGCAAATGCAGGAGTATCACGATTCCACTGTGTGATGGTCATCATTGGTTCTTGTGCATCGTTCAATTCTTTGCAAAGAAGGTGAAGCTCGCCGACACGCTAAGGGATTATTCCCAAAATACACACAGGATGGATCTAGCAAAGATCGTGGTATTGTTTTTTCTTTCTTCTAGTGATTCACAATGACCATTTTTTTTTTTGGACCTTAATTATTGTGTCGCATTCATTAAGGTGAGTCGGATGGAGAAGCTAGCACATTCATGGGAAGGTGGCGCATTCAGTCATGAAAATGTTACAAAATTATTTGATTGGTGTACTGACAACACAATCCCACAACAACAGAATGGGTAATGTGGCGAACTCATATTGATAACCAGTTTGCCACTAAAATCTAATTTATTGTCTATGTATTATTTCAGCCACGACTGCGGGTTATATGTTTGTTTGCAAATGGTTTTTCCTAGAGAACTTAATCGTGTTCTGACGGAGGTTAGCATTGGTTTTGAATTTTATGGTATAATTTATGATAAAATTTCACTCCAACAGATTGACGATGTTAATCGGTTAGAAAATTGCAGCATGAATCAAAAGAAGCGCGAGAAAGGCTGGCGACAGTGATATACACCGAACCAAACGAAGCTCCTCGTGGGTAAGTCGATAGCATAAAGATTTTCAATAAAAATGTTCACGATTCATGTTTATGTATTCATATTGTTACCATAGGGAACCGATCCAATTCAGGATTGTGATTAACTCGAATGAAGTCATCACACCACCCATCCAGAGAATTTCTCTTCAATATAGCACAATATATGCAAAACTGGCAACATATGCCTCACGTCATCGTACTAGGGATTTTACCCCTAAATACTACGGCAAGGAACCTAATCAAGACCAATACAAAATACAGTTAGATGATATTGCATCTCTTCAAAGTTATGTAAATTCGTACATCGAATATGGAAGCTCCCTCGTAGAAATCTTGATGAAATCTGAGTAGCTATTGTATCTCAGTTTCCAAGGGATAACTACATCTACTTTTATATTTGTTATCACTTGAGGATTATGAAATTTAATCACATGCCTTCAAAAACTAGTTCCACTTCAAAGACACGTCGGGATGTAGTTTGTTTTGAGATGAATGGTTTTGTAAAATTGATTTCTTTTTCATATTCATTTTTCCTCTTCAAAATAAGATTGCGCTGATCATTGTACAAGTGCATCTTTTGGCATGCGACCACTTACGAATTAATGTAATGAAGTCCTGATCCATATATATATATATGCATTTAAACCGGGTTTATTTGAATTACTAATATAGCAAGACGGTTTTTTGTCGATTACCAACAAGTGGAAGCAACGGTTGCATAGTCGTCTTTTGTTGGTCATTGTGCTATAAAGAAGCATTGCGAGTGCACCATCCTTTTGTGAGAACGGCTACATGCTGTGAAAATAAATAATTATAAATTTATCAGAGTGATTCATGACAATCACCATAACAAYAGTGAAGTAAAATATATAAACGGAGCAGACGCCAGAATACGCAAGAATCTTGAAATGTGCAAAAACAAATTACATTTTACATATTAAAAGCCAGATGATCATCCCTCTCACCATAGTCTCCCAAGATAATTAATACGCAACATGTTTTTCACAAGTCATCCTTCATATTACCGAAGAAAAATACATATCATTAACTCAATTATCAAAATGACGACCAAAGCACTCTGCTGCCAGCTTTCTTCTCCAGTCCTTCATGTACTTTTGTTGAACAAGGCCAACATCTTTATCAGCGAGTAAAAACTCAATGTACTTCAAGGTAAACATACCACAGTCGAACCTAATACAAAATATGTACACATAATCAACCAACAATATTATCATATATAGATAAATAAATATAGTTTCAAAAGACTAACTCATTCTCTTGCATAGGGCATGTTCGCTTCTCGTGCGTAAATTCGGCAAGATCGTAACTCCTGTCTACTAGCAGATGTATCAACAGAGGAATAAAAATAGAAAGGGGCACTATGACCTGCATCATAATTCCCTTCCTGATGTGGCGAGGCGTGCTGTCATATATTTCAATACAACGCTCTTCCAAGTCAACCCTGATCACAAACCAATGACTATCTACGCAATGAGGCGCATACAAGAATCGGCACCCTTTCCACAATTTTCCCTTCAACGGCAACTGCCCCTCGACATACCGGACCAACAACGAGCCTATTATACCATTATTGGGTTCTTTGATTAGCGCTTCTGGGTCAGCCACGTGGTACATTTTTTTCCTTTCCTGTGGTTTGGTATTCGGCGGTAAGCTGCAATCACTTGGTTCACAAATCCAGAATCCAAAATGCAGGATGACTGATTAAAAGTGTGGGTGTACTCTGCTGCCCGCTCTCGCATGTGGAATAGCGCATCATCGACATGCTAAGAAAAAGTCATCATTAAAAGGACTAGAAGAATACATGGTAGTATGATATACTGTGTCAAGAATATTAACTTACATCATCCATGAACCACCTGTCTGTCAAGATATCGTCAAAAAACTTCCTAGAAACATCACACGTCGCTAATGATAGAAAATCGATGACAAGAAAAAATCAACAACAAAAAAAAAACCAAGTGATTTAATAATTTGATGTAATAAGATCATATGGTTAAATTAAGCTCATAGCAAAAAAATTCTTTTTAAAAGGCTGATTTGTAAGGTCGAGAAGTAATTGTAAAAATATATTATAATGATTGCTTTTAACATCCATGTATACTGAGTATATGAAGTTAAAAAAGCAGGTTCTTCAAACATATGTTTACCTTTTTGTGGCCTTCGCAAGCCAGCGATGAAGCTCATCAACCTTCGCATCATCTACCTTCTTATTTGGGTCAAACAGTGTAATGCTCTCAATTTTATGACGTTTTCCTGGTTTCAGAATGGGAGAGCATTATGAGTGTGTTCGCCTTTTCGTTCCACCCCCAGGTAACAACTCAAAATCGACAAGATCGCCTTCGCGCATTGCTGAAATATATTAATAGAGGATAGATATTAATTTATTAAAACTGGTTAAATATATTTACGTACGGGAGCAGAAAATCACCTGCTTCAGGATCATTCGTCGTTTCTCTGACGCCACCAAAAATAGGTTCATTAGCAGAGGTTCTTTGAAATTCTAAAACACTCGTGCCGCACGACAAGCAACAACCTTCATCTGCATTTTTTAGTGAAACCTAATCGAATTACAGAGTCGATCTTTGGACAGGTTTTTCAATAAAGATTTTAACACGGACCAACGATTCTAAAAATTACCTGTAACAGCTTCTTTCGAGTCCCGGAATTTATAATCTTCAAACTTTTCATGTGGGACATCTTCTTGGTCAACGTGAGGGCTCTCTTTTTTTCCCTCCATCATTTTTATCAGATAATCAAGTTTCTTGTCGATTACATCCAACTTAGGCTGAACCATCTCCATAACACCTTGTTTAAAAATGCCCAACCGTCGGTCCATCAACCTGCCCATGCAACAGTATGGGATCTCATTAATCCCACTATCACCTCCAAATGCATAGAACTCACATTCAGGAATGGGAGTGGGATTAGCTCTCTTGCACCCTGGGTCATCACTGTTGCCATTGCCAAAATCTGATTCCACTTCACCATAAGATTTAGTCAATCCTTGCCAGAATGGAATGCATTTTTCTGTTGCAGTCGGCTCCAATGTGAGTTTTACATTCAACTGCACATGATGAGCTTTGTTTTAAAACTTTGGTGCCGCGAAATTTATATACTCATAAAACAATACGTATATATAATATGTTACCTTTCGTGTCTCTAAACGGATGTGAACATCTCTTGCCAATACATGGTCATGGACGGACCACTTGATCATTCTAGGGACGGCTTCACCACATAATTTGGCAAAAATCTCACCGAGTCCAGAAACCGCTTCGAAAGCCCAAACCTGCATAAAACAGCAGAAAAAATCAAAAATTAATCAATTTAATTTTTATGTTAAAAGAAGTCAAAATACAGGTTTAACTAAAATGGCTCACCATTATAGTAAGTGGAAACCCCTTCAATTTTACACCACCTCTCTTCGTTGAGTTGTCAAGTTTCTCTTCCTCCTCTTTCTTCCCATTAACCAATCTTTTCCTAAAATTTTTAATGGTACAGAAAAACGACTTCCTCCCCCATGGATATCTATTAAACTTATCCAAGTCATCAGCAATGTGAAATAACCATAAGTTCAGCCATTTTTCCTCCTCATCCCCTAAAAGAACCCAGACCAAGCAGACGAGGAGACCGAGCTTGAGTTTATCTTCTTGATCCTGGCAATTATCGAAGGCTGACAATAGTATTCTTCGATTGATACCTCTTCTCCTGCTTCGAGGGAAATACTTTGTCAACAAATTTGATTTGTCACCTTTCTTCACGCTCTCCTCTCCCAACGGGCCAGCATTCAAACCGGTGATAAGGGTGAACTCCTGCAAACCGAATCGAGTACGTGCCCCTCTAAAATCAAACCACACCTCGTCGGTCTCACTGTCGGTCACTCCTCGAATAGCTAATTGGTGAATTAGTTGAGGAGCTATTGTTTTCTTCTTCAGATATAGAAGATGTCCGAAAAAGGACGTCTCGAATAATGATCTACAGTGATCGTCCAGCTGGTCGAATACATACTGGATCTTCTCCAAATCACTACGACTGCTTACTTGTGCATTTACGATACCATTGACATCCATTTTTCCAATGATATGCGACCTGGATTCAGATTTGCATTGATTAGAAGAAATATACATAAAACATATATGAGAATAAAATTATAATTTGCACTAAAGTAAAATAAGTTATTAAAATCATCAACATTGCTATTACTATTACTATTACTATTGCTATTACGATTGCTATACCTATTACAGTTATTATTATTATTATTAACATTATTATTATCATTATTATTATTATTATTATTATTATTATTATTATTAATATTAATATTATTGTTATTTTTATTAATATTTTTATTAATATTTTTATTATTATTATGGTTGTTTTAATTTTTATTTGTTAATTCATTTATTCAGATTGTATCTGCCTTACTATCATGGACAATAAAATCAAAAACCAACACTATCACGACCGGAAACAACTTTATGCTGCGCACACATATATTTAAGAGTATAAATTGAATTTAACATCACATGCCTGTTACACTTGAGACGGTATGCGGTTTTCGGCGTTTCTAGAGCGTGATTGTGAGCAGGTTGGAAATCGGAAATCTTGTACGACCCAGTTGCAACGTCGTATACAATGCGGAGTCTAGCAGGACAATCGCATTTCTTGTTTACCTTCTCTTTTCGAAGTCGTTTACCGTCTAGAATTGATTTCCTCAGCCCCGCACAAACGCACTCCAATATCATGTTTTTCAAAACTCCCTTTGTGGTCATTGAATGACATTTTCTAACATCAAAACCCATTTGCCTACCATATTTAGTGTAAAACAAATGGGCCTCTTTGCCGGTGGCAAAAACCATTCCCCTAACTGTTTCCGCGTCCGGGGGTGCATGTGTTCGATGTTCGTCGTTGATGGAAGTTTGAGCATCACCAGAAGAAAGTCCCTCCACTTCGAGTGAGTTATCCATTAGAATAAGGATTCCTGCACATGAATAATATTTTTATTATAATTATTATTACACATAATTGTTAATATTGCTGTAATTCTTATTATTACTGTAAATTATTATTTTATTTTACTGTTATTTATATTATCGTTATTATTATTAGTATTAATATTATTGTCATTATTATTATTAATATTATTATTATTACACACATCCAGTTGCAATTTTAATGTGTATTCAATAAACAAGCATTGTGATGATTCGTAGATTTAAAATCATTCGATATGATTCCAATTTTGAATCAATCTATTCGCAATACAAGTTCAATGTAATACGCATTCTGGAATATGTAATCTATTCAAATTTTCTACAGAAAACACCTTCCACAAAGGATTTTTCGAAGATGACAGATTCAAGCCGGTTTCGGCTAGTTAATAAATCAGTAAAAAGCCAGACAGTGCAAATATTTAAACCCCGAACACCAAGACTCACGTCATGGCTTTTCGCCCAACTTCGAAGTGGAAAATAATTTTTTGGCATCAGAATTAAACATCAAATGTTGTCATTATTATGTATTCAGCTTTTACAAAACGTCACAGGTGCGCGGAAAGATAAGCGAAAGTTCAATAAGCTCCAAACTACATCAATTGGATAGGAAAAATAAAATCTGATCAAACATCCCATATTTCACCAGCATATGTCAAATTATATCAAATTCGTATAATATACATAACATTATAATGGATTAATGAGAGTTTATCGCAAGAAAAATTAACAAGAAACCAGAAAAAAATTATTACAAAAAAATGGCCCTATCGATAAAATACTAACCTTTAGAATAAATTACGGTCAGAGATCCAAATGCGAAGCGGCGATTATTGTCGTCTGCTTTCAGGTATCAGATGGGAGGAGCGGGATGCCAACCTGTTGATAGTTGCGGCGGGAGACAGTGGAGGAGCGGGGGTGGAAGACGGTGGATGAAAGGTATCCGAATATCTTTTGAGATTGAGAATGGGATCCACGGATAAACTGAATTTGGGTTGGGTAAATTGGTTCAATTAATTAGGGTTATACGAATGATTGGAATTTGGAGTTTTCTCACGGGGGGTTAGGGTTCTTGCTCTGTACTGAAGGTAAATTGTTCCGATTTGGGCATAATTATGATTTGAGATTTTAGGATTACTTAGGTATTACTTTAATTGAATTTTATGATTAGTTATGTTTTATGATTTTGGATATAATAATTTATTAAATTTTATGATTTGGGGTTTTATATTAGTTAGGGGTTTTTTTAAAAATAAAATTTTACTTTTGTGGGTATTTTGTGAATAGTAAATTTTTGAAGTRTTTTACAATAAATTAAAAATATTTATTTATTTTTTATAATAAAAAACATACAAAAGGACATTCTAGACAATCACAAATTAATATAAATATTTAAAGTAATAATAATATAATTACATATGACGCATGGCATCCATCGAATATGTGATTACAAAAAGTCAGGTGCAACGAGTATCTACTGTTAGAAAATTCCAACTCTCTTGTATAAATAAGACTAAAAATTACTAAGAATTAGGAGGCTGTCACCATCATGGGTCTCATGGGTGGCTTGTTATTTACTTATTTATATAATTATTCAAGAATTAAATTAAGTACGATTCCGTGTACGATCTCATCGTAACGACTCAATGGCTCTCAGCTAAAATTTCTCGGTCAATGCTCTTAAATAATACTTGTTCTTAATCAAATACGACCCAAAATTTCAGACTTTCGAAAACTTATTCAAAACTTCGAAAATCGACTGCTCGAATTTAATAGATTAATCACAACTTGCTTCCGGAAAAAACAATAATAAAAGGATTCAAATCAACAACTTGGCCTCAAACACTCCATGCAGTTCATCGTTTCAATTAGTTTATTATACGTTTCGTAAGACTGCCACTAATCAAGTAGTTACCCCCTCCGTTTCCGTTTAAGCTTGTACAATGGTAGGCGGAAAGCAAAAGTGGACTTGTGTGTCTAATAATGATTTATTTGTTGTGTGATATGTAATCAACAATAATGGTGTGTGGAAGTGAGAGAGGAGATTTGTATAATATTTTTTTTATTTTATTTAGAATAAAATAATTAAAATATTAAAAATATTACAAATATTTGTCATATATATATATATATATATATATATATATATATATATATATGTATATAGGATTGGGTTCAAATGAGAAACCCGTCATTATATGTGAACCTACGAACTAATCCTGGCCTTAGATCTAATATTGCACAGTGCAATTATATGTCCAGGTTCATTGTGCTTTTTACACAGTACTAGTGCTAAAATCAGTCCAATTTTTTTAATTATATATATATATATATATATATATATATATATATATATATATATATATATAT
>BMAC01000006.1:1382543-1425833 GCA_014905375.1 Phtheirospermum japonicum | reverse complement strand
CCTAATATTTACATAATTTAATATATTTTCTATATTATCTTTTCTAATTCAATTTTTTAAAATTATTCTAATATAAAAATAATTAAAAAAAATCGAATTTAGTTATATTATTGAAAAGATAAGTTACGTGTAAGATACTCTTAATTTCTCGTAACTAAAAATTATTAACAATTTTAATTTATATATTAAATTATAAAATTATTTAATAATAATTGATAATACTTCATTTGATCTTAAATAAATGTCGTTGTATTTAAAATTAAGAACCACCACCTTCTCTCCTCATAATGAGATATTTTTGGGATTTACATGTGATTGAGATAGGGATAAATTTGGACATTTTATGTAAAAAAATCTAAAATGATAAATAATTAACAATAATATATGACACTTATTATGGATTGAACATCCGTACGAGACACGGGTTAATAATACGACATCTTTTATAAATTTTAAAGGATTACTCATTATTTTTAAATTAAAATCCTTGTTATCATGACAAAAAAGAAATTTAAAAAAAATTCTAGATTTATCATATGATAAATTTCGTGTAATACATAATTGTTAAAATAGTTACAAATATTTAAATAATTCAAATATTACATTGAATTAAAAAAGAAACTAATTAAAAAATCTGATTTTAATTTTGAATTTTTTTCAAGTTTAATTAATTATTTTATTATTATGAATTAAGAAATTATATATTATTATAATCTAAATTATAAAGTTATTTCTTGTTTTTTATTTGTATTTTTTTCTCCAAATTTTTTGAGTTTATTCCGAATTTTTTAATTAAATTAATGATTAAAATGAAACAGAAAAACGTGGGCCATTGATCTTAAACGAACCAAAAGATCTTTCATTTTTATTTTTTATTTTTTTTTCTATTTTATTTTTGTCCAATGTTTTGGATTTGAAGAATAAAATTCCAATTGGGATTAATCTTGATCATTAAATTTTAACCCCACATTTTTCAAAATTAATAAAAGAAAATAATAAAGACATGGTCGCGGGATGACAAACCTGCCGGTCCACACATCCCACGCCGGGAAGTGTACAACACTGCAGCCATGCTCTAAGTATCAAATTATATTTTAGGCACGAACAATATAATTAAAAATAATGTCGAAGGTAATTAAGAATGAAATAGATCATGTATTTAGTGGTAAGTTAGAAAGTAAAGAATTCTCGGGATTCGGATAGAGTTAAATTGAAAGAAAAAGTAAAATAATTCTAAAATAACATTTAATTAGAAAAAGATGCCATTAAATTCTGAATGGAGGGAGTAAGCTTAATATGATGTAGTTTACAGGCGAATCTCAACGTTAGTTTTGGCCCGTTTGGACATTATCACGAGTGAAGTGAGTTAATCAAACTTCCATTTTGCACCATTAAATCAACCGTTGTTGCTGTAGGACTTCGTAGAGACGAATACTATACTAATGCAGTGTTTAAATTTTTTAAATCCAACAAATTCATATAGTGAACTAATTTATTTATATAATAAATAAATGAGAGAAAGTATGAAAACCTTACAGTAAATCCAGATTCGAGTTCAATATTAATGTATCTACGCAATTAATTTTCCGACTGCAAGATCCAACTTCAGTATATTGTTATCGTGAAAAAAGTTACGAAATCTCAGGAAAGCTCAAAAACTCCCTCAATCTTAAAATTAGGATTTGTTATAATGTTTTTAAAAAACTCTCAAGTCAACTTATGATTTTATGTTATATTTATACTAAGTACATAAGAGAACCCTGATTCTAAAAAAGGTTGAACTGTCCAATACATGGGCCAAAAACAGTTTTGGCTCAAGTACTTTCATTAATATAAAATAGATAATTAAATACAAATCCAATTTAATTTAATTAAATAATTTCTATCAAATAGAAACTAATATCATAATTATTAAATATTACAATTCCAAATTGAATATTTATTACTTTCTTGATACACTTTTTAGTCGGAGATGTAATCGCATATAGTGTGACCCTATAGGCCATTATATATAACATCAATCTAATGATGATCTACACAAAACTCCTAGACAACTTAGTTGGACGAACTCAATATATATAAAGAACATTCACTTGAACTCAGCGAATTATAACCTATATATAAAGCTTTAGTGAAATACCTTTCATTTCGAATAACTCGATTAAACTTAAGATTTATCCAAGTGTCTATCACAATGGCGTACTTAATCAACTTATCTCACCTTTATTAGTCGACAACTAGATCATACTCAATTATTATATTGGATATGTCTCTTGCATTGGCTAATGACTTTAGTCGACCTAATATAGAGAATATGAGTAATCTCTCTCGAAATTCTAATCGAGTAATGAATTCTTTCTTGGCTCAACCACCACCTTCATTTACATCATGATGTACCCAACACAAGGCATATTTACCCTGAAAAGGAGTGCAAACATTGGTCATGGTCAAATTACATCACTCAGTAAACAAGGTTCGTATTGAACTCAAGTAAAAGGATTATCACACGCTTTATACACTGATAAGTTTATGGACACAAAATAAATAACTCATTAGTAGAGTTTACCAATACTCTCTAAAGTATCCATGTGTCCATCACGAATAACTATTATTCTCATTCGTGAGACTAACTGTATTCTCTAAGAATGTGATGCAGACTAGCGGTGGTAAATTGGGTTTTCGTACCGTGTTCATGTCGCACTGTCGTATTTTTTTTATTTTATATCTTATTTAATCATAAATATAACAATAAGTGTATATCTAACTTAATTTAGAATTTCGTACTTTTTGTTTCATGTTTCGTGTCATTTCATGTCATTTTGTGCCTTATCGTGTCTTTGTCTCTATAATTGTGTTTCTTATCATGTTGTGTTCATGTCGTGCTATCGTGATGTGTCAGCTATTGCCGCCCCTAATGTAGACCACATGCCGACATATATTATATTATCAATATCTCAATTTTGATAATTATTAGTCGGACTATTTTAAGAGTAATATTTTATCACTAACATCTCACCATATCAATGACAACATTAACTCTACGGGAACATTTATATGAATAATCACAAACAATCAAAACAATAATTCAATAAATGCATTGCCATATATATAATGATATATTTAATAATTGTGATCAAGTATAATGTCTTTAAATATGATTGTCTCTAGGACATTTATAATTTCAATCTCCCACTTGGCCTAGAGTCAAGAACCTATATATCCAATATTCAGGTTTACGAAATGCTCATCATCTTACCCAGAACATGATGGCTTGGAATACAGTTTATTTTAATTTCTCCTATCTCCACTATCTCCCTGATTTAGTGGTAGCGTCTTAGTATATGCTTATTGCTGTACGTGGATCTCAGTTCCTTTACTAGCGCAATAGCACCAGTGTTGTCACAATATAACAATTTTGGAGCTAGGAACTACCCCTAATTTCTTAAGAATTTGTTTATCGAGACAACTTCTTTAGCTGCCTCTTATGCAACAATGTACTCAGCTTCGATTTACGAATCAGCGGTAGTATTTTGCTTGGAACTATATGAACTTACTACTCTATCATTGAAAATGAAGGCATATCAGGTTATGACTTATAATCATCATGGTATGTTTGGAAACTATCATCAATGTACGCAGTAACTACCAGTTCCTTTTGTTCACCATAGACTTGAGAATATACTTGACTACTTTTTAGTGTTCTTCCATAGGATCCTGCTGAATCTTCCAGTCATGCTAAGTGCACAGGCCACATCTGGCCTTGTGCAAATCATGACATACATAATATATCCTATTGATGAACGTATGTGATCCTTTTTCATGGAATATATTCCCTATATGAATTTTCCACAAAGAACAGTGTTAACACTTTATCTATGTACATGGACTGTGAAAGCCCCAATATTCTATTAGGTCTATCCTGGTAAATCCTAATTCTAAGAATATAAAAGGCTTCACCCAAGTCCTTCATCATGCAGGTGCTGGACAACCAGTCCTTTATTGATTGCATGAAAAGGGTATCATTTCTAATTATTAATATGTCATCAACATATACAATAATAAAAACAATACTCTCTCTAATGCGTTTACTATAAATGCATTGATCTTCTTTGTTTCTGACAAAATCAAACAATTTGATTGCTTTGTCGAATATTCCAAATTCTAGAGGCTTGTTTAAGTCCATAAATGGACTTTTTTAACTTGCATACCGCTTTGGGTGTCGATTCAGATGTAAAACCCTCGGTTTTTTTATATATACTTCCTCGGTCAACTCACCATTGAGGAAAGTGTTTTTAACATCCATCTTCCAAATATGGTAATCATAGTATGCAACTATAACAAGTAAGATTCTAATGGACTTGATTTTCACAACTAGAGAAAAGGTTTCATCATAGTCAATTCCTTCTCGTTGACTATAACCTTTTGCTACCAACCTAATCTTGTAGGTTTGTACCTTACCATTCGCAACAATCTTCTTATTGAAGACCCATTTGCATCCAATGGGTCTAACCCCAACTGGCAATTCAATAGGTTTGTACATCGAGTTCATTTCTGGTTTCATGCTTTAAGCCACCTCTTTGAGTCAATGTCTAACATAGCTTCAGTGTAAATTCAGGTTCATCATCGTTCGGAATTTCCACGTCACCATGACCCTCTATAAGGAGGTTTAGCCTTTCTGGTCGCCGATGAATCCTAGTAGAGTTATGAAGTTGGTTATCATGCGTTTGAGTTATTTGAGTGTTCTGATCATGAGAAAGTTCTTCTGTGCTGGATGGTCCAGCATTTTGAGATCATTCAGAAGTGTCATCAACGTGAACTTCCTGAGGAGGGAGTTGTGCAACCATTGCTTGGTCTTCCATCGGCTATGATGATAAATCTTACATTACTGTATCAATTCTATCAATACTCCCACTGGATAAAGATTGTCCTCTAAGTGACAAATCTATACCATAGGAATGACTAGAAGCTCCCACTGAATTCTTGTCTAGATCATTAGACAAGCTTTCAACCTCCATGTTATTTTGTGGTTCTTGAATTTCTTCAAGTTCTACCTTATTTCGACTCTTTTCCTTGTAGACACAGTCTTTCTCAAGGAAAGTCGCTTGCTTGGAAATAATGACCTTATGTTCTCCAGGAAGATCAAAATAGTATCCTCGTGTTTCTTTAAAATACCCCACAAAATAGCATCTCTCACTTTTCGATTCCAACTTGTCAGTAAGCATCTTCTTACATATGAGGGGCAACCTCAGGTTCGTATGTGCGTAAGTGCTGGCTTCTTGCCATGCCATAACTCATATAAAGTTTTATTTACTTACTTCGATGGAACTCTATTCATAACATAGACCGAATTCAGTAAAGCATACCTCCATAGGTATGTCGAAAGATCTGAGAAACTCATCATGGATCTAACCATATCTGATAAGGTTCGATTTCTCCTTTCAGAAACACCATTCATTTTTGGTGTTCCAAGATTGCGACTGGACTCCATGAAGTTTTAAGTAATCGATAAATTCTTTACTCAGGTATTCTCCTCCTCGATCCGATCGAAGAGTCTTAATACTCTTTTCAAATTGTTTCTCTACTTCTAACTTATACTCCTTATACTTCTAAAAAGCCTCTGACTTGTGCTTCATAAGATACATATGTACAAACCTATAGAAGTCATTAGTAAAAGTAATGAAGTATGAATAACCACCTCTATCTTGAGTAGGAAAAGGTCTGCATACACCAGTATGAACCAGCTCAAGCCCCTCTTTTGCTCGTATGCCTTTCCCAGAAAATGGCTTGTTTGTCATTTTTCATTTGAGACAAGATTCGCATTTTCCATATGACTAAAAAACAAATGGTGTTAAGTAGCCTAACTTTATTAACCTTGCGATTCTTGTTTCATTTATACGATCAAGCCTACAATGCCATAAATAGGTGAGATTACTCATATTACTTAACTATATATGTTTGTTTTGCACATTGAGAATGACACGATTACAATCAAGAACATATAAATCATTCACAAGAGGAACATTTCCGTAAACAACACCATTATGCGTAAATAAATAATTATTATTAGCAAAATGGAAGGAAAACCCTTCAATGTCTAACATCGGAATAGAAACAATATTATTGGTGATCGATGAGACAAAATAAAAATTATATAAATAAAGTAGATAACCCGAGGGGTAAATCTAATCTATAAGTCTCTACATGCTCGTAGCAACCTTTGCTCCATTTCCCAGGCACAGGCAAAATTTTTCACAGTCTAACCATCCTACTGTCACTTAGCCCCTACACATTATTACAAATATGTGAGCCACATCTTGTATCAAATACCCAGCAGTGAGAGTTATTAATAGGAATATTTATCTCAATGACAAACATACCGGAGGAGCCGGAACATCTAATGTTTTCCACTTCTCACAGTCTCTCTTCCAATTTCCTTTTTCTTTGCAATATAAGAACACCGCTTTAGCCAATGTTGACTTCTTATGGCACCCCCTTTCGGCTTCAAAGCCGTAGGCTTAGGCCCAACCTTAGTTGTTCCTTTTCTGCCTTTTCTTACCTTTCGGGTTAGATCTAGCAGATGTACTCACCATGAGTACAACTTTGCCTTTTGAGGTGGAAGACTCACAGTTCTTAAGCATGTTATGAAGTTCGGGAAGTTTCGCTTTCGTGTTGTTCGTATTATAATTTACAATGAGGTTTTCAAATGAACTAGGAAGCGAATTCAAAAGATCAAGTTGACTGAGATATTTTCAGGTAGGTTCATTCCAATCAAAGTCAACCTCTCAATCAACCCTATCATCTTCAAGACATGCTCAGACAACTTGCCCCCGTCATGAATATTGCACTTAAAGAGATCTCTTAGCAGCTTATACTCCATAGTTTGAGCTTGCGAAGCATAGAGACTCTTCAAATGCTCTAACATTTTGTAAGGGGCCATGTGCTCATGTTGCCTCTGTAATTCCATCGTCCTCGTAGTTAACATAACACACTGTGCTGAAATTGCATCATCCTTATGTTTCCCATGAATATCCATGAGAGTTTTTATCAGGTTTCTCAAGAACAGGTGTGTCAAACACATACTCAATCTTTTCTTGTCTCAGAACTAAACGTAGATTGCGCAACCAATCCATAAAGTTTGGTCCAATCAACTTGTTCGTTTCAACCAAGCATTTCAATGATAAATTCGACATCTTAACTACTCTGGAGAAAATAAATAGAGCGGAAAATCAAACTCCCATTCTAATTCCTATGATCACAATGATTGGCATTTTAACAAGGACTTTAATAATTTGCTCCCACTATTTTAACAAACTCTACGATCCCACGGTAGAATATGGACTCATATCAAATATGATCGTAGCGAGCCAAGATCTATATTCATACTATTGCAGTCTCTGCTAGGGCTGATGACCACAATAGCACAACCGGTAGGTCTCCGAACCAATTATAGATAATTATAACTCTTGGTCGACCGGATCTAATCCAATCTTATGCCCTTATTTGATTCCGATGTTAGGGCGACAAGAATGAATTAAGTAAGTCAACCCCATTAAACGATCACAAAAATTTGCATCTATCAGTAAGCCTTAACCTCTTCGATCGGAGCAAGCACTAAGGTGCAAATACTCATGGACGAAAAAGGTTTCGTACTCACCAATTATAATGGACAGCGTGTTCATCCAAATGAGACTCATATTTTATTTGGGGAATATTTATTGGGGTTTAACAATTAAAAAAATCCAAATGAACAATAAACAATTATTGGGCGCGACTACCCAAAATTTATAAGCAAATAGTCCGGCAAATACTGTGCGCCGCCTACCCAGAGTTGGTAAGCAAACGGTCTGACAAATACCGGGTGCTGCCTACCGAGACAATATATGCGGACTCTATACTAAAAGTTAATATACGAGCCACATAGACAATTAGGACAAGTAGAGGAGCAATTTCATATTTAAATTAAGATTCAAAGTCTTAATTTAATTCACATTATAAAATAATGAAACAATATAATAATAATCATGGGTTAATCATTTAAATTTAGAAAAACTAAATTCCAAATTTAATCTGATTTCTAAACTAGTTTAAAAGGTTTAAAATTATAAATTATTAAGTTTAAAATTTAATTATTATTTCTAAATAATATTATAATTGCTCCATTTAAGAAATTATTTGAATTCTAAATTCTAAATTAATTTTAAGACAATCTAAAAGATTTTTAAGCAAAAATATAATTTCTCAGAATTTTCTGCATAGCCAAACAGCCCTTAACAACTTTCTGAAAGTTTTGAGGACCTTTCTACAATTTTTGAAGATCTTAATAAATTAGAGAAAAGCCATTTGGGCTTAAAACATTTTCTGAGAAATTTCTTAGTGTCAGAATGTAATTTCAGAAAAGTCATGGGCAGCCTCCCAGTTTTCGAAAAATTTAGGGTAATTTTGTAATTTCATAAGTTTCAAAAATTATAATTAATCCCAAAATTATACCAAATTCTCAAAACTTTACCCAAGCCCAAAACCAAATTTAGGGCTTTTAATTCGGGAATCATCGGTTAACACCACCAGTGTCAAATTTTGTTCAGTGAGGAGACGAAGCTCCCGACAGCAGAGGCCCACCGGAAAAGCTCCCAGAGCTGCCAGGATTTGGTCCCAAAAAGCTCCGAAATTGTCTGACTGAAAAACTGCCCATCGCCGCCATCCGGAGGTGCCACGGGATACAGCACCGGAGACGTTGCTCTAAGCCACCGTCGTCCGCCACCCCTTCGCCACCACAGGTGTCCTAATCAGAGAGCAGGACGCTGCTGACAATATTGCAGGTACGGCTTCTTTTCCAGTTGGTTTGCAGATTTTTGTTTTATTTTTTAAATAAATAATAATTTAATCAAATTAAATTAAAAAAAACAAAATGATTAATTAAAACTGTTTTAGTTAATCCTTTAATCAAATTAAAAATCAACAATAATTTTAATATAATTAAAATAATTAAATAATATGTAAGCCCATGATTACTATTATAAAATTATAAATATAATCGTTAACACAGCCCCAGGCTCTAATACCACTGTTGGAATTCGTAGAGACGAAGACTATGCTCGTGCAGCGAAAGTTTTAAATTTTTTTAGATCCAATAGATACATATTGCGAACGAATATATATAAAGCCTTGCGTTTCTAAATTAGTAGCTAGAGGTTTTCCCCCCAAAACGTAATTACTAATTTGAGTAACACATTTTTAGGAAAGTTTTAATTAATAGTTTAATTAAGATATACATATTTAGTGTTATTAAGTATAATTTTTGTGGAGGAAAAAAACGCTATATTATGGTAATAAGTAAATAAGTTAATTTTTTTAAAAAAAAACTCCACGATTCATTTCATTTTCTATTCGATTTGTAAGTGCAAAGTTGATTGTTATTTAATAAAGCGGAAGGTATTATGTTAAGAAATAATTAGATTGATTTTCAAAAATCGTCCAAGATTGATTGTTATTAATTAAAGGAGAAGGTATTATGGTAATTCGTAGTTAACTTTATTTTTAAAAAATCATAAAGATATGTTATATATTTAACATGATGATTACATGTTAATATAACAAACATTGTTTGATTTATTAAATGTAAGCTAATCACCCAACTAAATTCCATTCATCCATTCATTCATTTCCAACCAAATTACAAGGAAATAATATAAATAATGCAAGGCATAAACAGAATATAAAATATCCCGATTCATTACATTCAGACATCTATATGAACACTTCGAGTTGTTATGTCCGACACTTCGAATTCTTCTGTCCAACTCCATCTTATTCGCTCCTATGGGAAAGGAGTTGATAATATCATAAGTATTAACCAAGTATATAATAATGTAATTAAAATATTACTTTGTCTTACAATAATTACTAAAGTTAAATTTAGCCAAGTATATAATAATATAATTAAAATATTACTTTATCTTACAATAATTACTAAAGTTAAATTTATAAAAATCAGAGTCAAAAAAATTACTACATTTTAATATGTTGATATCATAAATAGAAGAGGTTTTTACGGCAAATATATCAAGGAAAATATGTCAATGCAAATATGTTGTTTATATCTAAAATAAATTTATGCCAAAATATTCCAAACGTGAATAGATGAAGAAAATTATGGCAACTACCAATTGATAATTAAGAATTAACTTTAGCAAAATCTGATAATTAAGAATTAACTTTAGCAAACTCTTTAGTCTTATTCTATTCTACGCAAGAAAATCTGTCAAATAAATAATTATTTTCTAAAATACATATTACATTCCTATTCCAATTCAATCATTAGAAAGTAATCGAAATTATTTTCCAAGTAATTCATATATATAATTTTTTTTTTATTTTTGCAAATAATAGTTGTATACGTTGAAAAATCCGTCCACAATCTTTTCTAGATTTACGCCTAGAATCTGTCAACAAAATTTGTATATAATACATAATGACAAAATAATCCGACCTATGGTCACGTAAATAGATAAAAGAAAAATATACCAACTATCAATTAATGAAAAGAATTAACTTTGGCAAACTCTTTTATTCTAACTACACTTAAAATATGTCAAATAACTTATTGTTTTCTAAAATATGTATACGAGATTTTCTAAATAAAAATTTGATATGTTGATATATAAGATGTACGATCTACTGATTTTCAACACAAACAGCCATTTTTTAATTCAATCACTCACCAAACTATGGCACTAATGTATTCTCTCATCAAAGATATCAACATGTCCAAAACCGAATGGGCTTTGAAGCTAAGGCTTATTCATTGTTACGAAAAAACTAATTTTGAGAATCGCTCAATTGTGTATGGTATCGATTGTGTGTTTCATGATTTCGAGGTACCTTCAGTCATATAGACATTTATTTCTATTTATTTTGAAAGAGAATATCAACTGAATTATACGAACCTAAATTAATTCGCTTGGATTTTACATTTTTTTGTAACAGGGATTGAGAGTGCACTGCGTACTATTCGCAAGAATATCATGAATCAACTCAAGTGACTGATGGTTGAGGGGAAAATATATTCAGTTAGGGATTTTTTAGTTGAAAATAATACTTTGAAGTGTAAGACTAGCATCGCTAAGCATAAAACACGCTTTCATGGGAAGACAAAGGTCTTCGAGGCTTTCCCCAAATTTATGTTTGATTTTAAGAGTTATGGGGATTTTGTTCATGTTGACGCAATTGATGAGACAATGGTTTTTGGTATGAAGTTATTAATATTTCCATTGATTATTTGTTATAATGTTTCCTTGCCATGTTTGACTTTTATTTTAATGTACTTTTCATTTGCTTCATCATCTAACTGTAGATGTTATCGGTAAAGTTGTTGGGAGACAAGATCCAAAAACGAAGGATTTTAACGAACGCTCTGCCCGTTTTATTGAGATCATCTTGGAGGATTTGAGGTATTTTTTTAAACTAATTTTTAGAGAATGTAATATGCAAACCGCTTAAATATTTTTTTCTATTGATCCGAATACGGGCACATGCAAACTGATGTTTTATGCCAGTTAAGTATGAGTAAATGTGTGTTAAATATGAGTTCAGTACCTATTAACTAATTTAATACAATTTCAATTTCCTATATCTAGAAACTATGATGTTTGAGGTGATTTATTTTATTTGTTGTAGCAATGCACGAATTTATTGTACTTTATGGGAGGACGTGGTTGATGTTATAACCCCTTACTTGGTCAATTCTCAGCCAGAACCTTTGGTTTTGATATTAAAGATGTGTCGGGCTAAGGTCTTTAAAGGTGATTTTCTTTTTTTTTTTTGCGATTTAATTTATTTGCATCAATTTTCTTGGTTTAATTATGCTAAGAAGTCTTTCTGATTTGTTTTATTAATCAATTTGTAGATATTGTCAAGATTAGCAACACATTTGATGTATCAAAGTTGATTTAAGATGATAATGTTTAGGAGATCAAGGAATTTAAAAAAAGGTCTAAACTCTTTTAAGACTCTTTCACCATTAGTTTATTTTTAAAAAACTAATATATCAATCACTTCCTAATAAATTTCTACTATTTATTACAGCATAAAGCAAGTCGGTGGCCCATCCCATTCGATTAGTTTTGTTGATGCACCATCTAATCGATCAGACGTTGGTGATTTTGCAAGTGGTGATGTAGATATAAAAACTCTAGATCATCTTTATGATAGTGTGCAGGTGAGTTATCAATATATATATTACTTTAATATCAATCAATCTAATTTATTAATTATTGTTTTTGAATATTATTTTAGGTTGGGATCTTCTGGGTTTGCGCTATTATTGAGTCAATTAATTTTGAAAACTGTTATTGGAGGGACGAAACCTCCCGGCTGGCGCCGTACACCACGTCATCACCGACGTCTCCCTAACCAATCACAACATCAATAAATCATAATGTATATATATAACAACAAACAATAACATACATTAAACAAAATCGATCATCACGGCATTTAAAAACCACTATCACATACACTTTAAAAGATAATTGCATTTTTGCACTATTGAACCCTAACTACAAATTAAACCCTACCTAGCCCTAATTTAATTCAAATTTATATAATTGAACCTAATTTATAAATAATTATAAATTAAATCCTAAAACAAACCATAATTGCATAAATGAATACTAACGACCTAATTAGTCCTAATTTTATACAAATGTATAATCGAATTCAATTTATAAATAATTATAAATTAAACTCTAAAATAAAGCCTAATTGCATAAATGGACTCTAAACCTAAAATCATTCATAATTGTATAAATGAAGCCTAAATTCCTAAATTAAACCCCAATTAAATTTATCAATACCTAATTCCTAAATTCAAATCAAATTAAAACCCTAAATTTAAAAAAAAAAATTTGAATTCAAAGGGTATCATACCTTAATGTGATGGTATAAGTGCTCTGGCGTGTGCTACGAGTGGCGGTAAACTCCGGCATGGGCAACGGCGAACTCCCGATTCCTATTTGTAGAATAACATTTATCACCTTATGATTACAATATATAATCATCATATTCAAAATAAGTTTTTACATCTTTCAAGAAAATTTAAAACCAACGTTTACGTGGGCATTGATAAGAAAAGTATAAAAATGCAACATTTATTTAAAAAATATTAAGTTTAAAAGTGAATATTAAAACTCTTCGCTTTAAATTTCAAAAAACTATCTTATAAACTATATTATTAATATGCAGTTGTCAAATTCAAAAACTGAATTATTAACACAAAGAAAAAAAAAGAAATATTATTTACTTTAAATTTTGAAAAACTCATTGTATAACTGTTTACTTTTTTATTTTATGTTGAAGCAAATAATCTTGAAATATTTGCGCATCTTAATTCTCAATAATATGACATAAGTTAATATGTGTATTACACTAGAGTTATAAGAATACGCTTTTTAAAGATTGGTTAGTTATAATAGTATAAAATCGAGAAACACATATAATTCAAAGTTAATTTCAATGTCTTATTTTCTATTGTTTCGTATTGTAACGGTGTCCCGTAAATATTTTAAAGTTTAAAATATTAATTATAATACTAATACTTTTTCTTCATTTATTGATGTGAATATACATCTAGTTGTAATTTATTTATATATCCTAAATCTCCACCCTACAGGAAAAAAAAAATCCCAGAAGGCTTTGTATTAGGCTAATATGAGATCTACTTTTTTTTTTGTAATTATACCTTAGATATGAGACAAAGAATTTGAAAACTCGTGTTTACGCGGGCATTGCTAAGAAAAGTATAAAAATGTAACATTAAAAAAAAAAAGTTTAGTTCAGAAAGTGAATATTAAATATAAAATTAATAAAAGTCTTCGCCTTAAATTTCAAAAAACTATAGATGTTGAGAAATAATTTGTCAACTTCAAAAAATAAATTATTAATACAAAAAATATTATTTACTTTAAATTTTAAAAACCCATTATAGAGCGCATTAACTATTTTATTTTTAATTTTATGTTGAAGAAAATAATCTTGAATTCCGCATCTTAATTCTTAATAGTGCGACATAAAGTTTATATGTGTATTGAACGGGAGTTATAATAATGCAATATTTAAAGATTGGTTAGTTATAATATTAAAAAATCGAGAAACACGTGTAATTCAAATCAATCTGAATATCTTATTTTATATTGCTTCATATCGGACCGGTGTCCCGTACATATTTTATCATTCATTGATGCGAATATACATCTAATTGTAATTTATTTATATCTTCTAAATCTCCATACACCGCAGAAAATCTCAAAAAATCCCAGAGAGTTTGATATTAGACTAAATATGAGATCTACTTTGTGTAATTATGCCTTAAATATGATTTGTACTTTGTTTTAAAAAATGGAATCTCATACCCTTATGCGATTTTATTTCGTATCAATTTAATTTTTATGAAATCGCACCTTGAGTGTGCGATTTCATATATATATATATATATTCACAATCCGGATTCCACCACCAAAGACATATTCATAATCCGGTTTCAAAAATACAGTAGTTACACAACCCGCTTACTAGTTAGCAAGTATGATATTAGCCATTGTTTCATATAGTTATCTATGGTACACAGTTGTGTGTGTAAGTGTGTTATGAGTGTTCAATGTTTATGGATTTGTTGTAAAGTAAAAGACTTTTGCAAATTCATTTTGTAGGGGCATCAATTAATAATATTGGACATTATGATTATTTAGCTTAGAAAATCATCATTTATTTTAAAATCATGATCAAAATTAAAACCTCACAACTTTTAAGAAAGTCCTCAAGGTAATAGAAAAATTAAGGCATTAACTATTCATTTCAGATTAAAAAAAAGCTATTTAATTAATTTCATATTCCCAGTAATTAGCTACTTAATTTATATGAAGATGTGAATTGCCCTATTTCCACACCCTCAGAATCGAGTCCATAGTACATGATACCATAAAACAATTAAAAATAAAAAAGCATTCCTTAATATTAAAGCAAAGTCTGCCATTGTTAGTCATCAAAGCAAGAACTCATCCATCAAAATTTTGTCATTGATTCTGACCCATTACTTTTCACACCATTTCATTTTGTTTTCATAGATGATGTGTCCGCAACAACTCTTCATAGATTATTATTTCCCTGATAAATAAATTATTAAAGTGTCGAACAACCAAATATTAATTAAGATTATACTCGAAAGAGTATTCAAAAAGAGTATTCAAATCAAGCCTGTCGGTCCTGTCAATGACAGTGTTGGCCACGTCGGTGACCTCGGCCCAGGTGGATGGAGGACTTGATCATGGACTCGAGCATTTGGGTTGCGGTCACCACGGGATTGCCATGCAAGTTCCACTTTTTGATCATCATCATTTGGGCTAGAAATACCTTAACATATTTAATCAAACCTTTTACAATTATACTTAATTAAGCTAAGATAACTCAGTTATAAAAAACAATAGATAAGTACTAATAACAATAGCTAATTATTGATAACATACCATCAGAAACTGCCATATCCACTTCTTGCATCTTAGAAACTGCCATATCCAAATCTTGCATCTTACTTAAGCCCTTTTCCGCGGACTCCTTTTCCTCCGGTTTTTTTTTTTTAATATTAATTAATAGCATGTTAAGCAAATGAAATAGATACTATAAGTATTTATACAAATATGATAGATGACAGAACCGACGCCATTAAGGTAATTTGTGAAAGGATGAAGCACAATTAGAGTAATTTGGATGTCGAACTAGATGCGATAGAGATTTTAAATCAATCTCCATAGAATGTTATCAGATTAACCCAACAATAAAACCACAAATTATAGATCTATGATCACACAAAAACCACATCTGTAGCTTATATTGTACGAAGAACAAAACCAAAATAAATAAATAACGAACAAAACTAACAAAAAGATAAAAATAGATCTAAGCTGGTCTAAGAATATAAACAAGATAATCTCAATCGACAATTCAGAAGCAATAATGTTTTATAATTCTTAATACCAAGGCATATTGATTGATAAATAAATCAATCATTCAAAGTTTTATGCACAGAAAACCAACAATCAAAATACAACAAAGATTAGATGCATAATACAAAAGGCTTCTCATAGAGCATAAAATAAAGAGATCTAATAATATGCCAAAGAAATTGGAAACATAATCCGAGCGGAATTGATGTTGTACAAGAATATATTTGGTGTTCATGATATAAATCAAATATTCATATGAATTACATATACACGAGACTCAGAAATAAGATTTTTGATTTTTGATTTTTTGAAAAATTAGCTTTTTCTAAGAAGAATTTTGAGAGAGAGAGATCATAAAGAGGGGAGTTAAACAGAGAGCTAAATTCAAAACCCTAAGTGATATCGATGTGTTTCCATCTTACTTTTCAATTTCTAGTGGAAAAAGTGATAAATAAAAATTTATTGACTTTTCTGTGAAAATTGAGATTATGTTTGGATGAGTATTTTTGTAATAGACTTTTTGTTAATATAATAAATTAAACTTTGTCACTAATGGGGTCTATTTTTAATTTTTTAATTTAAATATATAATATAATATTAATAAGATTAGATAGTGGGTCCTATTAGATATATATAATTTAAATTAATAATATTAAATTATATTTTGGTAGTATTGGAGGCCCCACAACCTTAAATATTAGATACTATTGATAGATTTGAAATATTTTAAAGTGAACGATGAAAATAATGATTTCCAATGAAATTCGTAAACAAACATGATTTTATTTTTGAAATATTTGAAAAATTAAAAAATGGGAAATGTAAATGATTCCATACACCACCCTAGCTTTTCAAGGAAGAGAAAGAAATGAAAAAGAAAATGCTATTTTATATCTAGAACAAAATAAAATAAAAATGAAGCTTTTAAAGAGACATAATGAGAGGCTAAGACATCAGATTTCTAAGGTACCAAACGATGACACATGTAATTAGGATGAACCACAAATTAACACACTAGTCATGTGTAAACAAAATTAACAAATAGAGTGGATGCTACATTGTCATGATGATTATTATTGTTATAATTTCACATTTTACGAATCATTCCAATCTTTCCCATCACTAATTATTATTCATTCTGTCACACTTTATCTATTATATTTTTTTTAAAAAAAATATTATTGTCATTTGATATATATAAATATAACATTAATTATTTCCTAATCAACAGAAAATGTTCAATTAGAATGGGATGAGAGATCAACTTTTACTCTCTCTATCTCGTTCTATATGTCGCATTTTAGAATTTTTCATGTCTCATTCTATCTGTCACATTACATTTTACTGTTTAATTTAAGAATTAAATATTAATTTACTAATTTTTTTCCTTCTAAACAAAAGGATATTATATTTATTTCATATGTATAATTATAACATCAATCATTCTTATCAATATACGTGAATTCATCGATCACAATTTATACAATCAGACGGAGAGATAAGGTCGGCCCTCCAAGAAGCCTAATGCGAGTATGCGACTTTTAATTGCAGCTCAACCCCCGATTAATCAGTGAGATCGATCATCTTCATTTTTTACTTCCTTTTTCCCAAAATAATAAGCACGTTACTTTTAGCACACATTAATGATATTGGAAAACACAAAAGTTTCATACACATTCTTACTTTACTCTTGAGAACTACTTTCTCCGTCCCAAATATAAAGTTCACTATTTCTTTTCTTATATATATTCTCTACTTTTTAATCTTAATATTATTTTATCAATTGCTTACTATTATAACCATATTTAATATGAATTTTCTAACTATTAAATTTTATTAAATAAGGGCATATAAAAAAATAAAAATTGTATATTTGTTATTTCAATATATTTTCTTAATTTTTGTGAAAGTCAACACGGACTAAATAAATGGCCGAGGAAATACAACATTAAAGTGGAGACTTTCAGAATTTTCATTAA
Source organism: Phtheirospermum japonicum (assembly GCA_014905375.1). Taxonomy (NCBI): domain Eukaryota; kingdom Viridiplantae; phylum Streptophyta; class Magnoliopsida; order Lamiales; family Orobanchaceae; genus Phtheirospermum; species Phtheirospermum japonicum. The sequence goes on along the minus strand of BMAC01000006.1, from coordinate 1,407,862 downwards.
ATTAGTCAAAATTAAGGACGGAATCCAAGAAATTAAATATACTCTTAACTAGTAAGTAGGCTATATTATGAGATAGTTGAAAAGAAAATGAGTAATTATTTTAGGGCATGAGGACTATATATAATTCAAATGTCTACTTGGACAAGCCGACTAATTGATTTGAGGTGCATTAAACGAACTTCATTGGGGTCTTTTATCGGAAAATGTTTGTATGCAAACAAAATTAAAAGTTTTCTATAAAGATTACAATTGAAAATCTATTTTATTTCTCTTCATTTTTTTTCCTCTCGCAGTTTTGGATGAAAAATCAATTACATTTAACATCATTTTATTATAACATATCTCGTTGAATCACAATGTATTTCCAATTCATTTAATTCATCTTGCTACATAGTTGACCATATGTAAGTTTTCATCAGTTCAACTTTGAGAAAATATTCTGTATGCTATCCATACATTTGTAAAACCACCACCAATCAACGTCTTTACGTGGTCAATAACTTGAGCTACATCTTTGGCATATTGTGCCAGTATTTCACTACATTTTATAGGTACTAGTTAGAAACCCGTGAATACAAGTAATGAGAACAAAAGCATAAATACGAAAAATTTATCAAACAAACTTAATAACTTCACAAAATGAATTATTAAAATCAATTAAAAAATATTATTTACTTTAAATTTTAAAAAACTTTCTTGTAAATTAAATTAAATATTTTATTCATAATGATACCATTTTCATCCCACAATGATATGCAAATTCTGAGAAATAATTTATTAACCTGAAAAAATAAATTATCCATCGAATTTGAAACAAAAATATAAGCCAATTAATGTATATAATATTGGATCCTTAATCCAACATTGGGCTTATATGTAATAATTATATATTGTAAACTGTCAAATAAAGAAACCTAATTAAAATTGATCAAATAAAATTTAAGGTATTGGGTTAATATATTTTAGTAGGATGTGGGCTTTAATGTGTAGATATTCAATGGGCTATCTATTCATTATGATGGGCTAAAATAGGTAAACTCTAATAACTCAAGTATATAAGGTTATGGTGCCTAGGTCATACATATCATCATCATAATCAAATATCAGTCTATTCTGCATCCCATCGTCAAGTATATAAGGTTATGGTGCCTAGGTCATACATATCATCATCATAATCAAATATCAGTCTATTCTGCATCCCATCGTCAGAAGAGAACATATAAAGAAAGATAAAGGATATAAGATCAAACCCCAAATTCAATCGGTTATGGATTCAGATTTGCTTTCATAAACTAACTTATGATTCCTAATAATTTAATATGATGGTTTATTTGATCTAGCAAGTGGTATCGGAGCCTATCATATTAAGTGATTGGGAATTGAATAATTTATAATATTTCGTTTATTTACGAAAATAAATATATTTACGAAGTTTTGTTTCTGGAATTATGGATTCAATTGCTACTTCATGAATTTTGTGCATGCTCTAAATATTAATATATTATAGTACATGTGTTTTGTTTGCTGTTGGATTGGGTTGTACTTTAACAATCACATACATCAGCACGTATATTGACAAAGTGGGGAGGGCTTTCTTATGCTGTATGCACCTGTTTTTCGGATTATGGATATATACTTCGTATTTTTTCTTTTTTTGTGGGTTGTCATCATGGATTCCGAGAAATAAATAAATTTTTGAAATCAATTCAGACGACTGCGAAGGATTAAAGGTTTTGTTTTAATTTAGTTTTGATTACAGAATAACAAGTGGATTAAGGGCCCTAATTAATATTTAAAAAAACTGGACACAGGCATCCGCTCCTCTCGATCCCGGCCGCGCTCCGACGAGTTTTCCGGAGGGGCGTTGCTGCCGGTGGTCTCGTCTCTTCACGGGACGTAGACTGGTGTTGACGATGACGGCAATAGGGGCCTGAATCGAAAGCTCTAAATTCGATTTTGGACTTGGGTAAAGAGTTTAAGAATTTAATATAGTTCTGGGCCCAATTGTATTTTTAGAGATTTGTGAAATTTACAGAACTGATCTAAGTTTTTCAAAAATTACGAGACAGCCCAGAACCTTTCCAAAATTCGGTTGAGATCCCAAGAAATTTCCAGAAACTGTTTTAAGCCTAAATGGCATTTCTGTAATTATTAAAGAATTTAAAAAATTGCAGAAAGAACTCTAGAACTTTCAGAAAAATGTTAAGGGCAGTTTGGCTATGCAGAAAATTTTGAAAAATTATATTTTCACTAAAAATCTTTTAAATTTTGGGCCCATTTGCATGATAAGTAAATTCTGGGATTTAAGAATTTAATTTTGAGGTTCAATTAAGGTTTATTTATCAATTGACCTCAAATAAAATTCGAAAATTAATTTGGTCTTGGAGTTTAAATCTTAAATTCAAATATTGGTATGGTTTTATATGTTTTGAGATATATTAATTGAATCAACAATGTCACAAAAGTGACCTCTCTTGTGGAGATTAATTTATTTCAAGATATAAAAGGTCGTGTGCATGTAATTTATGTGAATATTCATCGGCCAAAAGGAAGATTCTATGTATCATATTTATATGTGCAATTGTGGTAGTAAACGTGTGATGATTATTTGGTTTTACATATGAACAATGAATCGACCAAAAGGAAGACTCATTGTTTGATATGCTCTTATTATCAATGTTTGATTACTGCGCCAAGATGTCAATTGCAAGTTAATTACTTGTTAAAAGATGAGACTTTGATGGAGTGTCGATATCTTGAGATGGGATTTACCTTTTATTTGAATTTATTATTTGGATTCTAAGTTTATACGAGCATGATAAGTTTATTTTCTTTAAGTTCAGCTATATCTACTCCTGCTAATATTACTGCAAGTATCAGCTCTATCCCTATGCTAAATGGCACAAGTTTCAAGTCATGGCAAGAGAATCTTTTAATAGTTCTCGGAGTCATGGATCTCGACCTTGCGATAAGGACTGATTCCCCACCACCCCTTACGGATAAAAGTACTGCGGATGAAAAGAGGGATATGGAAAGGTGGGAGAAATCGAATCGCATGTGTATGATGATCATGAAGAAAGCCATTCCAGAAGCTTTTAGGGGCATTATGTCTGAGAGAATCGCTAAAGCTAAAGAATTCCTTGCTGATATTGAGAAAAAGTTCATCAAGAACGAAAAAGCTGAAATTGGTACGCTCTTGACAAACCTGATCTCAATGAGGTATGGAAGTAAAGGCAATATTAGGGAATACATTATGGAAATATCTCATATTGTTTCAAAATTGAGAGCACTTAAGCTTGAACTCTCTGAGGACTTGCTAGTGCATTTGGTTTTAGTATCTCTTTCGGGACATTTCAATCAGTTCAAAGTAAGCTATAATTTTTAGAAAGAGACTTGGTCTCTGAATGAGCTCATCTCACACTATGTCCAAGAAGAGGAAAGGTTGAAGCAAGACAAGACTGAAAGTGCTAATTTTGCCTCAACTTCCAAATTTAAGGGCAAGGGATTAAAGCAAATGAAAGATAAGGAAGCTGCACACACAACACCACAAAAGAAATAACAAAAGGCACCTAGTGCAAAAGACGGTACCGGTTCTGGTACTGGTACGGGTTGTTTCTTCTGCGGAGGTGAAGGGCATCAGAAGAAAGAGAATACCAACTATCACGCTTGGTGTGCTAAGAAAGGGTTGCCTCCATTGTCGAAAGCCAAGTGATGGTGAAAGATACATCTATGTGGGCAATGACAATACAGTTGAAGTTGAAGCAATAGAAAATTTTAGATTATTGTTAAAGACTATAAATTATTTGGATCTTGATGAGACATTTGTTGTTCCAACATTTAGACGAAATTTGATTTCTATTTCTGTTTTGGACAAATTTGGTTATTTTTGTTCTTTTGGAAGTGGAAAATTTAGTATGTCTCATGATTCAAAATTGGTTGGTTTTGGTTCTTTATCAAGTTACGATAATCTTTATTCACTAGATATTATTGCTTCATTTAATGAATCCCTGCATCTACACACACGAGGTGTGGAAAGGAAATTAACAAATAAAAATTCAGCTACGTTATGGCACAAGAGACTGGGTCATATCTCCAAAGCGGAGAATTGAAAGACTTGTCTAACGAGGCACTTAAGACTGCAGCATATATCCTTAACAATGTTCCAACTAAAGCAACTGATAAAACCCCTTATGAACTTTGGACTGGTAAAAAGCCAAGTCTAAAGCATTTGCATGTTTGAGGGTGTCCAACTGAAGCTAGGTCTTATAGTCCTAATGAAAAGAAACTGGACACAAGGACAGTTAGTTGTTATTTTGTTGGATATTGTGAAAGATCCATAGGGTACAAGTTTTCTGATCCCACAACTAAAACTATTTTTGAGACGGGAAATGCTCGATTCTTTGAGGATGTTGAGTTTGCGGTAGGCGATAAAATTAACAATTTTGTCTTTGAAGAGGAATATGTGGATATTCCCACGGGTGTTGTTGGCATTGATCAAGATTTTATTTCTAACTCTGTTCAAGACACAAATCAAGACAATATCGGAGAACCTCCCATTCCACATATTATTCTGAATCAACAAAATCTACAACCTCAAGAACCTATGCCATTAAGGAGATCCACTAAGGAAAGAAGAATCGCAATTTCAGATGATTACATTGCATTTCTCTAAGAAAATGAGACTGGCATTGGAGTGATGGAAGATGATCCTATCAACTTCCACTAAGCCATCGAAAGATCAAATTCTCAAAGTGGATAGATGCCATGAATGAAGAGATTAAGTCCATGAATAACAATGATGTATGGGAACTTGTCCCATTGCCAGAATGTGCGAAACCCATTGGTTTCAAATGGATATTTAAGATCAAGAGGGATTCAAAATGCAATGTGGAAAGATATAAAGCATGTCTTATTGCAAAGGGATTTACACAGAAAGAAGGCATCGATTATAAAGAGACTTTCTCTCCAGTTTCTTCAAAAGACTCTTTCAGGATTATAATGGCACTGGTGGCACATTTTGATCTTGAGTTGCATCAGATGGATGTAAAGACAGTATTTCTCAATGGAGACATTGATGAGACGACTTATATGGTGCAACCTGAAAACTTTGTTTCGGGAGATTCAAAGAATATGTTTTGCAAACTTAAGAAACCATCTATGGGCTTAAGCAGCCATCTAGACAATGGTATTTCAAGTTTCATCAAGTGATCATTTCGTTTGGTTTTGAGATGAATTTGGTCGATGATTGTGTATACCATAAATTCTGTGGGAGCAAATGCATATTTCTGGTTTTGTATGTCGATGACATTTTGCTTGCCAACAATGATATAGGCTTATTGCACGACACCAAGAGATTTCTAAGTAAGAATTTTGAGATGAAGGATCTTGGTGACGCCTCTTTTGTGTTAGGTATAGAAATATACCGAGATCATTCTCGGGGTACTTTGGGATTATCACAAAAGAGCTATATTGAAAAGGTTCTTAAAAGGCATGGCATGCACGACTGTAAACCAGGAGATAACCCTGTATCTAAGGGAGACAAATTTAGTCTCGAACAGTGCTTTAAGAATAAATTAGAGGAAAAGAAATGCAGAAGATTCCTTATACTTCAGAAGTAGGAAGTCTAATGTATGATAAAGTATGTACGCGTCCGAATATTGCGTTCATTGTTGGGATGCTGGGTAGATATTTGAGCAAGCCAGGACTAGGCCATTGGAAAGAAGCCAAACGGGTCTTGAGGTACTTGAAAAGAAAAAAAGATTGCATGCTCACATATCGGAGGTCAGATCGGATTGAGATCGTTGGATATACTGACTTCGATCATGCTGGATGCCTAGATAGTATGAAATCTACGTCAGGATATGTATTCTTGCTGGCCAGAGGAGTGCTAAACAGTCTATTATATTATAGCCTCCTCTACCATGACAGCAGAATTTATAGCATGTCATGAGGCATCTAACCACGGAGTATGGCTACGAAACTTTGTCACGGGGCTGCGCATAGTGGATGGTACTGAAAAGCCACTTAAGTTATTTTTGTGACAATAAATCGGCAGTCTTGTATTCCAATAACAATAGAAGCTCGACGAAGTCTAGGCATATAGACATCAAGTTTCTAGTTGTTAAAGAGAGAATTTAAAGTGAACAGTTGTCTATTGAACATATCGGTACAAACTCCATGATTACGGATCCGCTTACAAAGGGCTTGTCACCCAAAACATTTCATGAGCATACTGCTAGTATGGGTGTCAAAATTTTTGAGGATATTTAGTTTCAGTGGGAGTTTTGTGATTATAATGTTCTCTTTCTTAGACACATTTTTCAGTTACTTTAGTTTAAGGATATTTTGAGTTTGTTTTATGCAGAAATTAAAGTTATTTGTGTGATTCACACTTTGATTTTAGTATATGCTTGATCTCACTAAGGTTTTAAGGTGGACCAGTTGGAAATAAGCATGTTACGATCACAATACATGAAATTTCCATGCTACACATCCACATCATGATCCATGTCAATCAGTTGTGTTAACATACGTGACCATTGATGGGCCGAGTTACGATAAATGTAATGAAGGTCGCTTTGATCCTATGTGTATGGCTGATGGACCGAGATATAAATACATTTTGGTTATGACAGCAAAGTTAAGCTCGTACGGTTATATTCTTACAATGTATAATTATAAGGTTACACATATAACCCAAGTGGGGGATTGTTGGATCCTTAATCCAACATTGGGCTTATATGTAATAATTATATATTGTGGACTATCAAATAAAGAAGCCTAATTAAAAGTGATCAAATAAAGTTTAAGGTATTGGGCTTAATGTATTTTAGTAGGATGTGGGCCTTTAATGTGTAGATACTCAATGGACTATCTATTTTAATGATGGGCTAAAATAGGTAAACCCTAATAACTCAAGTATATAAGGGTTATGATCCCTAGGTCATACGTATCATCATCATAATCATATATCATTTTATTCTGCATCCCATCGTCAAAAGAGAACATATAGAGAAAGCTAAAGGATTCCCTAAAAGTATTGGATACGTATTGCCCTATAAGATGAAACCCCAAATTCAATCACTTATGGATTCAGGTACGCTTCCGTAAACTAACTTATGATTTCTAATAACTTAATATGATGGTTCCTAGATTATAGCAATGGCTTTCTCTAAGATTATTGGATCTGACATATAAATCTCGAGTGTTACACGGATTTGTAAAGAAACTAATAAGTGTATATAGTAAATAAAATCAATATATTATTTACCATGTGATGGAGTTGGAAGCGAAGAATTAAATTCGCCTTCATATATTCTTTTATATTCATGAGGTTTTTTTTCTTTGATTTGTGTGTTTTGTGTTTTACATTTGTGAACTTCATTTGCAATTTACGACAAATTCCACTCTTGACTTTCTTATTCTTCTTCTTCTTCTTTAACAAATAAAATCCATGGTAAAATGCACACAAATTCAAGGAAATCAATTTCAACCATCACACAGTATGCACAGTGAGAATGGTATTTGAAAATAAAATTATTCATATTTCCTAGAAACAAATTTGAGCTAATAATAACAAAAACATCATGATTAATGTTTTAAGTTTTAAAAGTAAGTAAGGTTTAAAAATACATGAAGTTTGTTATATAACTAAAGGATAATTACCCTTAAAGTTTAGCTTAAATAATACAAAAGTTCATGTTATATTTCAAAACTATGAATGCTTCAAGGAGATAAAATTTTGTATTTACCTAACAAATACCAATAAATCGGTATCAATGGTGCAACTGGTAAATGTAAACAAATTCCAATGGTTCTTTGTAATTTGAAATATGTGATTTTTTTTTGTAATTAGGTAAATGTCTGAGGTACACACACACACAAACACACACACACACACACACACACACACACACACACACACACACACATATATATATAATGAAGGACCCTTAGGTCAATAAAATGAAAAGAGAAAGAGTAGTTTGTTGATCATAAAGCTAATCAGCGAGCCAAACAAGACCAAGGTCGCAAACTGACCAACAAAATAAACCAAAACACAAAAGAACAGTGATAACACGTATTTCTCGTGCATTTTGGGACTTATTTAATTAGATTCCAACTACTGTTTGTATGCTTTTAACGTTCTTTTATTTTAATTCCTATTGTTTAGATGTTATTACGTGTTTGGTTGTTTTATGTTATTTTTATAGAATTTTGGAGCCATTTTTGTTGGTTTAAGCTTAAAGTTTGAGAAATAGGTTGAAGAAAGTGAAGATAAAAGTCCATGGGGCTAATATTGGAGCAAGCCCACGAGCGCATTGGACTAGCAGAGCCAGAAGACTACTATCAATCCCATTAGCGGTCGATAGTTGGGTCATTACTGAGGGTCATTTTCAACAAGACCCTTAGAAACCCAGTAGCAGTCGATAACGAAGTCGCTACTGTAATACATTTTCATGAAGACTATTATTGACCCAGTTATCGGTTGATAGTCGGGTCGATAATGGTCCAGAAATATTACAAAATATCACAAAATCGGTTTGAAGGCTTAAGATTTTATTTTAGAGTGTAAGTAGAGGGCCAAGAATCATTCCACGTATATACTTTCATATCTTGAACATCTATCACCACCCATTAGCTTGAGACCCTAATTTCACCACTAAAAACACTCCAAGATATGGAAATAGAGAGATCGAGTAAGTGTTCGAAGGAGAAACGGCCAAAGAAAGATGATGGAGAGTTGACCGAAATGGACACTAAATACTTTTCGAGAGATCTTCTCCAAATCACTGGTATGGCGAAGATAGAAAGATCAAGGATCCTCAACCATCCTACAACTTATCTTTTCTTATTCTTATATATGAACAATATTTATTTGATTAAATGCCTAGATGAGTGTTTAATCATATCTAGCTCATTCATTCGTATTCTAGGGTTTGGTGAATAATGGACGATTGATATTTTGAGCTTTAATATTAATCAAGAATTTAGTCCATTCAATATTTTTTACTCTTGATTTACATATATAAATAATTACTTGATAAACAATTATGCTTAATAGTTTTAACAATTCATAAACCGAGAGATGTATTTTATTAACAGAACTACAAATTTAAATTACTCTAATCAATAAGATCAAGAGATTTCAGATAAGAGTGATGTTGTTAAAATATTTGAAGCTTTAAGAGTTATAAGTGCGATTGAAAACGTGCCTCTCATTTAGAACTCACGATTTAGTCTCTTCGAGAGAAGGGTTAAACTATTAAATTATACTTATGAGTAACATATATTGAATTGATTCAAACAATGCTTGGTTGATTGAAAAGGTTTTACATTTGAGTATGATCCTTTTAATATTTCTGTATGTGTGACTCATCGTTTCATAATTGATTGACAACCATTTGTGCTTCTAAAGTTGTAATTGATTGACAACCTTTTATAACTACTAGCTTTAATAAATCATAATTCGAGAGATGTGGTTTATCAATTAGGCTTTCAAACACGAAACACTCGAATCAATAAGACCGAGAGGTTTGACACTGTAGTGAAGTCATATAAAATCTTTAAAACTTTTTGGAATTCTAAATGTGATCTTGAGAATGCATCTCACATTTAAAATCCACGGTTTAAGAACTTCGAGAGAAGGTTAAACTATTTGTGTGATTGACTTATATAATTGAATCACAACAATACTTTAATGATTAAACACGATAGACATTGAAATTTCATCATAATCTCAAACCCCATAATACCTACGTTTCATTTGAATACCTCACTTTCTTATTTTTGTATTTTTGTTCTTGATCAACTAGTTTAGTTAGTTTATTTTATACTCATCTTTTGTAACGACACAAAACCAATCATATTTTATATTGTTTAAATAAAATTAATTTATTAATAATATTAATATCAATTTCTGAGATTTGATCCTTGTGGAAATCGACCTTGCTCCCCGCATACTACATCTACAGTGTATAGTTGCAGTTAGATAGAGTATATTAATGAACAAGTTTTTATTACTCGAACCAATCCCTAGTAAAGTAGGGAGTGGTCAAAGAGCTAATGTCTAACATGATATAACTAAGTTAAATCCAGAGGCACCGCATCATGTAAAATCCTTACATGAAGCTCCACCAACATTCACCCATAATGTTTGCCTGTCTCAAGATAGCATCTGCAACACCATTGCCTTTTTAAAATATATGAGACACCCAAAACTAAATCATCGACAATCTAGAAAAAAGAGAATGTAACCTATTCTTGAAACACCAAAGAACCATCAAAGAACGGGCTTCAAAAACTGAAACCACATAGGTAGAGTTTGATTCAAGCCAAAGGAAATCCCAAACCCTATCCAAGGCGATCTCTCAAGCATGAATCACGGACTCAGTCTCCACTAGGAAAGTAAAAGAAGATCTTATACTCCTAGTTAAAAACTCTTACACAAATCTCAGATAATTATGAAAAATACCATTGTAGGCGGCCACTTCCGGAGCACCAAGATAACTACCATCAGTGTTAAACTTGACCCAACCTAGGGGAGGAGGCACCCAATGAATCAAGTATCCCTCCCTCAAGGGCTTAGATCAAGTCGTGATGCCAAAATCTTGAAGAGTAGAGGTCTTAGTTTTGGCTGAGGAGGAATAGTGATGGTCAATAAAGGAAAGAACGACCAAGCCCGTATACGAATGAAAAGCTTATGAACCCAAAGATCATCATTAATTTCCCAATTACAACTATCCAAAATAAACCATAGAAGATTAATGAGTGCCAACTTCCAAAATACCAAAAGTTGTGAACTCAATTTTACATACAAACACCGAAGCAACATAATCCAAAAACTGGAGGAAAAGTCTAAATAGATGTGAAATAAATCTATGTGAGCCTATCAAGTTCCACAAACAAATGGACACTCAATGAAACAGTGGTCAAGAGACTCACCCCCTTGCAAACATAATGAACAACAAGATAGCCAAGAGAATCCCTGACGCTATAGATTACACCAAAGTGAGAGATTATCAAGAATAAGCCTCCAAATCAAAAAAGAACGACGAGGAAGGATATTCTCAGGAAAAATTCAATGACCCCAACAAACTTTGGGGAAGTGCTGCCGAAGATGACAATAAGCAATAAGAGATGAGATATTCTCGTGAACCGAATAGAACCATATATGCTCATCTCTATCGTCAACCAAAAAAGGAGTGGCTAAGATATCTAACACATTATCCTTCCACCGAAGAATGAAATGAGTTGTGAATTGCCAAACCCCATCAACTAAATAATCAACATCCGACTGTTAAAGAATGATCGTAACATTAATAGGATACTGACCCGATCTGTGATACGATAACCCAACCAGTTATCCCACCAAAAAAAAAGATATCCCAACCTATGCTAACTAATCATCAAGAATCAGCTTGAAGAAAAGCGACATGATTCTGAATCCCACACCAAATTGAGGAAAAATAACCATTGCACTTGGGTTGAAGGTTGAGCCCAAAAACTGAGAACAAAGAAAGTCCCCTATCGACGAGTCCATCGTCAACACATCCCAACCAAGGCTGGTTAAAAAAGTCATGCTCATGGAAGCAATCGAGTGTAAACTTAGCCCCCACCTCCTTGGCCGCGATCACCTTGGACCAAGAAATGATAGTGCAACTTTGTTTTGTGACACCGCCTGTCCAAACAAAGTTCTGAACGGCATGTCCCAACTGCTTAACCAGAGAGACTGGCCACCTATAGATCAGCATAGTGAACTTCCGAACTAAGAATAACTGATTTGCACATTTTTGTACGTGTTTTTGTTACATTTTTGTATCGAAATTGCATGTGTTTCGCTTGCATTTATGGGTGTTAGAAGTCGATTAGGCCTATTTTGTTATTTTTAGATTTTATAGCGTTTGTGCGGTTTCTATTACGTTTTTCATAGATTTCACTCGCTTTTATGTTTGTGGGCGTAGAATGACCAAGCGGGACCCGCACACGCTTATGGCATTCCAATTGACTCACTATGGAATGGACAAGTGAAGGCATTCAAGGGAACATAGTATGAACAAGAAACGACAACCGATGGACGTTCTGGAGCAGAAAATAAGAAAATCGAGCCGGAGGTAGCCCAGATCGGCGGCTCACCTATCGATCGACTGCAAGCGGCCGATCGACTGAATGACCCAAACTGGCTGCTTAACTGAGGCTAGTTCCATTGAACAACAAGGCAGTCGATCGACTATTATCCTACCGATTGACAGGCAGTTGATCAATAGGACCTCTACTGATCGAATGCATCACGGGAAATTTGGGATTCTTGGCATTTTGATGATTTTGCCCCTACGAACCTCTATATAAACCCCGGTTTTTCCCCCAACCACCTTATCCACGGCTGGTCTGATTTTTGAGATTGTTCAATATCTTCCAAGCCTTCTACAATACCATAACATCTTAAAACCTAACTTATAAATCCTTAAAGTAGTTTAGCTAGGTATGGTTAGATTCTCATAGTGAGTTGTTGGAGAAGGTGGCATCTCCATTATTTGTAGATGTTCTTATGGTGAGGATTTTCTTTAACTTTTGAAGATTGTAGCTAAACCTTGAATCTTTTGTTTGGAATAAAATTTTGTAGTAATATTTCTCTTTTCTATTGTGTGTTGTTCTTGTTTTATTGTTATTGCTTGTGTGTTGGTTGTTAGGTTTTAGCTTGTGTTGTTTTTCCTTGTATTTCAAATCCTCAATTTAATCTTCTAGCTTTTTATTCTTCTTTTTGCATAAACTCCCTTGAAGTATCTCCTTTGAATCTTTTTACCATATTTGGCTAAGCAAACCTTTGATCATGGAAAGACAAATGAGGATTTCCTCTTTAATTAATTTGACTAATCCATATTCAATGCCCCTTGACCATTAATCTTCTTTTAAATTTTAAAGATTTGACTTTCCCTTCCTTTTATATTTCAAAAACTTGCAAGCTTCCCCTACTTTAGTAGTCTTTAATTTGTTGAAAGGTTTTGATTAATTTCCTTAAACTATTTATTTTCAAGCAAGCACTTAATCTTCCTTAACCTTTTGCCTTAGTTAGTGTTTTCAAAGCTTCAATTTCAATTCTTTTTTCATCTCGCTATTTCTCTCTTACATTCTTCATCTCTTAAAACTCAACTCCCTCTCTCTTCTTTCCTCGCTTCACATGGCGGAGGATGATGAATTGGCGGCGGTGCTAGATTTCTTGAGGAAGAATGAGTTGTCGGAGTGTGAATCAGCATGCATGGATAACATCATGGATAAAGCGGCGGTGACACAAATCGGAGACACTCGATCCACCCATCATTGACAAGTCGACGATGCCCGTGCCCTAAGGTCCGACTAGCTGTTCTTTGACCCCAGAGAAATGAATCACATCCTCGAAGATTCAAAATTGTACAAAATATTCACTTATTAACAGAGAGTGGCGTTAATGGTTGTGGATTCTAGGAATTTAGTTTTTTGATTTTAGGGTTTTGGTGGAGGAGATGGTGGAGGCCATGAATTGAATCTTTTATGTGTGTGTTAGTGTAGATGGATGTTGAAGAGGGGCAAAGGATAGAGTGTTCAATCATTACTCTAGAAAAGAAAGAAATGGGACCTCATCTTTAACTTACCTGTTATTAGTGTATTTTTATTATCTGAGAATTGATGTGTTATGTATTGTTTTACTATTTTTGATAGAGTTAGTGAAGGCAAAAGGTCTTTGCTTCGTTCGTGTTATTATTTTTCCTTTTGTCTTCATTAGAAATGGGAAGATAGGTGAATCTTTAGATTAAAAAAGCTTCCATTTCAATTCAAGCATTAGAATTTAAAAACTCAAACTCAACCAAATGACTTATTGCTTTCTTAGAGTAAATTAGTGTAATTTAGATTAACAAGAGATTAACTAGAAACACCAATTGTCGATAAAATCATTCCTTGAGAGACACAACTAGGGATTCAACTTACTGCTCTACAATCCACTCGGTATTATTGCGGAGACAATTTCTCAAAACCAATTTCAAGTTAGAGTGCTATGAAATCTTCGATCAATTTCTGGCGCCGTTGCCGGGGAATGATTAAGGCTAATTGTGTTCTTAATTACTCCTTTTTTTTTATCTTAGTTAGTAGTTAAATTAGATTATCGTTATACATTAGATACCCATAATCCTTTGTTGAGTGTTGTGCATGCAAGGTAGGCGATTGCTTGGACAAGAGTTGGCCCCAATTTTGCCCAATCCCGAGAGGTTAAGACGAGACGCATAAGCCATGAGAGCTCAAGACACGTTCGACACCCCGCCTCTTCAACCTCTAGCCTCGGTGCTTGTTTTGCATGTAATTTTGATGTTTTTCTCGTATTTTTAATTAGAGTTTTATGTTATTTTTAGTAATTTTTAATCGAGTTTCGTTAGGTTATTTGTTTGTTTTCTCGTTTTGTTATTTTTTGTGTTTCTTGTTAGTTTTATATTTAATTAGGTTAAATGGCTTCAATTAATTGGAGGTTTGGTGTAATCCATGGGTTTTGATATTAAAAATTCTCATTTAATAGGTGGATTAATAATTTGAATTCAAGCTAAGGCATGGAGGCCAAAACTCAAGCCAAGGCGTGCGTAAATCTGTGCCAAGAGCATGCCCCAAAATGGGCAAGAATTCTGGAATGTTAGCCCATTTTCGTGCCCAACGAAGCCCAAATCCACGCCAACCCCCTTGGCGCAAGAATAGGCTTTATTTCCACGCCCAAACTCTTGCTCAGGCAGCTGCCAGCATGCCCGCGCGCATCCGCTTGCCCGTGCCCGCACAGTCTCAGCAGTGCTTGTTGACAGCGCCCGCAACCGACGCCCGGCACCTACCGACAGTGCCTAGCGTCGCCCAGCCCATCGCCCAGTTAGTGCCTCCTAAGTCCGCGTCCTGCCACCCAGATTTCCACGCCCAGATCAGCACCCGACCATGCCCAAACTCACGCCTAGCGCCATGCCCAGCCTCGCCCAGCCTGCCGGCCACCAGCGCCCAGGCGCGCCCAAGCTCGGCCATGGCCGAGCCACCTGAAGTGTAGTTTTTTTGTGGTTTTGGAAATTAAAGGTTCATTTGGCTTGGTATTATTGGAAATCGATTCAATTGAAGGAATCAATATGTTTCAAGCTTTGAAAAGTAAAAGAAAATGAAAATAAAGCAATTAAAATAACTAAACTAATCTAGAAATTGAAATTTCATGTTGGTAGGATGCCTCATCGTATGCCTCAAATAAAAAATGCAAAGCAATGAAGGAAATAAGAAAAAACAAGCATTATTTCACCAAGTACAAGCATGCATGCACAAGGTACAACTATGCATAAAATCCTAAATAATGCAAATAAGCAAAAATTGAAAGCATGAATGGAAAGAGCAATAAAAGTTGACATAAAAGTTTAAATCTTTAAGGAAAATAACAAGAAACAAAGAGTAGATCTAAGATTCTACTTAAAACTATGCATGGAAATAAGACTCAAAATAAAGCATAGGAAAAACTCAAGAATAAAACAATCAAGGACCCGATCTATAGCCTAGATGTGTCACTCATCAGGATTCTATATTCAATTCACAAGATCAAGCAAGAAATCAAGTAGCTAAGAGAAGAAGGAACTTGAATTAAATTGCATCAAAGTAAGAACCCAAGGGAGTACTTGGATTCATCTTGAGCTTACAAACCCAAGGCAATCTTCAAAATTAAACTAAGAACAAGAGAGAGAAAATATTCCAAAACCCATTAAAGTTTGGGAAATTTGAGTGATGATCTACAAAAATGAGAGTTCTAGTATATTTATACAAAGTTAATTTGGGTTTTAAGTGGGCCAATTTGGCCTTAAAGCCTTTAAAATCTCGTGCTTGACCCAATTTTGACCCGGAATTAAGGCTTGTCCTGAGTTTGGGCGCTGGAAATGGCAAGGATCTGGGCATGCAAGATGGCAGGAGCTTTGGCGTGCAGGACGGAAACGCTCTTTGGCGAGAGAAATGGTGCAAGGGCGGAGCTTGGCGTGTAGAACGTCTACGTAGTTGGCAGTGCCGCGCTGCCATGCGGGCGAGATGGCAAGGAATGGCGGAATGCTGGTCGCTGCCGTGGGTTGTGTCATGTGGGTGAGATGGCAAGGGATGGCGGATGTTGGGCGCTGCCGTGAGTTGTGCCATGTCTTGGCGCCGAAGATGGCGACTGTTGGCAAGGGATGGCAGTGATTCCAGGGGGTTCTCACTTTGAAGGCTCCTGCTTGGCATGAAAGACGACAGCTGATGGCCAGGGATGGCATTAATTCCCGAATGTTTGCCAATTTGAGCTCCTCCTTAGCACAACTTATGACTTCAAAGTTGACAAGTGCCATTATGCTTGGCATGGGTTTTTGGCACTACATGGCTTAAGATTTTGGCCTTAAATGCTTTTACCTATGAAAATAAGAATTTGAATATAAAAACCCAAACATTTCAACAACCTTTAAATTAATTAGATCAATTTAATCCACTTAAGCCTGAAAGTAAAAGAAGAACACAAAAACCTTAAAATAAGAAAAATAACCTAGAGAACAAAGCTAAACGACTCAAGTACCGCTAAAAATAATATAAAACCCTAATTAAAAATACGAGAAAAATACAACAATTACATGCAAAACACCACCTCAAGCCATGGTCGAGCCACACCGAGCCAAGTCGAGCCAAAATGTGCCAAAAGGCTAGCCAAGTGGCTAAGAAGGTCAACACGGGTTAATTTTGGTCAAACCCAGGAAATACAAGCCTTTTTGGCTCATTTGGCCCATTTAAACCCAATTAAAAATACTATAAATAGAGGACTTCTCTCATTTTTGGAATTATCACACCTCCTCCCAACCCAAGCTTGGGTTTGGGATTAAAAATTCTCTCTCTAGATTTTAGATTTAATTTCAAGTATTTCCTTGGGTTTGTAAGCTCAAGAAGAATTCAAGTACTCCCTTGGATTTTATTTTGATTGCAATTTCATTCAAGTTTTTGGATTCTCTCTTTAATTCAAGTAAGCTTTCTTTTATTTTCATGCTTTGTTCTTCAATTTCATGCATGTTCTTCAGTTTTATGCTTTTTTCCTTAACTCCTTGATTTCTTGTTAGATCTTGTGAATCGTCCATTGAATCTAGATGAGTGACACGTCTAGATCATAGATCGAGTCTTGGGTTGTTTTTATTTTGAGTATTTCATATGCTTTATTTAGGTTTTTTCTCATGCATTGTTTCATGCTAAATCCTAGATCTACTTCTTGTTACTTGTTATTTTACGTAAAGTTTTAAACTTTGACGTCAATTTTCATTGCTCTTTCTATTCTTGCTTTCGATTTTTGTCAATTTGCATTATTCAAGTTTTTATGTCCATGCAAGCATGGTTGTACCTTGAGCTTTCATGATTGTACTTGGTGAAACATTGCTTGTTTTTGCTTAATTTTCATTGTTGCTTGCATTTTAAATTCAAGGCATACGAGGAGGCATCCAACCAACTTGCAATTTCATTTCCTAGTTTAGTTTAGTTAGTTTATTTGCTTATTTTTAATTTTCTTTCAATTTTTAAAGCTATAAACACCTTGACTCCTCAATCGAATCGAATTCCGATAATATCAAGCCAATTACAAAACAGTGCTAGAAGAGCAAATGATGACCAAATTATTCGAGAATCTGATGCCGTTCACCCACACACACGAAGGGATGCCTCCACCGAAAGCATCATCCGGGCTTGCATCATCACCTCACAGCCCGACACCACAAGGTTCTCAACCCACTTATGGAATGCTGCTCGACTAAGGGGAAATGGTTTCACAAACCAAGACCCCTAAAGCTCTAACGGCCAATTTCAAGGCACATATTCTCCATCCCATGCTTGTGTGTCGACACCCGCACCAAAACTCCAAGTCTCGTTGCGCTCGGATCCATCGTCACAAGGAAACCAATTCTACGGCCCGCAATACCAGGTCCTGATCGTTGATGGCCCGTCATACCAACACACGGTCATGAATGTGGCTCAATTTCAACCTTAATTTCAAGCGCCAAGGCGTACTTCCCCGATCCTCACATCCAAGAGCCTCGATTCCCACATTCGACCAGACCCGTGCCCCAGTTTCAGAACCCAATTCCTCAAGATCGTCCACTAATGCCCACCATTAATGAGGATCCTTATGCCGTGCTAGATCCGGGTGGCCACCCTTTTTCTACTCCCGATGGAGGCCCTACAAATAGCATCAAGGAGGTGTCAAGGCCTTACATGAGCAACTTTTCCTCGTGCATCCGACTAAGTGTCGAGGACCTTGAGTACGACTTACATCCGATCAGTCTCAACCGGCTACCGTCTTTCCATGGCTTACCGCACGAGGATGCTCTCCACTTCCTTCGGATTTTCTCCTACACCGTGTCAATCTTTTCGCGGCAAGGGCTACATATTGACAAAATCAAGATGCGATGCTTTCCATACATGATGAAAGATAAGGCGGTTGATTGGCTAATGACGTTACCGGCCGACTCCCTCACCAATTGGGACATCGTGAGCGAGAAGCTTATAGAAGAGTACTACTCCCAAGACAAGATGGCCGACTTCCAAGCGGAGATTACCTCGTTTTGTCAAGCAAGTGATGAGACCTTTTATGAGGCATGGGAGAGTTTCAAGGGTTACCTTACCAAGTGCCCTCACCATCGGTTCACCGACAATTTCTTGAACCAATTTTTCCACAAGGGCTTGACATTCGCGTCTAAACACATGGTCAACAATGCCGCCGGAGGAAACCTTGTCGGCCGCTCGACAAGGGATCTATATGACATCTTCGTTAATATGGCCGCTAACGATCACCAAATGAGTATATTGGAGTGAAAAGAGCAAGTAAAAGAAGTATCAACGATGGATGAGCCCGAGTGGGCCCGTAAGATTGCCGACCTCGAAAGTCAAGTGGCTTCTCTCACTAAGACTTACCTGGGTTGGATGGAGACATGCACCACGTGTGGCATCTCGGGTCAAGGAGCTAGTATGTGCCTGATGGTCTATGGGCAACCAAGTGAGTTTGACGAGCATGCGTTCACGGTCCAAGGCTACAAAGCCTCGCAACCAAACCAAGCCTAACGAAGTGAGATCCAACGGCACAACAATCCATATTCCCAAACTTACAACCCCGGATGGAGGAACCACCCTAACTTTGGGTGGAGGGACACGACCAATGCCCAAAACCCACCCGGGCCTCCAATGCCGCAACAAGGGCAACAACCACCACCAATGCATCACCCACGGCCTGAAGTCCCGTTTAATGCATGACCACCTTTCCCGCCTCCTCAAGTGTCATTTCCGGCTCCTCGAGATCATTCGACATCATGCCAACCAAGCATGGAATCCATCTTGACCGAACTTTCAGGTTCTATCCAACAATTGACCAATCGACTTGCGAGTTTAGAGACACAAGTGGGGCAAGTGGCGAAGGATTTTAACGAGCTTA
Source organism: Phtheirospermum japonicum (assembly GCA_014905375.1). Classification (NCBI taxonomy): domain Eukaryota; kingdom Viridiplantae; phylum Streptophyta; class Magnoliopsida; order Lamiales; family Orobanchaceae; genus Phtheirospermum; species Phtheirospermum japonicum. Next base: position 1,388,415 of record BMAC01000006.1, on the reverse strand, counting down.
AGTGGGCCCGCGACAAGGGAAATCTACCAATTCAATTAGTTCAAGCTCAAGCCGTGTCGATTCTTTGAAGCGGTAAGGTGGTAGATAATAAGGTTGCACATTCCGACGATGATCCCTTACCTTCACTCCAAGTTGTAGATGATTTGACCGTGCAAGACCCGGACGATCCCGTGGTCACTCCTATCCCACCCACATCCTCTTCAAGTGGTAAGGCGAAGGATACCGAGGCTACCGGGGGACTCCACAAATCCGCGACGCCGTACCGACCTCCGATCCCATATCCGAACGGCGAAGCAAGACGCCCAATTTCTTGGGTTATACAATATGTTGTCCAAGGTCAACATCAACCTTCCCTTGCTTGATATTACCCAAAACGTACCTGCGTACACAATGTTTTTCAAGAAGTTAACATCCAAGAAGCGACGGTTCGAGGATAACAAAAAGGTGTGTATATCAAATGCGGTGATCATCATTTATAGCAACCCTCTTCCACCTAAGGAGGGCGATCCGTGAAGTTTTTGTATAAAGATCACTCTCGAGAATGGCAAGGAAACACGAGGGATGCTAGACCTCGGTGCGGGGATTAATTTGATGCCCTACTCCATCTTTACACAATTAGAGTTGGGCTATCTCAAGGAAACAAGGATGTGTTTGCAATTAGCCGACCGATCAATCTGGTACCCGAAGGGGATAGTCGAAGATGTGTTTGTTCAAGTAGGAGGCCTCATAGTTCCCGTATATTTTATGATCTTGGGTGTTGGAGAAGTGAGCAACGAAAGTCGTGAGCACTCGATCTTGCTTGGACGACCATTCATGGAAACTACGAACACCTTGATAGACGTGAAGAATGGGAAGTTGACGTTCTCAATTTTGGGGGACATGGTGAATTTTTTGATCCACGACTTGAGTGTCGTTCCCCCCTCCTCTTTTTAAGCCGATTATTCGATGTCTGACCTGTTAGAAGAAGTAGTTGAGGAGGCTTATGAGGAAGTTGTGGATGAGGTCGTTGAGGACGATGAGTGGCTAACACTTCAATCGGAGGGGGTGATGGGGATATTAGAGATATCAAGCGTGGAACAGGTTACTACACCGAAACCGGAGCTCAAGACCCTTCCAAGCCATCTCAAGTATGTTTACTTGGAAGATGGAGAAACAAAACCCGTGATTATCTTCACCGAGATTTCTGCAAGTGATGAGGCACGATTGATTGAAGTGTTGAAGAAGAACAAGAAGGCGATATGGTGGAGCCTTAGCGATATAAAGGGGGTAAGCCCCTCTACGTGCATGCATCGAATTGCTCTTGAAGATGGGGCGAAACCATCGAGAAAGTGCCAACGTCCACTGAACCTGAATTTGATGGAGGTAGTGAAGGGCGAGATTCTAAAGATCATGGTCAAGGGCCTAATTATTTCTATTAGAGATAGTGAATGGGTCAGACCAGCCCAAATGGTGCTGAAGAAGAGTGGAATTACCGTAATTGAGAATGATCATGGTGAGCTCATTCCGACTCGTGCAACCACCGGGTGGCGGATGTGTATCAATTTCTGGAAGATTAATTCTGCCACCAAGAAGGATCATTTCCCACTTCCGTTCATCTACCAAATGTGGATAAGATCGCGGGTCATCACTCTTATTGCTTTCTCGATGGGCTATCTGGGTATTACCAAATTTCCATCTCACCGGAGGATCAATCCAAGATGATGTTCACTTGCCCCTTTGGCACGTACGCCTTCCGATGCATGCCTTTCGGATTGTGCTATTGAAAGAGTAGTTTTAGTGGTTTTGAAAATAAAGGTTCATTTGGCTCGATATTATCAGAATTCGATTCAATGTGTTTGTAGTTTGGAACGATAAGAAATTAATGAAAAAATATTAAAACAACTAAGTAAACTATACTAGGAAATGAGATTGTAATTTGGTCGGATGCCTCGTCGTATGCCTCGAAATGAAAATAAGTAAGAACAAGAAAGTTTCATCAAGTACAAGCATGAAAGCTCAAAGTACAACTATGCATGCATGATCATAAAATCCTAAATAATGTAAAATAGCACAAATTGAAAGCATCAATGAAAAGAGGAAGAAAAAGTGACGTCAAAGTTTGAAAATTTATGTAAAATAACAAGTAACAAGAAGTAGATCAAAGATTTAGCATGAAAAAATGCATGAAAATAAAATCCTAAATAAAGCATATGAAATACTCAAAATAAAAGCGATCCGAGACTCGATCTATGATCTAGACGTGTCACTCACCTAGATTCCATGGACGATTCACAAGATCTAACAAGAAATCAAGGAGCTAGGGAAAAAAACATAAAATTGAAGAACATGCATGAAATTGAATAACAAAGCATGAAAATAAAAGAAAGCTTACTTTAATTAAGAGAGATTCCAAAAACTTGAATGAAATTACAATCAAAATAAAATCTAAGGGAGTACTTGAAGTCTTCTTAGTCTTACAAACTCAAGGCAAAGCTTGAAAATTAAAATCTAAGAATTAGAGAGAGAGTTTTTATCCAAACCCATTCAAGAGTTGGGAAAATGAGTGCTATATTACAAAATGAGAGTTGGGTTCTATTTATATAGGTTTTAATTTGGGTTAAATGGGCTAATTTAGCCTTTAAGGCTTGAATTTCCCGGGTTTGACCAATGTTGACCCAGAATTATACCTTGGCTTGAGGTTGGGCGTGGAACTTGGCGTGATTATGGGCGCAAGGGAGCTTGGTAAGGACCTTGTCAAGGCTTGGGAGCTTGGCATGGTTAGGCGTTTGGCAAGGCATGGCTAGGCGTTGGAGATATCCTTGGGCGCTTGGCAAGGCATGGCTAGGCGTTGGAGATGACCTTGGGCACTTGGCAAGGCATGGCTAGGCATTGGAGATGGCCTTGGGCGCTAGAGATGGCAAGCCATGGGCGAGGCCATCATGCTTGGGCACTGGAGATGGTAGCTTTGCCTTGCGCCATGCCTTGGGCGCTGGAGATGGCAGGGCATGGCTAGGGATGGCTACCAATGCAGAATGTTTGCCCCTTTGGAGCTCCTTCTTGGCATCAAGTTTGGCTTGGATTTTGGCGTGCCTTGGCTAGTATTTTGCCTTCAATGCTTTTACCTATGAAAATATGGATTTTGAACATAAAAACCCAAGAATTTCACCAAACCTCAATTTAATTGAAACCATTTAACCCAATTAAATATAAAATCAAAAGGAAACACAAAAAACACTTAAACAAGAAAAAAAATAGAAAACCTAACTAATCGATTCAAAAACTACTAAAAACAATATAAGACCCTAATTAAAAACAAGAAGAAAACACCACAATTACATGCAAAATAGCAATGCACCCGCCACTTTTCAAAGGTGCATGTTTTCGATTTTCTCCGATATGATCGATAAGTACATGGAGATTTTTATGGATGACTTTTCCATCTACGAATCCATGTTCAATGAATGCCTAGACCACTTGTCAAGTGTTTTGGAGAGGTGTGTCAAGAGCAACCTTACATTGAGTTGGGAGAAGAGACACTTTATGGTGAGAAGTGGGCTAGTTTTGGGACATGTGGTGTCATCCAAGGGGATTAAAGTTGACAAGGCAAAGATCGACGTGATCGAGAAGCTCCCGCCGCTGATCAACGTGAAGGGAGTTCGAAGATTTTTTGGTCATGCGGGATTTTATAAGCGATTCATCAAGGACTTCTCAAAACTTATCCACCCTTTATGCCATTTGCTTAGCGCCGACGTTCCGTTCGTGCTTGATGACGCCTGTCTCTCGGTGTTCAATTTTTTGAAGGGAAGATTAACCTTGGCTCCCATGTTTGTGGCCCCGGATTAGTCACTTTTGTTCGAAATAATGTGCGATGCATCGAACGACACGGCGGGAGTCGTCTTGGGGCAATGTGTGGACAAGATTCTTCGCATCGTTTACTACACAAGCCTCACGCTCAACGTTGCTCAAAAGAACTACATGACTACTGAAAAGAAATTCCTTGTCGTGGTTTACTCACTTGAGAAGTTTCGCGTCTACATCGTTGGCTCAAGGGTTATCGTCCATAGTGATCATGCGGCGTTGAGATATCTTTCCAACAAGCCTCAAGCAAAGCCGAGGCTAATCCGATGGATACTTTTTCTTCAAGAGTTTGATGTGGAGATTAAAGATAGAAATGGGTGCAAGAATGTTGTCGCCGACCACCTTTCTCATTTGGAGGTCAAAAATGGGGAGAGGAAGCTCATCAAAGAGAGTTTCCCGCACAAGTATTTATTTGGCATTTCTGTTACTCCTTGGTATGCCGACATTGATAATTATCTCGCTAATGAGGTGCTCCGCCCGAACTTGTCTCATCATGAGAAGAAGAAGTTCCTTGACACGTGCCGAGGGTATTATTGGGATGACCCTCATATGTACAAGATTGGGAAAAATGGTATGTTGAGGCGGTGTATTCCGGACAATGAAAAGGTGCACATTTTGACAAAATGCCATGTTCACCTAGTCGAGGGGCATTTTGGCACCCAAAAGACTGCCTACAAGGTCCTTCAATCGGGATTTTATTGGCCCACTCTTTTCAAGGATGAAGTTATAGTTTTTGTGGTGTTGAAATAAATCAACGAGTTCATGGCTTGGTGTTATCGAACTTCAATCCATTTGCAAGTTTCAACGTGTTTCAAGCTCAAGAGATGAAAGAAAACCGAAAATAATGCAATTAAAAATAGCAAACTATACTAGAAATTGAAATGACAAGTTGTTCGGATGCCTCGGTCATATGCCTTAATTGAAAATGCAAGCAATTAACAAAAACAAGCAAAAACAAGCATTGTTTCATCAAGTACTACCATGCATGCATAAAGTACAACCATGCATGAAAATTCAAATAATGCGAATTGAAAAAAATTGAAAGCACCAAGGTAAAGAGCAATAAAAGTTGACGTAAAAATTCAAATCTTTCGGAAAAATAACAAGAAACGAAGAGTAGATCTAAGATTCAATTTAAAACTATGCATGGAAATTTAATTCAAAATAAAGCATAAGTAAAACTCAAAGTCATGATGAACCAAGGCCCGATCTACGATCTAGATGTGTCACTCATCTATAATTCATAGCCAAATCACAAGTTTCATYATKGAATCAAGTARCYAAGVCMAAARGCATAATTGAAGAACATGCATGAAGATGAAGAACAAAGCTTGAAATTAAAGGAAAGCTTACTAAAATTAAATGGCGAATCCCAAGCTTGAATTACAAATGAAAGTGCTAATTCAAAGGAGTATTTGGATTCTTCTTGAGCTTACAAACCCAAGAAAATTGCTTGAAAATTAAATCCAAAACCTAAGAGAGAGAAAGTAGATCTAGAGGAAGAAAATGAAAAATTAATCCCAAAGCTCATGCAAGAGTAGGGGAATGAGTGTGTTTTTCTAGGGTTAAAAATGGGGTTTAAATAGCTATTAGTAGGGGCAAAATCATAAATTCGCACTGATTCCCGGTCTTCCAGTCGATCGACTGCTAGTGGCTAGTCGATCGACTGCGGTCTATCGACAGTAAGCAGTCGATCGACTGCTTCTTGGAGAAGTATCGATTTTTGGGAAATCTCTGGAATTGGGTCGATCCTTGAGCAGTTCAGTCGATCTGGGAGGGGCGGTCGATCAACTACCAGTCGATTGGGCAGCAAGCAGTCGATCGATAGTAAGCAGTCGATCGACTGCTTCTTGGAGAAGTATCGATTTTTGGGAAATCTCTGGAATTGGGTCGATCCTTGAGCAGTTCAGTCGATCCGGGAGGGGCGGTCGATCAACTACCAGTCGATTGGGCAGCAAGCAGTCGATCGACAGTAAGCAGTCGATCGACTGCTTCTTGGAGAAGTATCGATTTTTGGGAAATCTCTGGAATTGGG
>BMAC01000006.1:1358288-1381130 GCA_014905375.1 Phtheirospermum japonicum | reverse complement strand
GTCACTAGCTTGACGAACTCCCTTTCATATTATGGAGGAGTCGAGGCGGGAGGATCAATCAATGCTATCGCGTCCTCGACGGGAGGTAAAAGGAAACCATTTCGGTAGGGCTTGACTCGATGGCCATTGACTTGAAATTTTTCTTGAGTCTTAGGGTCGATCAAGGTCACCGCCCCACTCGGGTTCACATCTTCAATGGTATACGGCCCCGTCCACTTGGATTTCAATTTGCCGGGGTGAAGAGCCAAACGCTAATTGAATAGCAAAACGGGCATCCCAACCTCAAGCTCCTTCCGAACCAACCTCTCATCGTGGATTCGCTTGGTCCTCTCTTTATAAATACGAGCATTGTGATATTGATTTTCTCGAAGCTCCTCCAACTCCTCCTCTTGCATCATTCTCTCGAGACCGGCCTTCCTCAAATCCAAATTCACGGCTCTCATTGCCCAAAACGCCTTGTGTTCTAATTCAACGGGTAAGTGACAAGTCTTACCAAAGGCCAAAGTATAGGGGCCCATGCTAAGAACCGTCTTATAGGCCGTCCTAAGGGCCCACAACGCATCATTCAACTTTCGCGACCAATCCCTTCGACTAGGTTGCACCGTCTTCTCTAGCACACTCTTCACTTATTTGTTGCTCGTCTCTACTTGCCCCGAAGTTTAGGGGTGATATGGCGTAGCAACCTTGTGCTTGATCCCGTAAGTCCTCATTAGTTTTTCAAAAAGCTTGTTGCAAAAGTGGCTACCACCATCACTTATTATAACTCTCAGGAAGCCAAAACGAGCACAAATGTTCTCTTTCACGAACTTGACGACAACCTCGGCGTTATTCTTTCTTGTGGGGATGGCCTCGACCCATTTAGAAATGTAATCAACCCCCACAAGGATGTACTCAAAACCATCAATCGACTTCGGAAACRGGCCCATGAAGTCTACTCCCCAAACCTCGAAGATTTCAACCACCARATTTCCCACCAAGGGCATTTCGTTCCTCTTCGAGATGMTCCCCGTTCGTTKACATTTATCGCAAGTTTGAAYGTGAACTTGAGCATCATAATGGAGAGACGGCCAATAGAAACCCGAACTCAAGATTTTAAGTGCCGTTTTCCTTCCCCCAAAGTGCCCTCCAGCTTCATGGTCGTGACAAAAGGTTAGTAGAGCTTTTATCTCATTCTCCGGCACACATCTCCTAATCATTCCATCCTTCCCCACCTTGTACATGAAGGGGTCATCCCAATAAAAGTTTTGGCACTTAKCTAGGAAGCGTTTCTTCTCTTGCCAATTCATATTCGGCCGGAGTTTCCCATTTGCTAAATAATTCGCGTAGTCGGCATACCAAGGCGCTTGGCTCACTTTCATCAAGTTCTCGTGTGGAAAGTCTTCTCCAATTGCTACCCCTTCTCCTCCCTCCGTGACCAACCTCGAAAGATGATCGGCTACCGCATTCTCACACCCCTTCCGGTCCTTGATCTCAATATCGAATTCTTGAAGCAATAGGATCCAACGAATGAGACGGGGTTTTGCTTGGGGCTTAGAGAACAAATATCGCAATGCGGCATGATCGCTATTCACCACAACTCGTGATGCAACAATGTAAGCTCAAAACTTCTCTAAAGCAAAGATCACGGCCAATAGCTCTCTCTCGGTCGTTGTGTAGTTCTTTTGTGCATCATTGAGCATCAAGCTTGCATAATACACCACTCTCAATAGCTTGTCAACTCGTTGGCCAAGTACGGCCCCCACCGCTTCACTCGATGCGTCGCACATATTCTCGAAAGGCAAGTTCCAATCGGGAGCTACGACAATGGGGGCGGACACGAGGCTCTTCTTAATTGCCAAAAATGCATCCTTACAAGCTTCGTCAAATTCGAAAGAGATTTCATTACTCAACAACCGACACAAGGGGCGGGCAATTTTTGAGAAATCCTTGATAAACCTTCGATAAAAACCGGCGTGCCCGAGGAAACTCCTTACATCTTTCACATTAAGGGGAGGAGGTAACTTTTCGATCACTTCCACTTTGGCTTTGTCCACCTCAATCCCCTTCTCCGAAATCACGTGCCCGAGCACAATGCCGCTTCGAACCATGAAGTGGCTCTTCTCCCAACTCAGAGTTAAGCTCGTCTCTTCACATCGGGCTAGCACTTCCTCAAGGTTTCTCAAGCATTCTTTGAACGAGTCCCCATATATGGAAAAGTCATCCATGAAGACTTCAAGATATTTGTCGATCATGTCGGAAAATATGGAAAGCATACATCGTTGGAACGTCCCCGGGGCATTACATAGCCCAAATGGCATCCGTCGGAAAGCAAAAGTCCCAAACGGGCAAGTGAACGTTGTTTTAGCTTGGTCCTCGGGCGCGATAGCAATTTGATAATACCCCGATAATCCGTCCAAAAAGCAATAAGAGTGGTGACCGGCTAACTTGTCTAGCATTTGATTAATGAAAGGTAAGGGAAAGTGATCCTTCTTCATAGCCGCATTCAACTTTCTAAAATCGATGCACATCCTCCACCCCGTCGTCGCCCGTGTAGCTAACAACTTGCCTTATCATTTTCAATTACGGTAATGCCGCTCTTTTTAGGGACCATATGCACGGGACTCACCCACTCACTCTCGGCTATAGCAAAGATCAAGCCCTCCTTCAATAATTTGAGTATCTCATCCTTCATAATCTCTTTAAGGTTTGGGTTCAATCGCCTTTGGAATTCTCGAGAGGGCTTGGCATCATCCTCCAAAACGATTCGATACATGCACGTCGAAGGGCTAATTCCCTTTATGTCACCGAGGCTCCATCCAATGGCACCTTTGTGAGCCTTTAGCACATTTATCAACCTTGCCTCCTCCTCTTCCTTTAGATTGGAAAAAATAATCACCGACTTACTCTCCTCTTCTTCAAGAAAGACATACTTGAGGTGAGATGGGAGAGGCTTTAGCTCGGGCTTGTGCCTCTTCTCACCCTCATCGGTGGATAGCTCGAACAAATCGGTCATTCCCTCAAGGTATTYRTMAAAATTTTCAATCRGCTCGATGACTTGTCTCTCAACAATATGCCCTACCTCCCCCTTCAAAAATGTGTCGTTGCCCTCAACGACACAAACGGTGGCACTCTCAAAAAGGGTCGTCTCAATACAAGGATCGTTGCCAAGCTCTAAAGGGTCGATATCCTCAACATCACCCCTATAACCATCCACAAACTCGCCCGCCAAGAAAATGTGCTCAACCACATCATCAATCTCGTCGACAAGAAGAAAATCCGCATGATAGATGCTTGAAGGAATCGATGGTAAGTTGGACATCGAAAATGTAACCGACTCACCCGCAACGGATAAGGTGAGGTTCTTCTTTCCAACATCAATGAGGCATTGAGTAGTCGCCATGAAGGGACGTCCAAGGAGAATCCTATGCTCGGCCCCATCATTCAAAACCGTTCCCACATCAAGAACAACAAAATCCACCGGGACCACAAGCCCTCCAACTTCGACAAGCACATCCTTGACAACGCCTTTCGGATATCGAATCGAACGATCGGCCAATTGTAAGAAAATTCGTGTTTCTTGTAGGGGCACTAGCTCTAATTGTTCAAAAATCGAGGAAGGCATCAAGTTTATCCCCGCCCCGGAATCGAGCATACCGGTCGTGACTTTTCCATTTCCGAGCGTGATATCAATACAAAAGGAGCCGGGGTCGATCTTCTTGAGGGCCAAAACTGAAGGATCACACACCACACTCGCCTCTTTAGATAGAACTATCGTCTCATTCGGAGTATGAAGGAGCTTTTTGGAGGAAAGTTCTTTGAAAAATTTTGAGTAGGCGGGTATGTCTCGAATGGCATCCAACAAGGGAAGAGTGATGTTCACATTTGCCAAAGTGTTGTAGAGCCGTTGGAATTGATCGTCCTTCTTGGTGTTTTGGAGCCGGGACGGATAAGGCGGTGAAGCCTTTGGAATTGGCAGCTTATAAGCGTTTGAGGATTTGTGCAAGCCATCGGGGCTCTCTTTTGTCGGTGAGGCACACACGGGGGCGGAATCGAAATTAGCGACAACGGGCGGAGTAGCAACATTCTCATTCTCGGACGGTGGAGCCACTTTGTTATCGAAAACCCAGCCACTTCGAAGAGATGTGATCGCATAGGCATGTGAAGGTTGGCTCGGTAGCTTCCCCTTTTCATTGGCTTGTTTGACCATATTTATCTCGGTAGCCAATTGCCCAATTTTAGTGTCCGTGGCATTCATGCGAGTATCCATGGAGGACACCGTGGCACTCAAGGTAGACACCGTGGCGTTTAAGGTGGACACCGAGGCGGTGAGGGCCTGCATTTATTGGATTAGCACATTAAGAGCCGGATCGGTGGCCGGTGGTGGAGCATTTGTCGGGGGCGACGGCCGAGAAGAGCCCATGGGAGGGTTCGGATACCCAAAGCCCGGATGCGTGCGGTTGCTCGGATGGTACGGGGGGTTTTGATTTGATGGCCGAGGGAAGGGCGGTTTAGCAACACCATRACCCGGTTGGTAACCTTGGATCCCACAAACCTCCTCCGAATGAGGCACCGGCATGTAATGGGAYGGATTCGACGGACAATATAGCGTTTCATGCCYAACCATACCACAAGACAAACAAGATGGATCTACGCTCGGGGTGGACATCTTAGCCATTTGGGCTCTCATCGCGGTCATCTCTTTTTCCATCTCAAGTTCTCTCGGGGAGAGAGGCTCACTCAAAACGAGGCTCGGGACGAACGTTGTTGAGAATTTTCGGCCAAGGAGTTGAAAACTTGTGGAAGCGTGCTTGGAGGGTGAATCGTCATATTACCCCCCGCTCTTGTATCCACCATATATTGAAATTGGGAGTCCAACGCTTCATAAAAAGTTCGAATTAAAAGCTCCTTGGGGATACGATGATGCGGACAATTATCAAGAAGGTCCTTGAACCGAAACCAAGCGGAGTGAAATGGCTCGTTTTTCATTTGCTTGAACGACATAATTTTAACTCGCATATCGGCCGTTTTTTCCATAGAGTAATAATGATTGAAGAAAACCCTTGCGAGCTCATCCCACGTGCGAATCGAGTTAGAAGGAAGACCCATAAACCACGATAAAGCCTTATCTTTAAGTCCACACGAGAAACAACGGAGGCGAAGATTTTCCAAACTCATCATATTCGGGCGGTGGAAACTCGAGACATGCCATAGATATTGCCGGATGAATTGGAGTGGATCCACCTTTGCGAACCCATGAAAAATAGGAAGGCGAGCAAAATCGAGCGAACGAATATCAATAGCCATCACTTCGGGGGGAAGAGATATATAAGAAGAAACATTCGCCCCCACGAAGTCTTGGCTCACTTCCTTCATAGTACGGACGGGTGGAATGAGCGGAGCATTCGGATCGTAACCACCAAACAAAGCATACTCCTCGAGCTCGTCATCTTGCATTGCAAAATCGTTACCAAAATCGGGATCACCACCATAACCATTCGGATTCACATTCGGGGTCGGGTTTCGTACATTCGGAGAACGGTGAGGAGCACCATAACCATAAGGAACGTGATCCGGGGCTCCATGATCATCGAAGGAATCGAAATCTTCGGAGAGAACGTTAGACCCGACATGGTTTGCACCATGCCTTCCCATGCCGGGTTGACGAATGCCATGAGAACCGGGGACAACGTGGTTTGCACCATGACCTCCCACGTGTCCCTTGCCAACCAAACCACCACCATTCCCAACATGGTTTGCACCATGCCCTCCCATGTTGGGAACAAAACCGCCTTGAGAAAAATGAGGGTAAGAAGCAATACCTTGGTGTAGGCCCGTGACGTGCTCATGAGTGGGAAAACCACTCCCTTGAAATCCATGCGAGTGGTCGTGAGGTGGTGGGGGAATGGGAATAGAAGGCCTGGTCATGGAACTCGGAATGGGCTCCTCATGAACTCCGGGCTCGATCGAGGTAGAAGCTTGAGGATCAACCCGGGGTGATTTCCCGTGAGGGTCGAGAAACGGGCCCGTGTAAGGAAGATTGTCCGTCATAATAGAACCAAGAAGCGAAGAATGTCGAAGATGACGTAAACGTTCGGGGTTAGAAGTGTGAGGAAATAATTCGTGTCCAAGCGAACGACGACCTTGCATACACTCAAAGAAAACGTCAAAAGAAAAGCTAAAAAAAAAAGAAAAATTAAATTGAAGGCCTTAACCAAGCCGTGTCGCAACGGTGCCATTTTGAAGTTATAGTTTTTATGGTGTTGAAATAAATCAACGAGTTCATGGCTTGGTGTTATCGGACTTCAATCCATTTGCAAGTTTCAACGTGTTTCAAGCTCAAGAGATGAAAGAAAAACAAAAATAATGCAATTAAAAATAGCAAACTATACTAGAAATTGAAATGACAAGTTGGTCGGATGCCTCGGTCGTATGCCTTAATTGAAAATGCAAGTAATTAACAAAAACAAGCAAAAACAAGCATTGTTTCATCAAGTACTACCATGCATGCATAAAGTACAACCATGCATGAAAATTCAAATAATGCGAATTGAAAAAAATTGAAAGCACCAAGGTAAAGAGCAATAAAAGTTGACGTAAAAATTTAAATCTTTCGGAAAAATAACAAGAAACGAAGAGTAGATCTAAGATTCAATTTAAAACTATGCATGGAAATTTAATTCAAAATAAAGCATAAGTAAAACTCAAAGTCATGATGAACCAAGGCCCGATCTACGATCTAGATGTGTCACTCATTTATAATTCATAGCCAAATCACAAGTTCCATCATGGAATCAAGTAGCTAAGGCAAAAAGCATAATTGAAGAACATGCATGAAGATGAAGAACAAAGCTTGAAATTAAAGGAAAGCTTACTAAAATTAAATGGCGAGTCCCAAGCTTGAATTACAAATGAAAGTGCTAATTCAAAGGAGTATTTGGAATCTTCTTGAGCTTACAAACCCAAGGAAATTGCTTGAAAATTAAATTCAAAACCTAAGAGAGAGAAAGTAGATCTAGAGGAAGAAAATGAAAAATTAATCCCAAAGCTCATGCAAGAGTGGGGGAATGAGTGTGTTTTGCTAGGGTTAAAAATGGGGTTTAAATAGATATTAGTAGGGGCAAAATCATAAATTCGCACTGATTCCCGGTCTTCCAGTCGATCGACTGCTAGTGGTCAGTCGATCGACTGCGGTCGATCGACTGCTTCTTGGAGAAGTATCGATTTTTGGGAAATCTCTGGAATTGGGTCGATCCTTGAGCAGTTCAGTCGATCCGGGAGGGGCGGTCGATCGACTACCAGTTGATTTCAGCTTCTTCCGGCACGGTTTCTTCGTTTCGGCACGGATTTTGGACTTTAAGGTCTCGACTCGATCTTGGACACCTCCCAATGTGACTCAGAGCAACTCTAACTCCCTTGGCCACCTACAACATAAGAATTTGGACTCAAAAACCTCATGATTTATCATTACAACACACCAATCAATCTCAAACTTAAAAATAATAGAATAATCTAAAACCTTAACAAAATAAGACTCAAACTACTACAAATAACGCTAAACTCTAACTAGAAACATAAGATAAAATGCCACAATTACATGCAAAACAAAGGACACCCATGAACATTGAAAGACGTGAGGGCGATACCAAAGAACAGGAAGTATAGGCAAGAGGAATGAGATGCCGATGACATACAACTTTGCAATTGAGATATTCAACGTATGGGGGATCAACTTCATGGGCCCCTTTCTGAAGTCCCACGAGTTTGAGTACATCTTGGTCGCGGTTGATTACATGTCAAAATAGATAGAGGCAATTCCAACAAGGAAGAACGATGGCAATACCATGGTGAAGTTCATTCGGAGCAACATCTTTAGTCGGTTTGGAGTTCCGAGGGCGAGTATTAGTGATGGCGGAAATCACTTTAACAACAAGCTACTTGAATGAGTGTTGAAGAACTATAGGGTCGTGCACAAGGTGTCCACTCCATACCATCCTCAAATAGCCGGGCAAGTCGAGATGAGTAACTTCCAGATCAAGAATATTCCGAGAAGACATTACAACCAAAATGGAAAGATTGGTCAACGAAGCTCATGGATGCTTTGTGGGCCATCCGCACGGCCCACAACACAGTTCTTGGGATGAGCCCCTATCGCCATGTGTACGGGAATCCGTGCCACCTCCCGGTTGAAATGGAGCATAGAGCTTGGTGGGCTATCAAGTCATGTAACTATGACTTGAGGCAAGCCAGAGAGGAGCGAAAGTTCCGAATTATAGAGCTTGACGAATTAAGAAACGAAGCTTTCGAGAGTGGCCGGATGTACGGGGATATGATGAAGCTCCTCCATTTCATGAAGCTTGTGCCCAAGGAATTGGATGATGGAATGCAAGTGCTCCTTTACAATACACGCCTCGCCATGTTTCCCAGGAAACTCATGTCCAAGTGGAGCGGAGTATACAAGATCGAGAGGATATCCCCATTTGGAGCCGTAACATTGATAAATCCTAAGACGGACGAGCGATTCCAAGTGAATGGTGCTCGAGTTAAGCCCTACCAACATGGATCGTTGCAACCCAAGGATCTTGAGTTCGTTATCGTAGAGGAGGAGTACTTGGAAAATGTGCCCCCGGCGGATTTCTAATCGAGGAAGGATAGTCGAGCGAACAACTTTAAACAAACTCGCTACATGGGAGGCAACCTATGACTTTCTTATTTTTCATTTGATTGTGTGTATATTCATTCTTTATTCTATCTTATTAGCTTTAACTAATGTTTTCTGGTTTTTTAGGAGTAATCATGAAGGTTTGGGGGAAGGAAGCAACCAAAATAGGAAATTAGCTGCAGCAGAGCAGTCGGTCGATTGGCAAGCAGCCGATCGAGCGGTCGATCGACTAAATGTGGTCTTATCGACTAAACGACTGAGGATGCCTAAATTGTGAGGAATTTGTGCAGGACAGTCGATCAACTGGAAGTCTGTCAATCTACAGACTGTCGATTGACTGCAAGTAGCCTATCGACTGCCACACTAAAGTGGGGCCCAGTCGGGCGTATAAAACTGTCTTTCTCTCTCTCTCATTCCCACAAGATTAAAAACAAAGAAAAATACTTTTGTATATAGTGTGATTTTGATTCATCTTTCTCTTTTATTCCCCCTCCCCATTCTAAAAAAATCATTATAAAGAAAATCCAAACAAAATAGAAATTTTGAAACCTCAAAAAAAAATTCACTTTTTGTACATAGCTTGTTTTCTCAACTTTTCCCGCGTTTGTTCATGTCTTGTAGATAGCTTGCCTCGACTCTTGGAGAGGACTTGTGCACGACCGAGTCATCATCACAAGCTAGAGAATAGGGGCATTTTCTTTTCCCCTTAAACTTTTTACCACTTTCTAACTTAATTTGCAATGACGACATTGCTAGGTTTTAATTGTGGAGTGGTTAGGGTTCGCCTTAGGATCTTAAGCTGTTTGTATGCTTCCTTGTATTAATTTGAGTAGTGTGGGTGTTATATTTTCTTGGAACCTTGGCGAAGTGATGCGTTTTTGATGACTTGGTTAGGGAGTTTAGATTGTTGATCGGATGTAGTGGACTTAGGTAGCTTAACTTGTTGGAAGCTTTTTTTGTCTTTAGCTTTGTGCTATCCTTGAGCTCAATTTATAACTAATGCCTCAACTAGTCTCGTCATCGAACATTCTCTAAAGGACTGCTCCATGTGCTCGATCGAAAATATTGTAAGTTGCTAGTAGTAATGAGTGGTGGGAGTCGTTGAACTCTCTTTGTATTGTATATATCATGTAACTTAAGTACCTCACCTCTATAGGTACAGTTTTGCATGTAATTGTGGTGTTTTTTGCCTATTTTTAATTAGGGTTTAATGTTGTTTATAGTAATTTTAAGTCGATTCGTTAGGTTATTAGGTTATTTTCTCATTTTATTGTTTTTAACCTTATGTGTACGTTATTAGTGATGATTTTGTGATTCTTGGGTTTTTATGTTCAAAATTCCTATTTCATAGGTGAAGGCATTGAGACCCAAGTCAGCCCTTAAGCCAAGACGTGCTAGGATGTGCCAAAGTCTATGCCAAGAGCAAGCTCCAAAATGGTGAAACATTATGGAATGATAGCTAAGCCTTGACAAGGTAAGCCAAAAATCACTCCAGGCCCCTTGGCGCACGCCAGTGCATGCCAACACTGATGCCAAGGCATGCCTGCGTGCCAGCCCTTGCATGCCCGCGCCTAGCGCCAAGCCAAGACCGACGCCAATACCTTGCCATCCCTTGCTAAGATCCGCGCCAAGCGCCTGCGCCACGCCTTGCCAGCCTGGCGCCAATGCCCACGCCAACCTCGATGTAAAGGCTTGACAGCGCCTTGCCCAGCGCCAGCGGCACGCCATGCCTTGTTGCCAGTGCATATGCCAAGCACATGCCAGCGCAAGCCAACGTGCGCGCCAGGCAGCGCCACACTCCGTGCCAACAAGCGCACTCGCCAACATCCACGCTAGCCCTTGTCTACCCGGGCGCCCATGACTTGCCAGCGCCCATGCCCTGCCAGCCCTTGCCAAGTGCCAACCCAAGCCAACGGCAGCGCCCATGCCCTGCAAGCCCTTGCCTATGTCTAACTTGCCATCTATTCCATCGAGCATCTTTTATTCGGATTGCTTACATATTAAAGGGATTCAAGAGTTGGATGACCAAGTTTATAGGAAGGACGAGAGCAATGAGGATGAGTTTGACCCAGGAGCTTGTGTTAAAGGTTGTTGTGAGGGATATGAGACCCTTGTTCGTAATGTCGATTCAATTATGTTTTAATGTGAAAAAGGGTTGTGTGAGAAGAATCGTAAATATGTCATTGAGGGTAATGATGAAGTTTTAGAGGGGGAGGTGGAGATTATTGATGATAGGTTGGAAATGAAACCCATTGAAAAGATTGAAGATTATCTTGAGGGGATTAGTAATTGCTTGAATTGGTCCCTAATGAGGTCGAGAGGAGGCACAAGCCCGAGTTTAAGCCTCTCCCATCTCACCTCAAGTATGTCTATTTGGAAGATGAGGAGAGCGAACAGGTTATTAACTTTGCCAATTTAAATCTAGATGAAGAGGAGAGGTTGATTGAAGTGCTCAAATCTCGTAAGTATGTTATTGATTGGAGTCTTGAAGATACGGGGCCCTATACAATTGAAGAAGTCAATCCAAGTGGGGCGGTGTCCTTGATCGACCCTAATACGTAAGAACGATTCCAAGTTGATGGCCATCGATTCAAGCCTCATCGTCAGGGTGTTCTCTTTCTGCCATAATCAAGAAGGGAGTTCGTCAAGCTAATGACGTAAAAACAAGCGCTTCTTGGGAGGCAACACATGTTCTTTTTGTTTATTTATTTTATTTTTACATTTCTTTCTTTCTTACTTTCTTATTATATAAAGATCCAAAAACATTCGAAAAATTGAAAAAATAAAAAAATTGTCATTGTCTTTTGGTTCTTTTTAGCCCTTGGTTTTGCTTTGTTTTGATTCATGTGCATATTTTCTTGTGATTTTGATTTTATGTGATTTTCTTTTATAGTGCTGTTTTCCAACTCAACTTTGGTCGATTTGATAAGTTGATATCGTTCATGGAGCCAGGAGAAACAAGCCATGCTCAGTTTTTGCTTGGATTGCTTAGATGCTTACGTGGACCCCACCGTGCTCGACCCAAACTCACTCGGTTGAGGAAGCTTCTATCGCACCCTCCTTTTACTTGATTTTCATTAAAATGCAATAAGGGCATTAAATGGTCTAAGTGTGGGGTGGATAGATGGTTAGGGTCCGAGTTTCACAAAGCATGATTTGTCTTTATTAACTCAAGCCTTGGCGAAGTGACGCTTACTGATTGCGCATTTATACGGTTGAGTCATTTTTGTGTCTTGTGGGCGTTTATTACCTTGTTGAGCAATCACCACATGATCTGAAGTTTGAATAGTTTACTTGTCAGGTTTTTACATGTTTATGCCCTCTTGTGTAAGGAGTTGAATTTTTGTGCTTCGTCCAAAACCTGCCTATATATATATGCTCAACATTTACTCGTGAAAAGATTGCAACGTTCTAAAATCTCTTTTGATTTTGTTTTCAAAAACCCGGTTCAAACTAGTGAGTAGCCTTGTGTGAATTATCGGTTTTGCTTGCGTTTTTATGGAAATTGCATTCAGGAGGCTTGATTTTGCTCGTACATGATTGAATTTGGAAATGACCTCGAGGCATATATATCACCTTTATTCCAGCCATATCTAAATATATAGGCTACTTAAATATCCCAAATGAGCCCCCTTGAGCCTATGCCCCATTTCTTGTTAGCCGAGCTCGATTTTACCTCTTATATCTTCATAAATTGTTAAGTGAGAGTGTATGTTGTAAGTTGACTAGAAATATGTGGGAAACTAATTGTGGGTTTCGGGTTTTTAGTTTCTTATATATATATATATATATATAATATATATATATATATATATAATAAAAAAATAAGGAGAACTACAAACAAACTCCAACACAAATCACGAAAAGTGATAAAGCGTGCTCAAGTGAAAAGCCTAATGTTTAAAAAGGCTAAGTTTAGTGAAAAGAAGCAAATTCAAAAAGCTTCTAAGTGTTGTGAAATAAAAGTCGAAAAAGTGTGTGAGTGTACAAAAGGGTTTCGAATGAAAGTTTGGTATTTTGGGAAGGTGAAGCATTCATAAGCTTCAAGTTCTAGAAGTTAGGGTTTCGTGCGTTATTGATCACGTGTGATCGTGTCTTAGCCACTATATCCATATATTCCATACCTTACCAAACAGCCAACATTACAACCCGGAATAAAGACCTCTTTCGATTCTTGTTTGGTCATGTACACTAGGTGATTTTGAGTTTTTGATTTGTGAAATCTTGACAAAATGCATGCATTTTCCGACTTGAGCGTATACACGTCCCATATAACAAACACTTGAGTGAATTGAGAACACCCTCAAAATTCCATTTGAGAGGAAGTTATCGATTTGGTTTTCATTTGAGAAAGAGTAATAAGAGCAATGCCTGGCAATAACGAGTTTATGTTGATACTTTTATCATCTTAATTAGGATAAGCACAAAGATTTTTCTTTTTGCATAATGTTCATTGCATGTACATTCTCGATTCTTTTCGTTGTTCGAGGACAAACAAACCGATAAGTGTGGGGTGGTTGTTTTGCATGTAATAATGGTGTTTTTCATGTGTTTTTAATTAGGGTTTAATGTTGTTTATAGTAGTTTTGAGTCGATTCATTGGGTTATTAGGTAGTTTTCATGTTTTATTTTTTTTACCCTTATGTGTACGTTATTAGTGATGTTTTTGTGATTCTTGGGTCTTCATGTTCAAATTTCCTATTTCATAGGTGAAGGAATTGAGGCCCAAGTCAGCCCTTAAGCCAAGACGTGCCAGAATGTGCCAAAATCTGTGCCAAGAGCAAGCTCCAAAATGGTGAAACATTCTGGAATGATAGCCAAGCCTTGACAAGGCAAGCCAAAACTCACGCCAGGCCCCTTGGCGCATGCTGGCGCACGCCTGTGCACGCCAACACTGACGCCAATGTATACCCGTGCGCCAGCCCTTGCATTTCCGCGCCTAGCGCCAAGCTAAGACCGATGCCAACGCCTTGCCAGCCCTTGTCAAGATCCGCGCCAAGCGCCTGCGCCACACCTTGCCAGCCTGGCGCCAATGCCCACGCCAACCTCAACCACAAGGCTTGCCAGCACCTTATCCAGCGGCGCATCATGCCTTGTTGCCAGCACCTATGCCAAGAACATGCCAGTGCCAGGCAGCGCCACACTCCGCGCAAACACCAACGCCAGCAAGCACCCGCGCCAACAGCCACGCTAGCCCTTGCCTACCCTGGCACCCATGCTTTTCCAATGCCCACGCCTTGCCAACCCTTGCCAAGTGCCAACCCAAGCCAACAGCAACGCCAAACATTAAGCAAAAGGGCCATTTTAGGTCAAACCCAGGAAATCCAAGCCTTTAAAGTTTAATTGGCCCATGTATCCCTAATTTAACCTAGTATAAATAGATAGATCTCTCTTTAGCTAAAAATACATACTCTCCTCCCAACTCTTGCATGGGTTTGGGATTTAATTTCTGTCTCTAATTTTTAGGTTTAATTTCAAGCTTTACCTTGGGTTTGTAAGCTCAAGAAGAATTCAAGTTATCACTTGGAATTTTACTTTGAATTGTAATCTCATTCAAGTTTGTGCTTCTCTTTTTTAATTCAAGTAAGTCTTCTTAATTTTCTTCATTGTTCTTCAATTTCTTGCTTGTTCTTCAATTTATGCATTTTGCCTCAGCTCTTAGATTTGTATTATACCATACTTAGCTTAATTTTTCGTATTATACAATGTGGACATTGTATGGTTTAAGTGTGGGGGGGTTTGTCCTTGGTTAGTAAATTCTTGTATGCTTGCTTGTGGTTGATTTGAGTCGTGTGTATTTATATTGACTGGAACCTTGACGAAGTGACGTGGTTAGATGCTTTGGTTAGGATATTTAGACTTTCGTTCGAACAATAGTGTGATTATGGGGAATGAAGTGTAAAGAATCTATGAAGTATTTTGTTCCCTGTTCTATTCTTATTTCATTCTAACAAGTCGAATACTCTCTAGTATCCCCGTCTTCCGATACCCTCTATAGGATTTTATGTAATTCTTATTTTTTTTAGAGACGTTAAAACTCCATGTGCAAAATCGAAAAATGTTATCATTTGCACTTAGAAACGTAAGATCGGAGTCAATGAACTCTCGTTGTTGATTTATGTAAATTATGTTCGTTAGTACCTCATCTCTATGGGTACTTTTATAATTTAAAAAAAAAGCTAAAATAAAGAAGAAGAAAAGAAAAGGAATAAAAATAATAATAATAAGTAAAAGAAGAGAAGTCCTTGTACAAGTTAAGTTCTTATTTTTGTTTTCATTTCTTAGATTGTATTGTTAAAGAGGTGTATAGATGACTGGCCTAGTCGGGTGACGATTTGGAGATTTGAGCAGGGTTAGACTTTGGTCGAGGCATGGATGGGTGACGTACATGGAGGTCAACTCACTACTTTTAGGTGTTCGGAAGCTAGTCTAAGTCTCTTATCTCAACATTATCGTGTCGTCCTTTTAGTTGAATTTTTAGTCGATGAAATTCATTTCTTGAGTCATTTGAATGCATTAGTGATTAGGTCATCCGGTAGTTAGTTTTTCCTTGTCTACGTCTAGATTCGATTTTGCTTGAGGACAAGCAAAAAGATAAATGTGGGGGAGTTGATTTGTATATTTTTGTATGTGATTTTCGTGTATTTTTACATTGTGTTCTATTTGCTTTTACGTGTATTAGGTTTATCTTTTTCTCATTTTTCTTGCTTTTGATATTTTTCATTTCGTATCGTGTTTAATGTTTTTCTACTCTATTTTATAAGTAATAATTTAATTTTTATTAATTTCTAGTTTCAGCTTCGATACGAAGAAGACGAGATGCACGACGTGCTGTCGACGCCCGCAGCCAGCGCCGCGTCGACACAGGGAGACGCCCGCATCGATTGACGCTAGGTCGACGCAAAGTTGCAGTAATGTCAATCCTAACTCCGTCGATCAATGCACCTGTAGATGCAAACTTGCAGTCTCATTAATTCGTGCGCGTGTCGGTCAACGCACTGCCTGGTCGACGCGAGCAGCCTAACTCGCGACGACGTCGACACTCAAACCGCGTCGGTCAATGCTCCAGCGGTTGAGCAGTTATTTTCGGGAAAATCTGTAAAAAGTCATTGGTTTTTTCAAAATTTCTTCAGATTAATTTGGGGGAAGGTTTCACATAATTCAGAAACCTCAAGTATAGTTTCATTCCAAATAAATTGAAGATTTCAATTGATGGTCAAGTTGTTCTCTTATTTCTACGTTGTTCGTCGTTTAAGTTCGTTGTTCGTGCTAAAGATTGTTATATTGCTACTGATTTCATCTGAATTACATAAGTTTTCTGAACTATTGTATTTGCTTAATGATTTGAAGTTGTTATACTTAGTTTAATGTTGATGTTTGAACTTTTGTTTCGAAACTAGAATCGTCAATTTAGTCTGTTGATCTTTCCTTTCGTCTCATTTTTTTTTATTTCTGATTGGTTAATGGTTAGTTCAGCATTTCATGCATGCTTAGGTTAAATTGCTCGATCAATTATGTATGTTGGTTCATTTTATGAGTTTTAGCTTTCACGGTTTTCAATTATTCTTAGGGAATTATGCTCGTTTTTAAGTTCGTAGTTATATCAATCACAAACCTCATGATGATCGTGTGTATACTTGTGTTAAACAAAAAGTCTTAAGGTCAACTGCAATTCCTTGAGATACGACTCGAGTCAAACTCAAGCAAAAAAGTTCGATTCAACTCCCACCCAAGATGCAGTACCTTCAAAGAAAGACCGGCCCGCACTTTTCCAATAATACCTCAATTTTCTCAATGACTGGATCAAATGTCCTTTCAATGTGATGAAGCTCTCAAAGTCGGAGAGAGTGTATTCTTTTTTAGGTCTTAGCCAGCGATCTCTGGAACTAACAAGATCTGAATTTTATAGGTTTTAAAATATCACAAATACCTTTAATTACAACCCTGTACAAAAACAGATAATAACATACTTCCTTTTAGAAAATAAATATTTTGGACAGCAAGTCTTCTAGCTCGGAGGGAGGAGCCATAATCCAACCGGACCCCAACCCAGCGGTGACGTCGGCGGTCTCAACTCCCATCATTGGTGTCAAAAAGAAGTGGAGCTCACCTTAGCTGCGAGGAATGAGCAGGAGGAGTCCACCGACTCTGAGGATCAGATGCCATTTCGAACTGCGCTAGATAAAGGGAAGAAGAAGAAGAAGAAGAAGATAGCTTGCGAGCGAAACCCAACACAGCACACACCTTTGGCTCCAAAATGCTGCCGCACTCAAAAGGCATCTGCTTCGAGTCTCCTAAATCTCGATATGAGCCTATCCTAGTGTGTGAGTGCCGACCAACTCAAATCTTTTATCTATAATCACATAAGAACTCAGGTAATTCACCGTCTTGAAATAATTCATCTCAACATCCTTCTAATCCCTAACACATTTTACCACATCCTGTGATATAGCTGGACCCTCTGGTGGATTCTCTCTCCATCCATCTATTCACGACGACCACTGAGGGTGAATGGAAGAAGGCATGTGACGAGATGATGGCTCAAACTGAAAAACAAACACAACAGCTATCCGTGACACAGGGAGAGCCTCGTTGCCAGCTGGCGACTCAATGAGAAGAATTAAATGTCACTAAAAGTCAACTGGAGACATTGAAATATGAGACCAGACAGCTGAAGGAGCGACAAATGGAGTTGGAGGGAAAGAGAGAAACAACTACAGGATGTAGCTCGCATAGCCCGCCAGTAGGGGATCATTGAGGGAAGAGCTGAAGGGGTGGCTGAGGGTTGTCGAACATTCCTGAAAAGCGAAGTGCGTAAACGATTTCTGGAAGCATACAGAACCCAAATGATGGAGACATATCGGCATACAATGGGTTTCCTGGGGAAGGTAGGGAGAGGAGTAAAATACTACTTCAAATCTGTGGAGCGAATTAAGACCCAACTCACCGCGGCAGGTATTAATTTCGAGCCAGATGTGAAGACAATAGAAGATGAGCTCCCATCCTTCACCTTTTGGCGAGGTGATGAAAACCAACCTATTTATGCCAATTGGTGGAACACCTGCACAGGCGAAGCAATCCGAAAGGCTGGACTCACCAATTAGCTTGATGCCCCTCTGGATGAGCTGGTCGCCGATTGTACCCCTTCATAATTGTCGAGCTTTCCTTGTAATAAGCATTTCGACCCTTCAAATTTTTGAACTGCCATGCATGAACTGATTTATTATATTTTGTGACTTGGCATTACTAAAGTCTTCCTTATTCATGAACTCTGTTGTACACAACTCATCTCATGGTACTATGAAACCTGACATAGGATGGATATAGGAAAACACCACAGAACCATAAGTAGAACCATATTTGACCACAAACAATGTAGATCAGAAAACAATTAGGTCGCAATAACGTAGCGAAGGTAAACCAGAGGTAATCAAGAATTTACTTAGTCCCACAAGTTAATGCAACCAAGTAAAACAACTAGGTTATCTACCATCAAAATGTCAAGTCCCCCAAGTCCCTGCGATGTGATCAGAAAGACCAATACTCACATAATTTAAAGAATAAGATATAAATTAAACTTGCTTTCCACATGAAAACCAATCAGCCAGTATTAAAAGCACAAAGTTCGTAAAAGAGTATGTAAATCAAACATGTTCATCACAGCAAAGGGTATGTAAATCCAATGTACCCATAAAAAGAAGTGTCAAGAACATATAAATCAAGCATGTTCTTTACATAAAATCAAATAATAAAACAGTATGTAAGTCAAACATACTCGCAAAATGAAAGAAAACATGTAAATCAAACATGTTCCTCTCCAAACATCCTAGAATATGTAAATCAAACATATTCAAGGACATGTGGAAACATGTAAATCAAACATGTTCTCTCATAAAACCATTCACCCAATCCATTAACATATCCATAAAACCTTTCATCGACCTAATGAAAACGTCTAGCCTTAACCATATCCATAAAAAACCATGAAACTCATAAAATGCCATAATAATAACCCTTTATTCATCATTGATCTAAACAAGCATCAGACCATAGTTTGTGAAAAGTGCATAAAAGTACGAGTCCATCGCTGACCTAAAGAAGCATCATCTCATGATAGTAATAATAAAAAATAGAGATACCATCCATCACCCAAAGAGCTAGGCATAGTACTTCTTTAGGTGGCAGGCATTCCAGCTCCTCGGTAAAGCTTTCCCCCTTTCATCTGCGAGCACATACGCTCCTCCTTTTACTACTTTGATGACCTTGAATGGTCCTATCTAATTTGGATCCAGCTTTTTGGTAGTATAGGTTACATCAGCCCGCTTCCAGACAAGATCACCGACCTGGAAGTACCATCGTTTTGCCTATTTGTTAAAGGCCATCTAAATTCACTATTTATATCTTTCCACGCATGCTTCAGCCTTGTCGCGTATTTCATCAATTGTTTTGAGAGCTACCCTAGCCAGTCGTTTGTTTTGTTCCTCATTGAATGTTTCTAGCTGATGAGATCCTCTAACTATTTCTGTCGGGATGACAGCTTCCATACTATAGACTAGGCTAAAAGGTGATTCGCTCGTTGTGGTTCGTGGGGTTGTTCGATAAGCCCATAAAATTGATGAGAGATCCTTGAGACAAAGTCCTCCTACTTTCTCTAGCCATAACTTGATTTCCTGCACAATGATAGGATTAGTGACTTCAGTTTTCTCGACCTGTATGTATTTTGTGCACCTATCCAAAACCTCCTCATATGTTTATGCAAATCACTTAGCCAATGATTTTCGCAAGTCCTCTCTTATCAATCCTTGATTTAAAGCTCCAGCCTTCATCTCGTTTGTGGCCTTGGGCACATCTAAGGTAGCTCTGGTAAACCAAGTGATATAATTCTTCAAGCTTTTTCCTGGCCGTTGCACCATTGTGAAGAGAGATTGCACGATTTTTGTATGCAACTTGGCGCTAGAAAAAATGTTTCAAAATGCTGACTTCATAACCTGGAAGCTAGTGATCTTCCCCGGTGCCAATTGAAGGAACCAATCCTTTGCTATCCCTCTCAAAGTGGACAAGAAAGCTCTGCAAGCCACCGCATTAGTATACTGCCTCAGTATTGCTTCGTTTTCAAAACCTTGCATGTGACGGGTGGGGTATGTCATTCCCTCGTAATAAAAACCCAGCGCTTTGTATCCCTTAGGTAACGCCGCTTTCAATATTCTTTCAGAGAACGGGTGCCCTTTTGACTCTTTGCGCCTTGTTCCCGCGACCTATCTTTGCAAAGCTCGCAATGCATTCTACATATCTCTAAACGCGTGGGAAGCTGATCCCATTTCATCTTTGTATCCTTCCTCGCTTCGCTGGGCCCGGTGCTTATAAGGCCTCCTTCGCGACCTATAATATTCGAATTGCCAATCGCTATCGTCTCCCTCTTCCTCATCTTGTTGGGTCCGACGTTTATAAGGCCTCCTTCGCGACCTGACATCTATGAGTTGCTGATCGTCATCGTCGTCTTCTTCAGATGCTGATATGAATTCTATTGAGTATTTTCCCCTTCTCTAGTTTTGAAGTAGCTCGAGACTTGGCCTCCACGGCTCCCTTTCTATGCTCCTCTTCTGAGCGGCAGTCAGTTCTTCTGGCTTATACTCGTCATCCCTCTACACATCCTCATCCTTTCGACTGTCATCTTCACCTGCTAAAATCTCACCCAACTCCTCTAATTTTTCTGGAGGTACCAATCCCATCAATTGTTCAAGGAATCCCTTCTCAACATGACAAGCTTTTCCTTTTAGCAATTATTTCCACTCTTTTGTTCCTATGTGAACAAACTTTTGTCTGATTATCTGCGGTGTCTGTTTCTTACTTCCTTCTTCTGGTTTTTTCATCTTTTGTTTCCCCAGCGAGGGTGGAGGTGTGGTTGTGGTTGTTGGATTAGCTGTTTGTCCTTGAGGTATTATTTGTTCCTCCTCAGTCTCTTTCCCCTTGTCTACTTCTCTCGCCTTACTTGCCTCCCCGTCAAAATTCAAATTCCGAGGCGTGATAGTATTTCCATTCATACTGCGCTTGTTAAGATTCTCGCGTATTTTGCTCAAGAACTCAATGTCCCTCTTTCCCACAGACTGCTCCACTTGATTCGACCAAAAAGAATGGTTCACCAAGAAAAAAAAAGTACTGACCTAAAATACGTAATCAGCGACATGATCAACTTTAGATATGTGAGCAGCGACCAGATAGATCTACAAGGAGCTCCTAGCAACCTGATAAATCCTGTAAAATAAAACCCAAGTTAGGTGGTGGACAGCCCCAACGTAGGCCCTCCGATACTTAAGTCAGATAGTGTTTGAGAGAGTTATGCGAGAGTCTAAACGTATGATAAAATCAATTTAGTGAGAAAAGAATGAGGTATGAGTCCTCTTTATATAGATGAGAGATTAATTTGCATGTAATTGTGGTGTTTTTATCGAGTTTTTAATTAGGGTTTTATATTAATTTTAGTATTTTTGAGTCATGTTTTGTTAGAATATTCATTTATTTTTCTTGTTATCTTGTTTTTCATGTTTCTTGTTGATTTTATATTTAATTTGGTTAAATGGGTTCAATTGATTTGAGAATTGGTGAAATTATTGGGTTTTTATGTTCAAGATTCCAATTTTATAGGCCAAGGCATTAAGGACCAAAATTCAAGCCAAGCCGTGCTAAATATGGTGCCAAGAGCAAGTTCAAAAATGGCCAAACTTTATGGAATGCTCGTCATGGCTCGCCAAGGCTTGCAAACGCTTGCCAAACTGCCGACATGGGGTACGCTGCCGACACTGGGTTACCCAGTGTCTGAGCAGCGCCCGGCACAGCTCCCGCGCATCAGCCCAGCGCCT
Organism: Phtheirospermum japonicum; assembly: GCA_014905375.1. Classification (NCBI taxonomy): domain Eukaryota; kingdom Viridiplantae; phylum Streptophyta; class Magnoliopsida; order Lamiales; family Orobanchaceae; genus Phtheirospermum; species Phtheirospermum japonicum. Next base: position 1,359,635 of record BMAC01000006.1, on the reverse strand, counting down.
GCGCTCACCAGCGTTCGCCACGCTCACACCCAGCCGCCCAACGGCCGACACTGAATGCGTTGCCGACACTGGGTTACTCAGTATTCGAGCCATCTCGCCCAAAATCGAGCCAAAATGTGCCAAAAGGGCTAGGCAAGGGTCTAGGAAGGTGCCTCCGGGTCAAAATTGGTCAAACTCAGGAATTTCAAGCCTTTTTTGGCTAATTTGGCCCATTTAAACCTATTATAAATAGAAACTTACTCTCATTTTGTAAAAACACCTCCTCCCAACCCAAGCTTGGGTTTGGGATTTATTTTCTCTAGCTCTTAGACTAGATTTTTAAGATTTTTGCCTTGGGTTTGTAAGCTCAAGAAGGATTCAAGTACTCCCTTGGATTTTTAATTCCTTGCAATTTCAATCAAACTTTTGGATTCTCTCTTTAATTCTAGTAAGCTTTCTTTTAATTTCATGCTTTGTTCTTCATTTGTTTTGTGCTTTTTGCCTTAGGTATTAGAATTTGTGCTTGATCTTGTAAATCATCTATGGAATCTAGTTGAGTGACACATCTAAATCATATATCGAGGCCTAGATCGTTTAATTTCACGCAATTCATATGTTTCATGCATTTTCTTCATTTTTATGCTTTTTGTCTTAGCACCTTGATTTCATGTTAGATCTTAAGAATTGGTTATAGAATCTAGATGAGTGACACGTCTAGATCATAGATTGGGTCTTGCATTGTCTTGATTTTGAGTTTTTCACATGCTTTATTTTGAATTAAAGTTTTGTGCTTTGTTTCATGCTAAATCCTAGATCTATGCTTTGTTCCTTGTTGCCTTCCATAAAGTTTTGAACTTTCCTGTCCATTTTCATTGCTTTATCTATTTGTGCTTTCAATTTACTAAAATTTGCATTATTCAAGTTTTTATGTTCATGCAAGCATGGTTGTACCTTGAGCATGCATGCTTGTAATTGATGAAACATTGCCTGTTCTTACTAAAATTTCGATTTTACTTGCATTTTCATTGAAGGCATACGACCGAGGAATCGACCAACTTGCAATTTCAATTTCTAGTTTAGAATAGATAGGTTAATTGCTTTATTTTCATTTTTCTTTGCTTTTCAAGCTACAAACACATTGAATCCTTCAATTGAATCGATCTCCGATAATACAAATTCAATAGAACCTTTGATTTCCAAAACCACGAAAAAAACACACTTCAAAGATGTGTTCCTAATCTAGGGTTCGCATATCCTATTAAAACTATAATTCCAAAAACAACGACCGACCCACAATTGGGATTCCTTCTGTATGCTAAGTAGGGATGGCAATGGGGGCGGGCGGAGGCGGGTACGCCTACCCCCCGC
>BMAC01000006.1:1330993-1355586 GCA_014905375.1 Phtheirospermum japonicum | reverse complement strand
TTTTAATTAATTAATGTATTTTTTTACATTATTACCATACTGACATGTCATGATCTCAACCATCAAGATTATCCAATCTAATGGTCAAGATGAGTCCCTAGGTTCACATATAATGACGGGTTCTCATTTGAACCCAACCCTGTATATATATATATATATAGAGAGAGAGAGAGAGAGAGAGAGATAAAAACTTAAAAATTACATTAAAAATACAAAGCACTAATGACTGACAGATCAGCAATCGAAACTGTAATAAATTGACATATAACCTATGTGTTAAGAATTTTAACATTGAGATTTGAAAATATAGTCTCTAGTTCTAAGGATTTTTTGGGACCCAAGTCGTTGACATATTTTTGGGGTACTAAGTCATTACGTCGTAGGCTAGTAAAGGGACAATAGTTTCAACCTATTTTATTGTTTATTTGTTAATAAAAATAATTCGTGGAGAGTAGTTATAATGTTAAATATTTAAAAGATACGAGATCAGACCTTCTCAACTCGACCCTTTTTATTAATTAAAAAGTTGAAGTTTGCAATGTTCATCACTCTTAGGTTTACTGAACTGTGTAATTATGTTCACAGTCTTCGTAGTTGTTAGCCGAAATGATAAATAATTTAAAAGTCATTTAATTTGATTAAGTATCTTCGAAACCTGCACTAGTTATCAAGTTTTCTGATGTAGAATCCTAGAATAATAATATTAATAATACTTGTTATAAATAAAGGAAATAAAAAACAAGTGACCTTCAAAAAAAAACTAGTAGCCATTTTTTCTTTTTAATAAATGAGATCGAATGTGAATCTATGACTATAAAGATATAAGGATTTACTGATCTCTATATATTAATGTAAAATTCACCTTTTGTCAAGTAAAAAAATTGCAAAACATCTCTTACTTTATAAACGAACTTGGCAAATACTTGTGTTAGGCCAGATTAACGAGTAATTACCCGTTAGACGATCTGACCCGATACTATAATGTATTGATTTTTGTACTGTGATGTATTGGTTTTTGTACTGTACATTATTAGTTTTTCATAAATTTCTGACCCGTGCTATGATGTATTCGTTTTTGTACTTTGATGTATTTGTACTATGATGTATTGGTTTTTTATTATAATGTATTGGTTTTTGCACAATAATGTATTGACATGAAATTTTGGCCTAACGGATGATCCGTTAATCCGGCCTAACAAAAGTGTTGCCCAAAGAATTTAGTGCTTCAATTGCTTATGTGTCATCTAAATTTAATATTTTGATTATATTTTGTCTAATTAAATAATTTTATTTTATCATATTTTGCCTAGTTCAATAATTTTATTTTATTCTTCTAATATAAAAATATAAAATAATTTATATTTAATTAAAAGAAATCTAATTAGTTATCTTAATTAAAAGACAAATTATATATAAGATAATGTTAATTCCAACAAAAACTGAATTATGAAAATAACCTAAATAATGTGTATATATAATAAAAGTAGATATAATTTTATTTTTAGAATTTCAAATACTTTATATAAGTATATTACAAGTTATTTGCAATAATCTAAGCATGTAACCAAATATTATTAACGAATTCAACATAAAATATAAAACTATAGAATAATAATTAATGAATATTCATTAGCTATCAGTGCAATACGACACAGATTGAGTATATGACATACTTTGAATTTTAAGTATGTGACTTAAAATTATTAGCGAATTCAATCTAAATATTAAAATATAAAACTATTTAACAATAATTAATTGATAGAGCGTAGACACAAGATGAGAATGTGACGTATTTTTATTTTTTCTAAATTATGTAAATAAAATTATTAATAGGTTTCATATAAGTATAAGAATACAAAATTATTTAACAATAAAAATAATTAATAAATAAAATATAAGTTACTTATAAGATAATATTAATTAAAAAAAAGGAATTATGAAAATAATTTTTATCTATAATAAGATTTGAAGTTGTTTTATTTATAGAATTTTAAATATTTTACATTAGTAAATTAAAATTTATTTGCAATAATCTAAAAATATAAAATTATATTATATTAATAATAATAATAATAAATATTAATTAGGCACCAATAATGCAACTCGGGTTAGTATATGACATCTTTTGAATTCTTCTGAGTATGTGAATAAAAATTATCAACGAACTCAATTTAAGCATGAAAATATATTATTGTTTAATTAATTAATTAATAGAGATTAGACACAATTTGAGAATGTGATATCTTTTGAATTTTTCTAAGTATGTAAATCAATTATTAACGAATTTAATCTCAATTTTACAAAATAATTTTATTTAATAATAATAATGATTAATAAATAGTGATTAGATATTGATACAAGACACGTGTTGGGAATACAACATCTTTTGAATGTTTTATATATAGAATTAAATACTGTAATTATCAAAAATATTCTATAGATTAATCTTTTGATAAATCTCATGACACGCGGATGTTAAACTATTTGAATTATAATGTTGATTCCGCAGTTTATATTCAGTTCATTAAATGAAGTTATTATTCTAATTAAAATAGTTTATCAATTGAAGTAATACTATTTGGGTGTTTGGAAGCCAACCCTTATCCCCAGGAATAAGATCACGTATTCCACTTCTCGTCCCCTAGCAACTAGCAAACAACAAACAAAAGGCTTCTTTAGGGGACTTCCTGACCAGCGGTCTTGTTATTGACCAAGGGACCTCTCCTACTGGTAAGAGTGCGACGAGGCCATCCTTTAAGTTTAAGAATGAACGCCCGCGTATACGGCTGATGGAGCTGAAGTAATAGGTTTGAACATAAATTAAATGTTTTGATCAAATTTATAAGATTAATTAGTTAAATCTTATAATTTGATGGTTGAATGAGCTTTCACAGTTAAAAAAGCTCTTTTGAAAAAGCTCCACATTAAAGCCTTTTAAGAATAGAGAATAGAGAATTGAAAAGTTATTTGAAGTGACACTTTTTCTTAAGGTATAAAAAATTATATATCATTAATATATATACAAAAGTAATTTAAAATAATTTATTGATTAAATAATAGTGATATTTATTTATCAGTACAAATTAAATTTTTAAATAAATAACTCAAAAAATTTATATATTTAGTAATTTTAAAATATTTACTAATCTTTTTGTAATATTATTTTAATTATTCAATATTTAATGCTCAATAATAAATTATATTAGTGTCTTTATTAGTTATTTTGCATAAACAAATATCTATCAGCTCTCAATAATTTACAAAAAAAATTTACAGAACTGATAATAAAATCATCCAAGTAAACCAACTAATAAATTAGTTATCAGATATAGCTATTGTAACCTACTATCCAATATTAGCTATCCACTGAAAGCGAAACATGACATATATTTTGATACATGAATGATGAATATATCAATCCTACAAATAAATTGCGCTTGAGTAGGTCTTCCGTGAGACCGGTCTCATACTATGAGATCATGTTTTACAATAACCAACCATCAGCCCCACCCCAATCCACCTAACTCAATTATTCTTTACAAGAAAAAATAAAAAAAGAATAAACATCCTCTCTCTCTCTCTCTCTCTCTCTCTCTCTCAAACACACACTCCGCTAGTGCCTAGCCAGTAGCCGCTTTGCTCTGCCACTGCAAGGCAATTGAACCTATAATCTAGATCCCATGACTCGACAACTTGATAAAATCAAGATGGAGAATCGTATTTCAGCCCTCTCATATCCCGATCCTGTAAAGTGACAATTATCGCGAAATTTTATACTACACATGTAGCAAAATTCTTTACTATTTCACTCAATCTTTCAATTGCAGGATATAACGATGTTTCTGCCTACAGATTATCTTTATCTGAGGACACAAAAGCCACAAATCAATTGGTAAAGTGAAAATTCATACATACTCTTTATACAATCTTTGTGTAGTCCCGATTGAAACTTATATATATATATATATATATATATATATATATATATATATATATATATATATATATATATATATATATATATATATATATATATGGGTGGGATCTTGTGGGAACTGTACGGGAACTCAGAACCAATCTTAGTCATTAAAATTTATTGATCCAACAACCCGTAGTTAATTAATGTAAATAAGGTATGGTTTCTTAATGCTATCACACGCGCTTATTTTTTTGTGCCTTAGAGGGTATCTTTGGAATTCCATATTCCCAAAGATCGCTGAAGACTCCCCCTGAAATCTCGTAACCCCCAATTCATTCACTTTTTTCGTTTTTTCTGGATAATCATTAAGCTTCTTCTCCAAAAAATTCGCCRTCCCACCCACACGAGAAAGYACGGAGATTTGTAAAATCRATGAGTTGTTGAGAGAGATATGGGAAATTAYGGCGTTGAATTACGACGGATCTCGRACGAAAAYGGGTCCAGGCGCGRCGAAAAGCTGGGCTTTTGTCCGAYGGCATTTTCGTGTCACCGGTTTGCTGCACAAGTRGAACCAGGATCACTGAGACGAGAAGCCCTGAAAYGGACGACGGTKGTGTGGCTTTCAACGGCGACCGATTGCACCACACCCAGATTTGGATCTTGGACAAGATCCGTTTTGGTAAGGTCGTTGATTCTGCAAATCATTCCCTTTGTTATTACATGCTAAAATCTAGATTAGACTGTCAATTGATGCTAGTTATAATATTAATGTTAATTGATATTAGCTAATTGGACAAATAATGCTAATCTGGATGCTATAATATTCTTGTTAATTGAATGTTAATCTGGATGCTAAAATCAATTTGATAGAATGCTAATTACATGTGGTTCGAGTGCTAATAAATCTGGAKACTTTTCCTATGGCATGATATACTTAAAAAAATAAATAAGCAGTATGTTAGTAAGATTTTATCGGGAAAAAAAATTGCTTCTTTTTTTGTACATTGTTCCTATGATGCTATTTTTATTATGTGTTATTGCTAAAAATATTATGTGTTATTGCTAAATATATTATAGTGTTATTGCTAATTATAGTGTTATTGCTAAAAATATTATAGTGTTATTGCTAGAAATATTATGTGTTATTGCTAAAAATATTTTTTTTCTCTCTCTTTTTATATTTTGTGGCATTATGGTTAAAGAAAAAACGGTTAATACCAAGCTTGTTCCATCTTCACATTTCAGTTTTTTCTACTGTCTTGAATGCTTTTTGAACTGTAAATTGAAGATTAATTTTGCTTTACAGGGATGATTTAACTGTATTAATTTCTACTTGTCCTTTACAGAGAAGAAGTAAATTTCCATCGTGCCTAAGAATATGTTATATGATTTTCATCCATGTGCAACTCCTCAGAACACTTATCATACTTTATTATTATTCATTTGAGCTTGAGCTTCATGGTCATGACGGCTTTTTTTATAAAAAAGTGATAATATACCAAACAGCCCACGATACGATCCTATTGTTATTCTTCCGTTTGTTCTACACTTGAGCTTCATGGTCACGACGGCTTTTTTTGTCATGCATGTCCAGGTCAGCCCCAAACTTGAACTGGTGCATTTTAGCATTAACTAAAAGGATTTGTACAGAAGCTATTTAATATTTTATTATAATGCTAATAATATGTTTTGATAATGCTGTTTTTCTTGAATTGCTTAATTATTGTTTTTATAATGCTGTTTTTTGGTGATGCTATTAATAATATGTTTTTGTCATGCATGTTCATGATAATGTTTTGATAATGCTAATAATATGTTTTGATAATGCTGTTTTTTGGTTATTGCTTAATTATTATTTTGATAATGCTTTATATATGTACAGTGGTTGCTAATTTATTGTGTTTTATACTTAATTGATTGTTACCACTATATATTTCATGATTTATTATATATGCTAGATGATGCAACTCCCCGGATTGCTGCCAAGGGTGCTGATGATAGTTGGGACTATGTACCCACTGCAGCCACTGATCTTAATTGTTTGCAGGTCAAAATCATTAAATAAATAATTCTACCACTTAAATTGGAATCTCAATGATAGTTGGTTATTTTTTGTAATTAGTGTAAACCTCATGGGTAGTTTTTGTAATTAAAAAATCTAGGTATGTTTCAAAATTAGAAATACCTTGTGTTTTGTAATTACTTGATAAATAACTCCTTTGTAGGTGTAATTTGTAATAATAACACTCAAAAAACAAATGTCAATGGGCTATTTGTAAATTTGAAAGATTAACACTTTTTTTTAACTAACTTCATCTGTGAATTATTTTAGATAAAGCTACACCGTGTGATCTACCATCTTTTGGAGGACATTGGTAATCTGATAGCCGAAAAGGCCCCTGGAACGGTCGAGACCAAGGTTTCCGGAGAAACCCAGGTGCTCAACATATTTGAATTCCAAGGAAGGGGCAAACTCAAGGGAGAGGACGTGATTGTCGGGTGGTAGACGGCCGCCTCAAGAGGTCGGAAACTTTGAGAGTCCTTAGAAGCGGCGAGATTGTGTTCGAAGGGTGCTGTGCTTCTCTGAAACGGGAGCAGTGGGGTGTTGACGCGGTGGGCAAAGGGAATATGCTGCATAGCAATATATGCTAAATTCGATATTACATGTTGCTATGAGTGTCATCTAATATTATTATATGCTAATATATATGCTAATTACCATAATTTAAATTGCTTATATTATAATTATAATATGCTAATGTTATAAGAATGGTATGCTAAGAATGCTATTTTGTGTGTGCTAATATCTATTTTATAAAATGCTAATTACATGTGGTTGTGGTTGATGATATTTACATTATTGTACTGCTGAAAGAACCCAGTGCACTAAATAAAAAACAAATAAAAAACGAATGTGTCACTCATAGCAAGAAAATCAATGAGTTAATTTTATTAATTTAACGAGATAATTAAATAGTCAGATAATTTGGGGCCAATAAAAGTATTTAATCAAGGTAATTAATTAAGTATTAAATTATTGAATTTTTTATTGTATTTTTTCTAACGACGAGATTCTCCAAATTTAATTTATTGAGTTTTTACTCTTATTTAAGGATCTAAAGAATAAGTCATTTTTGGACATGGGGTTATGATCTCATTCGTTTTTCTTAGTAATTTATCAATAAAAGGTTATCTTCAAATCAAATCATGAACTTTAATTAAATTGCCAATAAAATCAAAATTTTGTAAATTTGCAATAGAAAATCACAATTTTAATTGAGAGTTGCAAAATGAATCACCGGTACATTATCATCCCAGTTTTCGTACAATTGCATTTAATGTTTGTGATGATTTATTTAGTACTATTTACCCATTTATAAACTTCATTGATATCTTTATTATTTTTTGTTTTTTGAGTTGGGTCACTCACTCAATGCCCACTACGTATAATATCATTAGAGATCCTAATGATCATGGTTGCTAGCAAAGTGGTCAATCAAATGATTTATCGAGACATATACAAATGATTAAATCTGGATCAATTTTTGGAGAAAATGTAGTCTCATTAATGTTAAAATAGAATTCAAACGTCAGGAAAAAAAAAGAAAAAAAAAAACTGAGACCGGAAGATTTTATTTTGCATGAAATATGGAAATATACTTTAATTATGGGATTCTATTTAAAGTATAATGGCAAATGACAATAAAGTCCTTTTCTATTAAAATTTAACTTAATTATAATAATTCTCTAAATCATCCTAACCATCTATTAAATCCCATCTAATGGATAAGATGGGTTCCTAGTTCCCACCTAGGGGATGGGTTCCCACATGATCCTATTCCTATTCCTATATATATTATATATATATATATATATATATATATATATATATATATATATATATATATATTTTTTTTTTTTTTTTTTTTTTTTCATCCCCCATTTATGATTTTAGATTTATATGTCATCTCTCAGACTTTAACTAGTTTCTAATGACTATTAGTTGGTTTCTGTTATTATTATTATTATTTATTTATTTCTCATGTAAAATGCTCAAAATTGGTGCAAAATTTGCTTATGCGATACATCAAGGAATGGTTTCATTGCTCCATATATATAGGATATCTGTATATGTAAATCTGATTCGAATGATATTTTTTCAAGACATTTTTTTTCTTTTATCTTTATTCAATGGCACGGCTGCCATGACTGCGACGGCAGCGTATTTCTGTGCGCATGATTTTTTATATTCTTCAATAGCCGGCGGTGATGGACGGCGGCTGGAGTGGTGGTGGAGAGTTGAAGGAAATGAAGTATTTGGGGGTGTAGGGTTTAAGGGTAATATTGACATTTTTTGTGATAATATTTTTTAGTGGAGTGCGTATATTCGCGTCGTTTAATTTAGAATTGCTTATATTGACCAATAATCTTGACTTGAGTATTTTAAGTTATTATATTACATTAATAAATTTATAATATTATACTTACATTGAATGAATTACACCATCCATTTCGATTCGCTCCGTGCATCGCACGGGTTAAGCATAGTTTGATAAATAACGTGTTGATAGCCAATAAAACAAATATTAAATTATATTGTATTGTGCATTTTTGTATAACTTAAATAAAAAAGTTTTCATAGTATTTTTAAGAAAAATGGACAAATGTTATATTGTTGTTTTGTATTTGAGACATAACTTTTTCACAAATAAAAATCCAAATTCAGTTGATTTAAGAAGTCATAGAAAACTAAGAGATAGGTCTAAAACTCTTATGAAGACAAATAATCCCAATTAAGTTATTTTGAGGGTCAAAGTGGATAAATTACACCCGAGGTGATACCCGAGCTAAGGTCAGTTGCAATGGTCATTTAGTAGCAGAAATAGACACCCGAGGTGACAACCGACATGGCACCTGAGCTGTGGTCGGTGCGGCGCAATAGAATTTAAAAAAATTATGTTTTTAGGGTTAAAACCCCTAGGAGGAGTCTTATAAATATTGCCACTAATGCTCACATGAGAATATCAGTTGATATATTATATAAGGGGCTTTGAGGGTGATATATGGGGGAAAAAATAGAGAGAGCACTCCCAAGGAGTCTAGGAAGGTGACAACACCATCCATTCATCCAGGAGAGGAAATGAAGGAGGCCAAAATGAATCATCCAAGTTGTAGTAGTTTATCTTATCTTTTTGTAAATTACTTTAGTTAATCATATGTTATTCGAACATGTGTATGTGTTTTGTTTTGAACATATTGGGCTAATCACTTTGATTTCGAGGAATAGTACAGATTAATAACAGTCTTTTATTAATTCCTTTTAAATGATGCTTTATTATCTTTCTGATAATAGATTATTACTTGTTCTAATATCTTGATTTGAATGCTTGTTTTAGATAATCACGAATATTTATACATGTTTTGCAGTATTGTCTCAAATTGGACCGTGTTAGACTTGTGGATATTTGACATAAAATCAATGAGTATGCCAGACGAATGAACGGGTTTATGAAAGAACTAAATCTTCTAAACTTTTGGGAGCTGAGTTTCATATTGTGAGTTTCGAGAGGATCATTTTATGTAATTCCATCAATGATTCCAGGGGGAGAGAGAGAGAGTAGATGATATAAGAGATTACTTTATAAGATAGTGAGATATAAAGACTCGATTATTTGTGAAATGAGAAGTTGTTAAAATTATTGTCTTGGAATCAAATTTACTATCGATTTCTTCCTACGTGTTCCTAGTTTCTTCGCCATTTACTCCCACAAATTTCCAAATCACAACCATTCTCTCCTTTTTCTTCGACAAATCTCAAGCAAAACTCAACCAAGTAAAAGATCCCCAAAACTCACTTGAAATCAAATAGACGTGGTGAATGACTGGAACAGAGTCGGAGATAACAGTGGCGGAACCTATTCAAGGAAGAAGGCTTTGAATTCACAGATGAGGAAGATAAAGACTCTGAGATCCTTCTCCACATTTAACAGACACCCCATAGCCAATTTTATTTGTCGAGTGAGAAAACTTTCTTTGGCAGCTTCTATATGAGAATTAGAATAATTTTCCCGATTGGAGATCTTGTTGACTCCCCAAAATGATGTAGCTTTGCATTGTATATTTTTGAGATCCGATTATTTGCAGTTTATTTAATATGATATACGATGCCAAATTTTTAAGGGAATAATTGAGAAAAATATAATATGAATGATTAATGAGCATGACTTATGTTTTTCCTGCGATATGTCATGTTTGTATTTTAGGTTGCGATTTTACAACTTGGGAAGATTGGGTAGAAATTATGCGCTAACTTCTATCGTGTTTGCTTCTATTTTTTTTTTCCTGGAGTTATGTTTTTCCGACGACTGTCATCGCGTTCACTGTTGGAGAGTTAGCGATGTGTTTGTGCGTTGGAGAAAGAGGACAACAATGGTGAAGAAGAAGAACAATAAATATAAAGAAACGAGGAATAAAGAAAAATCCAAAAAGAGAAAAGAAAAGTGAAAATAAAAAATGAAAGAAGATAAAATAAATACTAAAATAGAAAAGGGGAAGGGCAAAACAGATAATTGGCATATTGGTCTCATTCTCATGTTTAAAATTAAGGAAAACGCTACCGTGCCTCCACTATATCATACCAATGTATGGTAATCCAATAATTGTTTGACAGATCACCCTATATTTAATGATTATAATCTTTTTACAAAAATCTGTTTAGTGGGGTAGAAGTATCATACAATGACTGTACTGTAGAAGTTCCCTAAAATTAAATAATGAATGATACTTCGTATATATAAGCCTCTCACGTCAACAACTTGGATCGAAAATGATAATTTTGCACCTTTTTCGATAATTTACCAAGTTAGTTGATTTGTTTTGATGGTGACCAATATCATGTACATTTTCTGAATAATGGTCAATATAATGGACAAAAAAGAATGTTCCTTTGTTTTTTAGTGTAATTAATTAATTATTAATCTTAATTTTTATCTAAATGAGATCTATACTATTATAGGAAAATTATACAGTGCCCCCCACTTTACCATACCCGTGCATTTTAAGCCATTAGATTATCCCACTACATAAAAACTGAAATGATCTAACGGTTAAAAATGCATGGGTATGGTAAAGTGGGGGGTACTGTAGAATTTCTCAGTATTATAATCGCGATACTCTTGTAATATAATTAATTATTCTCTTTGGAACACATCTTCACTCATCATTACTACCAACAGAACTTGTAAACTTACAGTGTTCAAAACATAGGCGAACCTCGGGCAAATTTTCTTAGTATGTCGAAAGAGAAGAAGAGAGAGGGAGAAATCTCGTGTGAAGAGAGGTGACAAGGCACAATGATTTTCCAGAGAAATCAGCGTAGGGTAAGAATTCTTAAGACATGAAAATAAATATTGTTTTCATAATTATCTCTTACTTTTAATGTTTTAAACAAAATTTAAGAGTTGAAAATACGTATGGTGTGTAAAAGCAAAGTCTTGAGACTCAATTATTTACGTTTTTAAGAAGACAAAATATCCTGAGATTGAGAATTCAACGAAGTTTATCGTCTTTACTACAAGCTTTTCTTCAAGATTAATTATCACGTCGTTAAGGATGATGCAACGCTAATTTGAAATGATCAATTCACAAAAGGAGTTCATACATCATTGTTATAATTTTTTATTTTAGTGTAAAACAATCAAGTTTACATAGTAATATCATTTCTGGGCCATGTCCATTGGTTTTTTAACTCATAGGAAAATTTTATTTATGTACTCTTTACTCTTCGCTGTATATTTTATTAATTGTTTGTACTGGTGTTTTCAACACCATAACCAAGATTAAGTCTCTAATTTTCTTTAATAAGTATCAATAACCTACGAAACTTTCAATCTAAGTTGTGTACTTCGTGCAAAGAGAACTTAAAACTGAAAATGAAACAAGAGTTTGCCCTTGTCTATGTATGTGATAGTTATGTGAAAGCTTAATAATACATTTGTTGACCTAAACTAGAAGTTTGATGTATAGTCATTACTAATTAATTTTATATATGCAATAATATCATATTAAACTTAAGACTGCCGTATTATCCGTTCCCAACACTAAGTCTACAATCCCATCTGTCATCAATGTTTTAAAATCAATCTCTCCATATTTCCAAGTCTACAATTCCACCTAGCTCATGTTAGCTCATCTTAAATATTTCAACTCTGTGTAATAAAAAAACATACTAGCATGAGCTAGGCGGGCAGTTGACATTTCGGAAGTCTCTGCGTGTGTGTTTACGACAGCTAACTATGTCGACTTAGATTTAATGATCGGATAAAATAAAGATTAAAAAACACATTGTGATTAATTAAGAATTTAATCTTGTATAAGAAGTGCAATACATTTTGGAAAATATCCAAATTGTCATCAAAAGACTGAAAGCTTGTTTCTGCAATGGATGATGTGAAGGGATGTAAAATTCATGAAGATGCTTCTATAAAGGTAAAAACAAATTATTTTGAATTTTGTTCTGTTTCCTTTTTTATCAAGATGCATTAATCTTTGGGTTTTTTTTATTGAATTAATATTGCAGGAAGATGAAATTGTATCTACAAAATTAGAGATGACAGGAGTGAGAGAAGAAAACACGAGATTAAAAAACCAGCTCCAACAAATCGAGAAGGATTTCAAGGCTTTGCAACGGCAATTCATAGATGTATTTCGACAACAATCCAAGAAAAATGGATTATTAAGCCCAAATAATATTGCTAGTGATGATCAAGAACAAGAATTAGTATCTCTTCGCCTCGGGACAAATAATAATATTATTCCAACTGAAACCAAGAAAGAAAATAATATTGATCATGCCAAAAGTAGCAGCAATATTTCCAGCAAATTAGTTACGTGTGATAAAAAAGATGATGCAACTGAACTTGGACTGGGCTACAATATTGATGATGGGCCCGTGAAAAATGAAGGCCCAAGTAAAGTGTTGAAAACGGTGAGAAGTGGGGATGAGGAATTTTGTCAGACAAGTGTGAAGAGAGCAAGGGTTTGTGTAAGAGCGAAATGTGATACCCCAACAGTGAGTTTATTTTTTCAATTCAAAATATTGTGTGTCAAAATTAGCTAAATAATGGGATTTATTATGTTGGTATTGCAGATGAATGATGGGTGCCAGTGGAGAAAATATGGACAAAAGATTGCAAAGGGGAACCCATGTCCAAGGGCATATTATCGCTGCACAGTGTCCCCATCGTGCCCTGTTAGGAAACAGGTACTTAATTAATGTCCATATATATAGTTTGCTTTACAAAAGTGCTAACTTTCTATGCCTTGTACATGACATGTACATCCATCAATTTATTTTAAGTAGTTTATGATTCGTTGAATTAAGTTAAGTGGAAATGATTACGGTGTCGAGAATATACCATGCCCCCCACCCTCTTGCATTTACATACATCAATTTACCAATATTTATAACTAATTTTTGATCCAATTGTTGTAATTAAGCGAAAAATGGTGCCCTCACGGCAACATAAAAGTTCCCAAAGTTATATAGTGCTACCTAATTTTGCAATTTTTTTGAAATAAATAATAAAAAATAAAATAAAATAATAAAAGCAAGTAAAATAAAAACATGAATATTACTCAATTGTATATAATATAATTTCCTCAATTTTTTTCAGGTTCAACGATGCATGGACGACATGTCTATTTTGATCACCACCTACGAAGGCACGCACAACCACCCACTACCCGTCTCCGCCACCTCCATGGCCTCCACCACCTCCGCCGCCGCCTCCATGCTCCTCTCCGGCTCCTCCACGTCTCCACTGTCATCCGCCACATCTTCACCCCTCAACCTCCACGGACCACTCGCTTGGACCAACCCTTCATCAGCCACAACTCCATTCTCCACCGTAACCCTAGACCTCACCACCAACCCTGCCGCGGCCCCACATGGCGGCTTTAGCCTCTACTCTTCGCCATCTCAGCAAAACCCTAGAGCCCCAACGAGCCTGAGCTTTTCTCCTATGGATTCTAACATGCCATCAGTTTGGAGCAGTGGAGGGTTTTCTAACAACAATATTTTCCACAATTCTAACATGCTGCCAGCTGGCAAAACAGCACAAGAAGAAAAATATATGTCTTCTTACTTGGAGAAATTTAACCATGTTTCTTCACAACAGGCTCTAACGGAAACCTTAACTAAGGCAATTACGTCCGATCCAAGTTTTCGGTCCGTGATAGCTGCTGTCGTCTCAACAATGGCTGCTAATGGAGGTGCTGGAAAAGTGAATAATGGTATGATCAACGTTGATCAGCATATGCCAGCCACAGATTCTAATTCGCTTAGTTCAAAGTAACGGCCGAGATGGTGATTCAAGTTCAAGCTAGTTATTGAAGAAAGGGTTAATTACGGAAACTACACACAAGGTTTAGCCTAATTACAAAAACCCTCATTTTCCTTTAAATTTACAAGTGGGTTTTTTGTAATTACACTAAACCTCAGGGGAGTTTTTGTAATTATTCCTTGAAAATTTTGATGTTATAGAATTCGTAAACAAGAAACCTGCAGTTGGGACAAATTCCAGAGCAGTGTTATCAGGAAGATTCGATATATTGTTAGAAAACAAAATGTACATTTATTTTCAACTTTCTTGAGATGAATAAACAAAACATACTGATAATAAACACCATATATATTTATTCCACTTCAGTAGGAAAGAATCTGGGATAAATGTTTGGCGTGAAATTATCAGTATTTTGATATGGAATAAATGTGTTCGTAGTATCTTACTGGGCAAGTAAAGAATTACAACATTCAGTACAGACAAAATTTCAAAATAAATACAAAATCTTCACATTTTGATTTATAATTCAGCAATATTTGGTACCATCTACGTCGAACATCTGATTCAGCTACTTATCAGGTGCTCTAATCTTATGTTGCACGAAACAGTAACTTTTTTTTCAGACTCGTACTGCCCAAATACTTTCAGAAAAGGATAACATAAATTATTCATAAAAAATATGGTGAATATTGTTCAGTACTAGACCCCTTATCATTTCTTCTACTTCTTTTCTTTTTTTAATCTCTTGTCATCCTCCTTCAGCTAAGTTGAATTCTGACACCGTTGTTGGCGTACATATATTAACTACTTAAAAAAAAGCGTTTTGCCGATGACAATGTCAATTACATCGGCTGTGTAAATTTTCATGAACCCTTGAGTAGCTCATGAAAAGCCTCCTGAGGGATATCAACAGAGCCTACGCGTTTCATGCGTTTTTTACCTTCCTTTTGTTTCTCCAACAATTTCCTCTTCCTAGTAATATCACCTCCGTAACATTTAGCAAGAACATTCTTCCTCATAGCCGAAACCCTAGAAAAAAAAAAAAAGAACAAGTCACAAGTCATTTGGCAATCTTTTCAACTGTATTCAAGTTAAGGGAGAATACTTACGTTTCCCTGGCAATGACTTTTGATCCGATAGCAGCTTGTATTGTTATCTCAAACATTTGCCTGTTAAACAAAGGAAAATAATAATCATCTGCGCATGCAAAAAAAAATAGAGAGAGAAGAAAAAAAAAAGGATAATGAATCAGTGGGACCTACCTGTCTATGTACTTTTTCAGCTTCTCCACGAGTTCACGACCAACACGTTGTGCCTTCAATCTATGAACTATAGCCGCCATAGCATCCACAGGTTGACCATTTAATAAGATATCAAGTTTGACTAAATCGGAGGCCTGATAGCTGTTAAGAACCCATTGTACAATACACAATCAAATTAGCTATTGATAATTACAAGCAGTGCCTTTTTTAACATGATTACAACAGAAAAAAAAAATGCTAACTTCAAAATTACAAAAAACACCCCCAAGGTAGTTTTGAAACTTTTTTTTGCTATTGAAGGGGGTAAATGTAAGAAAAATAAATAAAGTTTCACGGGTATTTATTGTAATTTTAAAAGTTAGCTGGGTAGTTTTTGTAATTAACCCATGATACACTATCCAAACTATTGTATTTGACAGTGAAAGGAGAAAAAAGAGAATCTTACTCTGCTTCTTCATAATCGAACGACGCGTATCCTGAAGTTATACTCTTCAACTCATTGTAAAAGTCAACAACAATTTCCCTCAATGGTAACCGATACTTCATGAGAGCTCTTTGACTGCACGTGAAAACGCATTAGGAATACATTCAAAATCATTGTTTGGTCAGAAAACTTGATAAATGACTAAAATAGTAAACAAGTGAGGCGTTTATTGTTTTAGCATAGTCAACCTGTCAATGAACGAGTACTCCAACTGCTCGCCACGTCGCTCAGAACAAAGGGTAATTATGGAGCCAACATACCTTCAGGTAAAACCAATGTATAAGAGTACATAATGAATGGTTCCAATTATAAGCTTTTAAAAAAAAAATAATAACATAGGAAAAATAGATTAATTGGGATATTGTAGAGCTTGAGAGCTTACTCACTAGGAATTATAATAGTTGCTGTAACAGTAGGTTCCCAGCAAGTAGTTACTTTTTGTTTAGGGTTTGAAGGCAGCATTGCAGGATTCTGAATATGTACTTTGCTATTAGAAAAAGATAAAACCATCAGTTGTTATTAAAGCATAAAAAAAAAATTAAAAAATTGTGGAATCCATGCCACATACCTCCCATCTGAATACTCGAAAATATACGGCACAGTAGGAACAGTTGAAATCACATGAGCTCCATGTTCCTTTTTTAAAAAATAAATAGAGAAATAAATAATGTCAAACTTTACTCAAAAAATTAATATGGAAATTGAAAATATCTCGTTAGTTTGGCTTTCTGAAGACAGAAATTGCAAAAGATAACAGAATATACCTGCTCTAGTCGCTGATGAAAAACATCCATATGCAGTAAGCCCAAGAAGCCACATCTGTTGGACACTTATTAGAAATCATGAAAACAGAAAATATAGAATTTTAGTAAATAGCTGCAGCAAAACTCTCACCTGAAGCCCAACCCAAGTGCAGTGCTACTCTCTTTTGTAACAGAGACACTGGCATCGTTGCAAGTTAGTTTCTCAATGGCATTACTAAGTGCTTCAAAATCAGACCCATCGGCTGGATATACACCCGAAAAGACCATATGTTTTACCGGCTTGAAACCTTTCAACATCAACAACCATAAGAAATAATAAAGAAAAAGAGAGAGAGAGAGAGAGAGAAAAGACGAAAGCTCGTGAAAGCTAGAACTAGATACATAATGCAATAAAGAGGCTGAGTTTCAATTTCCCGTAACTATTAGGAGTTGGCTGTTTAGCAGTCCTTTAAATTTTTGAGGTGGATATTTCGGTCATTGGCGATTTCGCCCTTAGTAAAAATAGCAATTTTGGTCCTATAACATTGTTGGATATTTTGGTATTTAGGAACATTTTAGGAATAACAAAATATTTAAACCATCATTTGGGGTCAAAATTGCACCAACTTGGAATTTATAGGACCAAAATCGCACGGAATTCAAACTTACAGGACCAAAATTGAAACATTGCATAATTACATGACCGAAATTGCAAGACCCTTATAGTTACATGACCAATTTTACAATTAAACCCAATAAAAAATATAGTGTACAAACTGGATAGCTCAAACACATAAATTTGACCGGCTGAAGTAATGCATAAATGTACACTTGAGATTTGACAAATAACAAACAAAACCAACTAACTTTCAAAATTACAAAAAGTACCCCTGATAATTTATTCTCTTACAAACCACCTCCTTCATAACCACAAAAACATTTCAAAAAAAAAAAAATAAAACCTTCACATTTTAAAAAATATATATTAAAGTTAGCCCCTTCATTTTAACAATGAATCAAACTGCAGGGGTAATTTTGTAATTTTGTACTTGTGAAAGTAATCTGGGTGTTTTTTTTGGCAATTAGGCCAAACCCAAAGGTGCTCTCTCTAATTATACCTAAAAAAATATCGTTGCAGGTGTAAAGACATGAGATAGGCCCATTGTAAGCATGGCGAACAATTTACCAGGAAGGGGCTCCACAGTGCTTCGAGCATGATAAAGAGTATCCCCAACACGCGCCTCTTTCGTCGACCTCATACCACTAACCACATACCCCACTTGCCCCGTCAAAAGCACTCCAGTCTGCGTAAGCTCAGGGTGCATAATTCCAACATCCAAAACCTCATACGATTGTCCAGTCGCAGCAGACGAAATCTTATCGCCCTTCCGTAAAGCCCCATCAACCACTGCCACGTGGCATATAACCCCCTTATACTCGTCGTAGTAGGAATCCAACAAAAGCATGCGTAAAGATGAACCGCTCTGTCCGGGCGGAGGAGGTATCCGTTCAATGACAGCAGGCAGAACGTGCTCGAGACCTAAACCCGTCTTAGCCGACGTTAAAAGAGCTTCGTTCGGGTCGAGATCAAAAATAGATTTTAACTGTTCTTTAACGCGTTCGGGATCGGCCGTCGGCTGATCGATTTTGTTGATGACAGGGATTATTGCGAGGTTGGCTTCGAAGGCGAGGTAGAAATTCGCGACGGTTTGGGCCTGGACGCCTTGAGCTGCGTCTACGACGAGGAGGACACCCTGGCAAGCTGCTAGGGATCGAGACACTTCGTAGCTGAAATCGACGTGGCCGGGAGTGTCAATTAGGTTCAGCAAGAAATCTGAATCGGTGCCGAGGAAATTGTGGCGATGAAACATAGTGGCTGTCTGAGCCTTGACGGTTATTCCCCGTTCTCTCTCCACCTAAGACAAACAAATTATTTCAGTTATTTACAGGGTTTTTTTAATATAACATCAAGAGTGAAATTGATTATTTCCTGGAACAAAAACTATTTTTACCACTTTCTTAAGCAAATTAAGGGTACAATTGGATATAATCTCATCTTGAGATTTCTCATTAGGGGAAATTATTTCTTTCTGAAAAAATTCAAAAATTATACTTCAAACCATTTTAAAATAATAATTACAATAATAATAATAAATAAATAATCACCAGTCATTATTACACATATTCCCATAAATTTCACTGTTCTCCCACTCGGATAACTCTAACTATCAATGATATCTAATCATTATTTTACTATTTTTATATTAAATTAACTTTAAGCATTACATTTCCCTCTCATATCCCTTCGCGCTCTCAAAATATTTCATTCTACTTTCAAAAAAGAAAAATCGCTATTCTCTCTCATTTAAAACATTTCTAAAATGAAATGGCGCACCCAATCGCACCCTACCTATGATTATCTTCATTATCTCAAAAAAGCAGTAAAAAGACTGTATTTCAATAACTCCTAAAGATTATACATTTTAGAAAGAAGAACAATTCTAAAAAATAATTTAAGAAAATTAATAAGCAGATGTTAGAGGCTCAATGTCCCTGTATATTTCATAATAAAAAAATAATCAAGTTGCAGCATTGTTTCTGTCCAATCATTCCTCAAGAGCACATAACCATAGACATGTAACGTTCACATTCAATTTCAAAGCTAAATAAGTTGATAAAATTATCGTTACTCAAGAAAAAAAAAAAGGCATAATCACCTGTAATTTATCTAAATACTGAGGCTGCCCATGGCCTTTCCTAATAGTACCGGTAAGCTCCAAAAGACGGTCGGCGAGCGTTGATTTCCCGTGGTCAACATGCGCAATGATCGAAAAGTTTCGAATTTTATCCGAAGGGAATTGATTCAAGTCTATGTTAGGGTCTTCCCTAAAATGCGACCCGTAAAATGCACATTGAGTCCAACCCAATATTGAATTAAAATTAGATTTTGAATCTAATCTTCTTGGTGTACAAGTGCCGGAGAAAAGATTGAACGGAATTCTATGTGATTTTAGGGTTTTTGATGCTCTGAATAAAGAAGACATTTTTGTTTAGCTCACCAAGTGGTGGGGGGTTTAAATTAGGGTTTATGTGTGCTTGTCATTGGCGATTTGGGTGAAAACATCTCCTCGTTTCCTCTGGTTGAGCTTCAATCGCCTTTGTAGGAATTAGTAGAACTCGCGAGTCTATTTACGCTCGCTTGGTTCGGGGGATAAGATTGGATATCAAAAGCTTTAGGATAACATTATTCATACTAAATCATAAATTATCTGATGTTTGTTTATATGATTGGTTAATTGGTGGGTTAGTATAAGGGCTCTAATTTCATGTTTGTTGTCCTAGATTACAGGGGTTTAATAATCAAAAGATAAATTTACCCCTCTTTTCAATCCTCAAATCTGTTTTGGGAAAATTATAATAAAAACCAAAAAAAAAAACTTCGAAAATCGTTGCAAAATTACATTAAAGATTAATTGTACTCAAATGAGTAAATAAACAAAATACAAAGTTCAACAATAAAACTTCACACAACTAAATTTGACACATAATAGAATTAAATTATATTATCTATCCAATTAGCATTTTTCTAGCCTTCCACAACAATATATTTTTCAATATATTCTCAACAAATGTTATTGTCACCATTTGCTACAATCATGAAAAAACTATTAATTCAAAGACATGAAACTATGGCTGATGATGAAATGAGAACTCTTAATGTTCCTGCATTACAAACTGATTGTATGATATTTTTTTGGGTTACCGGACGAGCAATGGAACTCGGACGTGAATGCTTAGAACTTTGGGAGTACAAGCGTGTCGAGGAAATAAACTGGGTGAAGACCAATCAACTTCAGGGAATCATCAGAACAGGTCGCACCCTCGACATTGTAAAGACTGTTAGCACCTCCATACACACCAATTCCAGCAACAAATCCCAACTTGATCAAGGCAAAGGCCGCACCCCCCACCAGGCATCTTGGGAACATTGACATTCTTGAAATTCATATTTTAAACCACTGCATATTCGCAAATATTGTCAAATTAAAAAGATCCAAAACTCAAGAGATGTGCCAGCCATGAATAATAACTTTAATATAGTTATACGAGTAAGTGGTAGTCGACATAACTAGCATTTGTAGGAATTGGTAGAACTCGCGAGTCTATTTAGGGCACGTTTGGTTTGGGTGACGGGATTAGATAATTTTATACAAAATTCCAGGATAACTCTATTCATACTAAATCATAATAAATTATCTGATGTTTGTTTTATATAATTGGTTAATCGGTGGGATTAGGATAGGGGCTCTAATTTCATGTTTGTTGTCCTGGATTACAAGGGCTTAATAGCCAAAAGACAAATTTACCCTTTTCTTCAATCCTCAAATCTGTTTTGTGAAAACTATGATAAAAACCAAAATAAAAAAATTCAAAATTCGTTGCAAAATTACATTAAAGATTAATTATACTCAAATGAGTAAATAAACAAAACTTACAAAGTTCAAAAATAAAACCACACACAGCTAAATTTGAAACAAAATAAAATTAAACTATATTATCTAACCAATTAGCATTTTTCTAGCCTTCCACAACAATATATTTTTCAATATATTCTCAATAAATGTTATCGTCACCATTTGTTACAATCATGAGAAAACTATTAATTCAAAGACATGAAACTATGGCTGATGATGAAAGGAGAACTCTTAATGTTCCTGCATTACAGACTGATGGTATGATATTTTTTTGGGGTTACCGCATGAGCAATGGAACTCGGACGTGAATGCTTAGAACTTTGGGGGTACAAGCGTGTCGAGGAGATAATCTGGGTGAAGACCAATCAACTTTAGCAAATCATCAAAACAAGTCGCACCCTCGACATTGTAAAGACTGTTAGCAACTCCATACACACCAATTCCAGCAACAACTCCCAACTTGATCAAGGCAGAGGCCGCACCCCCACCAGGCATCTTGGGAACATTGACATTCTTGAAATTCATCTTTTAAACCACTGCAGATTAGCAAATATTGTCAAATTAAGAAGATCCCAAACTCAAGAGATGTGCCAGCCATGACTAATAACTTTAATATAGTTATATCAGTAAGTGGTAGTCGACATAACTAGCATTTTTTTACATGTACACGGAAAGAGAGTGTAAAGGTCGATTTGAAAAAGAACGGTTCTTCCATTGTTCAAAAACAAGATAAGCTTGAAACTATATATGTGCTTGAGTTTGTCCCACCACATCACCCACATATTGATAAAATAGGAATAACCATAAGCTCCTACTGTAGTGTTGTAAATCTAAATCAGGAAAACTGAAACAAGGTAAGACCAAGCTGCCGAGATACGGCGGTGATTGCAAAGTCCCACCCTTCAACCCTATTCTCAAGTTGACAAATTCTCAACTTCATTTTTACAGAAGACAAAACTAGATCGTTAAGCCAGCAAAGGTTCAATCAGAAATTGCTAAAGTATATGAATCAGAAATCATTCCTTCACCAAAACAAGGCGAATAACCCCCAAACATTAATTAAAAATGAGAGAAAATAAATTTTAATGATGTATATCAGAAATTCATTCATCAGATAACCACGACAACCAACATGTATATCCATATACATGTATGTACTTATCGACAAAAATAGAGGACAAACAAACGAAAACTTGAATCCCTAAACCAGAGAAAGATTCTGAAGAAGGGGACCCGACCAATAACCGAACAAAATAAAAGTCATCAAACATAAAACCGTTTCACCGTTTCAGAATGACACAAAACAGCAAAAGCAACATAACTCGCAGAAATAAAAAAAACAAGTAACCACGACACATCTGTCGTTAAATCAGGAAATCAATGGTTGGAGTTAAGGCAATCACGACCAATGTGCCCATCCTCCCCACAGTTATAACAAGCTCCACCGCCGCCGCCGCCGCCGAACTTTTTTTTTTTATGAGCTGGGTCAATCGAGAAACCAAATTATAATCTGAGATAGATATACGTGGTACTCGGTCTATTTGCAATATCTATCAGTTCAATTGAATTGTTGATATTTGGAAAGCCTTACATTCATCGCCATCGTACGAGAGGATGGGTGGCGAGAGGAATCAGTGCAGTGACCCTAATATTATACGGGTAGATTTGTCGCCTTCTCTTTCGCGCATAACTCATCTCCTAGCTTCGGATTTGGGCGTCAATGGATGGTGACGGTGACAGCTGAGGTCCATGCGTGATAGTCGGATCACGACGTTGGGAAATCTGCCTCGATAAGATCGGCTGCCTCCGCCACCTCCATAAGATCTGCCACCTACAACGCCACGGCCTCCCTGCACGGATCCGCCATCTGGACCAGTCACGTTCGCCGCTTTGGCACGGCAGATTAGGGTTTTGTACTTTTTTCGAGTGGTATTGCGACTTTGGGTTGTAAGTCACCACTTGTTCATGACTTTCGGGGACATAATGGTTATTTCACCGCAAGGGTTAAGAGGGTGATAAATTATCTCATGGTATGGGGCGGGATGGAGTTATCCCTATTTGGTAGGATTATCGCCGAGCCTGTATTCTTATTCCGGGCCATAATCAAAGAAACCAAACATCGGATTACGTGGAATATCCCACGCAATTCCATCCTGTCACCTAAACCAAACGAGCCCTTAAAAGTTTTAAAAAAGTGTACCTAGTTGCTATATGAACCTCATTATAATAATTGTCTTTCCCTCTTTATTCCGTTTTTGACAAGTCGGGTGGATTTTGAGTTTTAGAAAATTTCTTGGTTCGAACAATTAAGAGGTTCGGGAGCCCTCCTGGGTGCATCTCGAGTTTAGAAAATTCTTGATTCGAACAATCAAGAGGTTCGAGACCCCTCCTACGAATGACAAACTATGGTGCAACTTGAGCCAAAAAAATTTGAGTTGAGCCCTACCCTTTTAGCCGTTTTGTCAGTGCTCCGATAATACGTGCTACGTTCTCCTTATTCCGTTTTATAATACCCTTGCAAGAAGTCAAAATTCATTAAATAGTCAAAAATATTGGGTCAATTCCCAAATGATCCAGGTAAATGTTTTATCCTAAATACTCTAGTGAAAATATTAATTTCCTATATAATCAAATACCTTTCCATTTAATCTAACTATTAGATAAGAATACTACTTTACTCTTATTAATGATTTCTGTTTATTTTTGCCTTTCTATTTTTTTTTTCTTTATTCAACATTTAATACAACCAAAATCTATACTATTACATGGCATTTCCATATCATTGTCATCAACCGTTATTGACAAATTTTCGATTTTTGATTTGAGGGAAGAATTAAAATGGTGAGAATATCCTGGCAAGAAGTCAAAATTCATTAAATGGTCAAAAATATTTATCATTTTCCATTTATACTCACCAACAAGGACCTCCAGATTAGAATTTTTTTTGGCCGATATTGGTTTTCAATTCCCAACTAGGGGATGGTTCCCACAAGATGCCATATATATATATATATATATATATATATATAGAATTAGGTTCAAATGAGAACCATGTCCTTATATGTGAACGGGTCAATTATGGGCCTTAGATCTAATTAAATGGATGGATTAGAATTTTTTGTGTATTTCCTTATTTGATTAAAAACATTTGGATTGTATAATAAAAGCACTGCTTGTATATAATAAAAATACTAGTTCGCAGGTTCGCATATAATGAAGTGATTCTCATTTTAACCCACCATATATATATATATATATATAAAATTATTAAAAATAATTATAATATAAATAAATTATAAAATTTTAGAAATTGAAATATATTCATAGACGACTCAATAGTAGTTTAAATAAATAATTAAATTACTAA
>BMAC01000006.1:1315273-1328546 GCA_014905375.1 Phtheirospermum japonicum | reverse complement strand
TATATATATATATATATAATTATGAGACTGAGAGAGGCTGAGAGGGAATTTGGAGAAAGAACGACAAGAAACAAGACAATTGAAAGATCCATACATACCAAGGGTTTAATAATTTCATCACAAATCAATAAATTTAAATTTCACAGTGTAACGCCCCGATTTCACTTTAATTTAAAAATGATTTATATTTTTAAAATAATTAAATATAAGAAATCTTGGCGTCACAATAAATGTCAAATTTCGTAATTTTAATATAAAAGATCAAAAGAAAATAGAAAATTTTCTTTAGGTTCAAAATTACGCAGCGGAAAATAACATTCATAATATAAATATCTAAAACTCCACCAATGGAAAATAATTTAAAAACACGCATTTATGTCTAATTCGACTTGTAATCAAAACAATAAAATAATTTAAGAACATAAATTCAGTGTCAAAGTTTATGATTATAATAATTTCTTAGAAATTGATAATATAATTTTATTTGAAAACGAAGTTATAATTTCGTTTAAATAGAATTCTTATATTATTTAAAACCAAAATAGGAAGTCGTATTATGGCGACGAGTTTGGGACTAAAATTATATTTTTAATGCATGTTGATAATTAAATAAATAAATAATGTATTGGATGTATGGATGTTACACACAGAGACGACAAGAGGGCAAATCTAATGGCAGTGAGTGAGAAGACAAAAACCAAGAATGCAAGTGTGTGTGTGTATATATAGGGGTGGGTTCAAATAGAACCATATTATTATATGCGAACCTGTGAACTAGTGCTTTTATTATATACCAGCAGTGCTTTTATTATACAATCACAGTACTTTATTAATATTTTCAGTTATATAAGAAAATACACAAAAAAAATTGATCCATCCATTAGTTCACATATAATGACATGATTCTCATTTGAACCTAATCCTATATATATACACACACACACAGACAGTTTCCTTGTCAATCGGGTGTGTTAATTGAAGGAATTTGAATCTTGATATATCGGAACGCATGTGAAACTATAGATATGAGAAAATCGGCATTTTAACCATAAAAAATCAAATTTGGCCAATGCAGGTTTCTTGTGAGTAGGGTGTGCTAATTAGATGATTTAAAATTCTAAAATAATCAAACGTGTGTGAGATTTGAGAATTGAAAAGATAACATTCTCAAGATAAAAATCATAATTCTTAATATAAAAATCAAAGCTCCGCGCATAAAAAGTAGAAAAGTTGAAAAGTAAACATTGTCATGCTCTTTGCGCAAGAAAAAGTTGTTTCTATTAGGAGAACTCATTTGGCGGGAAAAAAACTCACTTTTCACTTTCATATACTCTTTATATAAGAAAATTTTACGATAATTTTAAATCTCCTTTATATTTACAATCATAAATTTATTAATCTAGAAAATTTAAAATTAATTAAATGGTTGTAAATGCACCCCACTAAATGGGAAATGGTATCGTGAAGGCAACGTAGAAATCCCCATTTATATATATATATATATATACTATATATATAGTATATATACTATATATATATATATATTTCATGAGGCAAATAAAAAACTTTGGTGTTTCAGTTGTTTATGTGTTATCCGAGCCTACTATCCACCTAATTTAATATTTTTCCTTTTATTGTATCTTGTCTAATTTAATATTTTATTTTTTTTATATTTTTCCTAATTTATTTTATTTTATTCTTCTAATATAAAAATATAAATAAGTCATATATGATTATAGAAGAATTTAAATTAGTTATTTTAATAAAATAAATAAATTACTATGAAGTAAGTTTAATCACAAAACAAACAACTTAATTATGAAAACAATTAAACAAGATGTATTTATAATAAAAGTTAAAATAAGTTTATTTTTTGAATTTTAAATATTCTATATAGATAAATTATGAGTTATTTGCAATAATATAAGTATATAACTAAATATTAAAATAAATTTAATCTAAATATAAAAATATAAATATTTATAATAATAATAATTAATAAATATTGATTAGACAACAGCAAAATGCGACATAGGTTGAGAGTATGACATCTTTTAAAAATTTTAAAGTATGTAACTAATAATTATTAGTGAATGTAATATAAATATTAAAATATAAAATAGCTTAATAATGGTAATTAATAAATAGAGGTTAGATACGGGTTGAGCATGTGATATTTGTTGAGTTTTTATAAGTATGTAAATTAAATTATTACTGAATTTAATATAGATATTAAAATATAAAATTACTTAATCATTACAACAATTAATAAATAGATTAGACATGTACAAGACACGAATTGAGAATATCCTTTGAATTTTTTCATTTGTGATTTAAATCTCTATAATCTTCACAAATATCTTTTGTATTTATCATTTGATATATTTTTTGTAATACACGAGTATTAAACTAGTGTGTGTATGTTTATGTGTGTTGGTTGGTTCAAATGGGAACTAATCCCTGTGTGGGAACCTAGGAACCTGCTATATTACATATGATGTGATACTATTTATGAATCATATACTGGCTAATTAAGTTAATAGTAAAAATCAATGGAACATAAAAATAGCAATGTGAAAATTAAATAGTATTTTGCATTATTTAAATTAACATCACGTATAATGTAATATAACGATTTCTACCTACGGAATTGGTTCTCATATAATCTTAATCCCATATATATATATATATATATATAAAATACCCAATTTATCATTAGCACATTTCTCTTTCAACCTAACATTTTTGCTTTTGTCTCTAAAATTTATTTAGTCATGTTTGTGTCTATGTTTACCATGACATTTCTTATTGTATTGGGTTGACAAGAGCCAGACATGATCAATTTGTCAACCCTAATTGAATCAAAATTTGGCATCAAGAAAAATAAATCTAATCAGAATCTGGCGTTAAGGCAAAAAAAGGAATCAGAATTTGATTTCTTGCAAGAATCCGGTGGAGTAATTGGCACTTAATTCATACAGACCTCCTCAAAGGAAAGGAAAATCATATAGAAAATCTGTAATAAATAAATCCATTCTCCACATTTTTATTAGGAAAATTGGAATACTTGAAAATCTACATGAAATCCGGTCAAAATTGAGATACAGAAGAAATTACCTTCGTTTATTACATAATTCACTATTTCCCTTATGGCTCCTATTTACTAAGAAAAACTTTAAACAAATAAGCCAATCTCTCAAGTTATTTTGTTGTTAATGCAATTTACATATTTTCTCATAACAAAAGGTTGAAAATGGGAACGTTGATGGTAGATATACGGCAACGGTGGTGGGATCGGTTGATCGGTTGGTGGCTGCTGCTGGTTTTGCCATCAGTTGTTCATTCTCAGAATATGCACATGCACAGGTGAATTCTGTATTTCAGTCCTATATATATATATATTGTTTAATAGTCCTGTAACATTGATTAACTTTATAGGAAAAAGTTGTATCGACTAAAAGCGTTTGGCAATGAATTGGATCAAGTCACTAATGTCTCCAAAATATCGATAATAGCCCATAAACTCCAATAATATCATGCAATTTCAGTCAAAATCGGATTAAATATTTTAAATTTGAATTGTTTTGGACCTAAATTTCAAAGTGATTAGTTAGGGTATATCTAATACTAACTAATTTAGTGGAGTCTTCATGTGACAATTAATTTTGACTGATGTGGAAATATGTAGTTTGCAGGATATTTACTTTTATAATTTTGTTGATTAATTTTGACATTATCTTCACAATTTTCTTCTCATATGTATCTATCTATCTATATATATATATTCTATTCCAGAAAATATATGAGTAATGTTTATTTTAATTTTTAATGGGCGTGGGGGGTGGGGCTGTGGGGATGGCTTTTCTCGGACAAAACATTAAAATCACATTTCTATTTCGTTACATGCATCGAGCATTTGAGTTTGACTATTTGTAACCTCCAACCAATCTTCAGGTCGGAAAAATATGTGTCTCGATACAATAATATCAATGTGCTTTGTCCATTCACTCAATTGACCTGCCATTTCAGTAGGGTGAATTTCCTAAAAAAGAAAAAGAAAGGGATATTATACGATTCGACTAAAAATTTTATCATTCACCCTGAAAAGGATATATCAGTTTGTCGAGGATAATATAATTTGCAACTGAGAGCATTTTTAATGTCAAGTCTTTTGAAACTCTATTTCAAAAGGGAGAAGAAAAAGAAAAAGAAGAGAGGGTACGCCCTTTTTATAATTCTTATTGTCTTTAAATTATTTTTATAAAGTTTGTAAGCATTTTGTATTCATATAATTATTGTTTGTTTAAATGAACTTAATTATAAAGTTTGAATTGATCTCAAATGTTAATATCACTGTCACAAACATTACAAATAAGAATATGGAAATATTTGATTCTTTTAACCTTTACTTTTTTTTTGAAAAACTACATTGTGTTATTTCATTAGGTATTTAAAAAAGATTTATTATTCTTTTATCAGATTATTAATTATTACTTGAAGTATTTAAATTTATTTTAATATTGTGCAATTATTATTCATTATTTTTTTTGGTTCAACCTTATAAGACCTACAATAGAACAAATATAAAAAAATTCTCTCCCCAAACCATTAAAAAAGGTATTTTGCAATTATTGAAAATTAACGTATCAATATTTTCAACGAGATTGGCAATAAAAACAATAATAATATGTTCTATTATCACCTTATCTGTTAATTTTTTAATTATCAGTACCAATTTTGTCTGTCAAAGCGTACTAAGAGTGACTAAATAAATACAAGCCTTATTAATTAATCTACTACATTTTTCAGTATGAAACCTACTTCATTAAAAATATGAGGAAAGTTTTTCATTGTTAAATATTTTTATTTTTATTTTAATTGGCCTTATGCCCACGAATATACACACCAACACACTCACACAATAGTATTTGATTATTGTACCTCATTTCAAAGAGAAGGGTTGATACCACTTGGACTAAGTTTTCGCGATAATAATATATATAAAAATATAAGGGAGTGAGTTAGGGTAAAATAAAAGATGAGTAAAACATCACCATGAGAATATAGATGAACAAGAACCCAATTTATTATTATTATTTTGCAATCTTTTCTTGATAATGGTAGTTATATATAATTGCAGACAAACCCTTACGGGTGGAAATAATACCGTTGAAGCTGATTCGCCATCTTATGGAGTGCAATTGCTTCAACAGGCTAAGCATGTAAGACTTGAGTAATCCAAAACCATATATAGTTTTACATAAACATATTTATACCGGAATTTAAATACTTTCTAACATGTGGCGTAGGTTGTAATGAACAATGGAATAGTGAGCATCACGTTAACGACACCAGGTGGTTCTATCACCAGTATAGCATACAAAGGGAGTGATAATTTGCTTCAAACCGAAGATAAAGACAAGGACAGTGGGTATAGAAATTTATAATAATCTGAGTTCTCAAATTTGGTCCTATATAATTATATATGTAAGTTCACTCTCACTCTCGTATTATGCTAAAATCGGAGTGCGGCTTATTATTTTGACAGGAACTGGAATATTTTTTGGAACAAGGGAGGAACCGATAATATTATCGACAAGTAAGTACCCCATATATCTTTAACTAGTTATCGTTTTGAGTACGATTCGGAGAAGAAAACATGCATGTTGTGCAGGTTAGAAGGAACAGACTTTAAGGTCATCATGCAAAATGAAAATCAAACAGAGATTTCATTCACCAGAACATGGGAGGTTGGTAGCTCAGACGTTCCTTTAAATGTGGATAAAAGGTTTGTGATGTTGCGTGGGTCCCCCGGATTCTACTCATACGCTGTGCTGGAACGGTTAGAAGGATGGCCCGCTTTTCACATCGTAGAAGGAAGAATGGTGTTCCAACTTGATAAAAACAAGTACCCCAAAAACATCCTAACTTGGAAATTTTTGAAAATGCTATATATAGTTCTCGTTTTAATTAAGTTTTTTGGTTCCATAGGTTTCACTACATGGCTATGTCTGATGAGAGGCAAAGGTTTATGCCTACGCCTGAGGACAGGGAGACCGGGCAGCTGCTCGGTTATAAAGAAGCTATTCTCTTGACGAATCCAAGTAATCCTGAATTCAAGGGGGAGGTAATATTATGTATAGTAATTTGGTTGTATGAGAATAAGAATAAATGTAAAAATGTATTTGTTGGTGTTATAAGTATCATATGCAACAAAGAGTTCTGTTAAGCGGGAATTTCTTATGAAGCGCTAGTTTCTTTCGTTTCCTTTCCTTTTCATTGTTTGCTATGTACTCGGACACTTTTCTCCTTTTTTAATAAAAGCGCAGCAACTTATTTAAAAAAAAAAAGTATCATATGCAACAAAATTGTTCTCATAAGTTTATATTCTTGTATAGGAATTTGCATTACCAAATTTGTCCTCCCATTTAATTTTTAGAATCAAAATTAAGTATATGATACATAGTGCAGCTAATTACTTGCAATATATAGGTGGATGATAAATACTTTTACACGTGCAATGACGAAGATAACAAGGTCCATGGATGGGTGAGCAGTGATGATCCGCCTGTGGGTTTCTGGTTGATAACACCAAGCGATGAATTTCGCACGGGCGGACCTATTAGACAAGATCTTACATCTCATGTTGGTCCATTTACACTTGCGGTAAGTATTTACACTTCCGGAATTTGTACTGTTTATTTATTTTTTGAATATATTGCCATTGCTAATAATTTAACTTGTGTATGCAAGAAATTTAGCAGCAGACACTATGCAGGGGATGATCTGACTATCAAGTTTGAAAGTGAAGAGTATTGGAAAAAGGTTATTGGCCCATTTTATATCCATCTCAACTCTCATGCATCTACTGATGCCAATCCCTCTATACTTTGGGACAAAGCCAAACAAAGGGTATAACCATCTTTCTTTACAACTGATGTATTCATATATATGCCTGAATTCTAAGTAATCAACAGATGAGTTTAATCAAGTGTTTGCAAATACTTTTTTTTTTTCTGATTGCAAACTCTCTCTTACTCTATGTTCTTTCTTTCTGCGCTGATCAGATGGCGGAGGAGGTAAATAATTGGCCATACAGTTTTCCACTTTTAAAAGACTTTGTTAAATCCAACCAAAGGGGAACTATAAGCGGTCAACTGCTTGTGCAAGATCGGTACGCCCCTTTAAATCAGAATTTAGTTGTTTCTTTTGGATTGTAGCTCGAGCATTACGAAATAATTATTTGTCTTTTGCAAAAACTAGTAGTAGTCGGTTTTTTATTTATTTAATTTTTTCTCTACCATATTTTCCTTATATTTAGTTCGTATATTGGTGCTAATATTGTAGGTTCCATAATGAGCATGATGTGCCAGGTGCCTTTGCTTATGTAGGATTGGCACCACGAGGATCGGTAGGCTCATGGCAGTTCGAAAACAAGGTTTATGTTATATTATTTTTTCCTTTTGTACTGGACTTATCTAGAGTCCATTTTTTTATTTCACTTAGATCATTTCAATTGAAGATAAAGGATTTTTTTTTCAGGGTTATCAATTTTGGACACACACAGACATCAACGGGAAATTCTTGATTAAGAATGTGATACCTGGAACTTATAGCTTGTTTGCATGGGTGCCTGGTGTTGTTGGTGATTACAAACATGATTTGGACATCACCATCACCCCTGGCTCTAATGTTACGGCAACAAATGTGGTTTTTAAGGCTCCAAGAGCAGGTCCCACATTGTGGGAAATCGGAATTCCTGATCGCTCAGCTGCTGAATTTTTCATACCAGATCCGGATCCGAAATTCAAAATCCATCGTTATGCAGCTCCAATTGAAAAGTTAGACTCAGAATCTCAATACTAGTGTTGGATCTTTTAATCGTATAACTTGGACTAGTTGGAAATTTAGTTGTTTACGTAGTCACATTGGATTTTAAGCCAAATATCTTAATCTACATTTGCTCTCTCTCTCTCTGTCTCTTAACAGGTTCAGACAATATGGACTTTGGACCCGTTACAATGATCTATACCCAGACAAGGATCTAGTGTATACAATTGGCACCAGCGACTATAGAAAAGATTGGTTTTTTGCACATGTTACAAGGTACCATTTTTGCTTTTGTTTTTTTTAAGATTTTCTTCTCTCTTCATGTTTTGTTCGAACAAAAATTCAAATTGGAGAAACCGACTATTGTATATAATATTGACGATGTCTGTTGAGTTTTGACATGACGAGAAATAATGAGTTGCAGTTGTAATTTACAGGGATGTGGGGAATGGTCGGTACATAGCAACAACATGGCAAATCTTATTTGACCTTAATAATGTAAACAAAGGAGCAAATTACACTCTTCAACTGGCGCTTGCATCCGCACAAAATGCTGAATTAGAAGTATGAAACTTCTATCTAGTATTTCTTTCTTCTCCTTGAATATGCATGCATGCCAACTTTCCCATATGACAATTATATGTTGAATGTAGTTTTTTGGTACAAGAAAATTGCTAATTAATGGTTGTTCACTTTGGTGTTGGAAGGTGCGTTTCAACGATCCGGAATCGCTTCCATATTTCACTACTGGATTGATAGGCAAGGACAATGCGCTAGCAAGACATGGTATTCGAGGCTTGTACCATTTTTACACCATTGGTGTGGCGGGCAGCCAACTTGTTGATGGAAGAAACACAGTGTTTTTAAAACAGGCAAGTGACGGTGGGCCCTTCAAGGAAGTCATGTATGATTATATCCGTCTAGAAGGGCCCGCATGAACACATTTCATGCAAATGTTTTATTTGCTCTTCTCAGTACTACTTACATACTCATATCTGTGATTGATTCAACAATCGAGTAATATATATCACATCTGTCTTGATTAGAGATTCAAGCATGTCGTAGGTTTTATTATCGTTCGAAATTCGATCATCATTCGTGAAAATCATAGCTTGATGTGTAGTTTAGCAAAAAGGAAAAGTTTATGATTAAATATGAACCAGAACAAGCGCTAATTGAAACACAACATGATCTTGATCATGCATATGACGGATACATGGACTACTACATTTGAATCAATTAGAATATGACACAATCCATGAAATGCCGAAGAACAGAAATGAAAGAAACGAATTTTAATGAGAACTCTGGATCTATATTATTGTTGCAAGAAACACTGCTACCCGAGGATATTAACCCATATAGTTGGAATCTTGTCCTCTTTTATGTTCAATTTTTGTGTTGCCATACTACATCACAAGTAGTATGAGCTAAACTCCAGT
This sequence comes from Phtheirospermum japonicum, assembly GCA_014905375.1. Taxonomy (NCBI): domain Eukaryota; kingdom Viridiplantae; phylum Streptophyta; class Magnoliopsida; order Lamiales; family Orobanchaceae; genus Phtheirospermum; species Phtheirospermum japonicum. The sequence continues at coordinate 1,319,274 of BMAC01000006.1, read as the reverse complement.
GATTCTGTTTCATGAAATAAGATTGTTTCTTTGAACTCGATGAAAAATGACACGAAACCTGAAGTGGTCTTCTATCATCCAAGTCTGAAGCCCAAGAAACATCAGCAAGGGTGACTAATTCTGCACTTTGATGGAATTAAACATTAATCCAAAGTCCATTTTTCCTGCTAAGTACCTTAGGATCCACTTGATAGCTTTCTATTGAGTTTTGAATGGTGTTTCCATGCACTGACTGGCCTCATTAACACTATAAATGATTTCAGGCCTGGTGATGGCGGCATATTGAAAACTTCTAACTATCATCCGGTATAAGGTTACATCAGATAATGGCTGGCCATTATATTTGGCTAAAACTGGAGATGAAATCATTGGAGTACAGAAACCTTTGGCCCCCTTCGTCCCAGCTTCATCTAATAACTAATGAATGTACTTTCCTTGATTAATAAAGAGGCCAGTAGAGTCCCTTGAATCTCAATTCCCAGAAATTAATGCAAAGCACCTAAATCTTTTGACTATAAAAACCGTGTTCAACTCAGAGATTAACAAATTAGAGTGATCGTCCTTTTTACCCTTGCAATTTAAGACTCTTTTTGTCCACACGTGAATAAAATATTTTTTCTACTCATTTACCATATGAAAAGACTAAAATACCCCTACTTTAATTTTAAGAGATTAAAGAGTATAAAATTTCTTTAATGTTTGCTACTCGTTTCGGTTTTCACTTCTCAACTTTTTGAAAAAATCCCGCGATGTTGAGAAATATCAACCAATTTGCCATATTTTTAGATTGGAGTTCTTCGTATGCGCAATGTAAGTTCTTCAGTTTTGTATTTGAAATTTATCACTATTTGGCCTTTAAATAATTCCTTGGGTTTTGGTGGTTATATTCTACGCTACAGTATTTATGTTCATTATGAAGCTAGAAATGTAATTTAGGCCGAGTAATATCATTTTCCACTTCTCGACCCTAACATAACCTCTCACCACAAATATTTGTAACTACTCGAACCTAACATTTTTGAACTACTCGAAACGAACATTAAAAATACCGCTCGATCTAAACATAACCTCTCGCCCCAAACATTTTTAACTACTCGACCCAAATTTCTTTAAACTACTTGAAACAAACAAAAAAAAATTGCTCAATCCAAACATAATCTCTCGCTCCAAACATTTAACTACTCGAACCTAATGTTTTTAAACTATTCAAACCAAACATAAAAAAATACTGCTCATCCCAAACTTTTCTAACTACTCGAACATAATGTTTTTAAACTACTCGAATCGAATATAAAAAAAAATCCCGCTCATTCCATACATAATCTCTCGCCCCAGATATTTTTAACTACTCGAACCAAACATAGAAAACATACTGTTTGGCCTATATATTTGCGCCTCTCACCCCAAATATTTAGACATTTATTCACTATAAATTAATGATGATATTGTGAATATCATGACCGATGGAGGATGTGAAGTTAACTATTGTGTATCGTGGTTATTGGAATATAAGAATTACATTCTTGGGAAGAGATGACCACTTACGTATCATTACTTGTTAGGAGTTATGATACATTTTTGGATGTGATTCATTCGGCGGTGAGGGATGATAGAAGAACAATTGAGTATTCATTGCATTGTTTGATGCTGAGTGAAGAATGGGTAGTTCAGAAAATTGTTATATTGTCAAATCGTAATCTACAGTTTGTCATAAAGCAAACTTGTAAAGTTTATGTCACTATAGAACTAAAAGCAACAAGCATTTGATTGTAGCACAATTTTCAGCGGTGGAAGCTCTAGTTATCCGAAAGTGAGGGCTAAAAATGTGGGCAGTCAAACACGTTTGGCTCCGACAATATAACGAGAGTGGTCGATCCAATTCCATTCGACTATAATTCAACAAAATAAGGCAGTGAAATTTGGAATGCTTCTGAACGTGCGCATATTTTACCAACTTCTATGCCGGATATCGCGTGTCTGGGTAAAATGACTTATGAAACTTTTGGTGAGGGAAGTCCTTGCATAAGTGTCTAAAATCATAAAATGCACTACGACAGAGTACTCAGAGAGTCTGATGAAGATGCAAAATATGTTGACTATGAAGAGGATAATGAGAATGAGGTCAGTGACTGCCAAGAGAGTGATGAAGATGAAGTGGGAAATGAAGATGATGATATTGACTTCGATTCTAAGGTGTTGCAAAAGTGAATATATGATGAACTACAATGGGAAGCTAATGACTACTTCGTTAAAGAGATCATTAATTTCAGTGAGAGCAACAATTCGATGCCTACAAATGTTGCAATTGAGGATAACTCGGATAATGGAACGTGCTTCATACTGGGCATAGAGTGTGATCGAAGATTTCTTAGCACTCTAATTTGAAATTGGTTTTGAGAAATCGTTTCCGCAATAATATGAAGTCGATTGTAGAGCGGTAAGTTGAATCCCATGTCGTATCTCTCGAGGAAGGCTAATCGGAAGCTATTTCACTTTTGATTTTCGTGAAGTAAGATAAAACTAAACTAACTATGCTAAATAAAGCGTAATTCACTTTGGTTTGGGTTTTTGGAAGTTAATCAACTAAGAAGAGAATTAAAAGTGGTTTAAATAAAAATAATAAAAAATGAGGGTTCAGGGTGTTTGGTTCGTCTCCACGATCAATCGGTTTTTGCCGAGCACTTAATCCATGATTTGGGGTTGTCGATCCCAAAATGTAGATCAAGTATTGGGGTCGTGAACTCCAGTTCTCGGGTTTGTCAATCCCGAGTCTCAACAACTCCAATTAATGGCTCTAAACTAACCTAAACCCTGGATCCATAATTTCTAAACTAGTTGCATCAATTGAAAATACTTAAAACTTGAAGATTTGTGAAGCTTGAACACAATTAAATCATTTTAAAGTTTGAAAGAAACTAAGGAGGGAAAGTGCTTGAAAGCTACAAGCATAAGACAACAACAAACTATGAATCTAGACATGATTTCTAATGAAAATTCAGAAATTTCCTAATTTGGCAAAAAGCTTGAAGAACTCATAAGAGCTTCAATGGGGTTTTGCCAAAAATAGTAAATGATGAACATGAAGAACATAAAATGAAGAACAAACTCAACAACATAAGAAAAGTTCTAGACATTTTAGGAATCATTAATCTACAAAAATAATTAAAGAAAAAAACAACAATTAACAACTATAAAGTAAGAAATCAAGAGGAATGGATTATCATTATCAAACCAAAAGATGCAAGAATCGAATCTCCACACCAAATTACACTAAATTTACATTAATGATTTAATCTAAACTAAAAATCTAAATCTAAGAAAATGAAAAATGGGTTTTGAAGAGATGGGGACTTTGTCAAGGTCCCCAACTAGCCAAAATGAGGATATCTTTATTGATAATGGGTGGGAAGCATATATAGGTCAATCAAGGGGAAAATGGTCTTTATTTTCTGCCAAAATCACAAAATCTCAGCGTTGCAGTCGATCGACTGGCAAGCAGTCGATCGACTGGCAAGCAGTCGATCGACTGGTTAGCTGCAACATTCTGAAACCCTCAATCAGTTCGATCAATTTTCGTGGTCGATAGGCAGAATAATACATGGAATCAGCCATTGGTGTCTTCATATAAAATTTAGCCCTTCCTCTTGGATCTCATTTGGAGTTTGGTTTATGTCGATTAAAATCTCTCTCAGAGAGTTATCTGCTCCGCCATAAAACCTGCCACAAGCGAGGCCATGGCACACTATCTCCACTTAAAGCTGCTTTTTACCATTCTTAACATCAGAAATTGGGATTGTTGTAAACACAAAAGTTTTAGATCTTTCTATTAGACTTCCAATGTGATCTAAAACTTTTGTGCACCCCTTTTTAATAAATTAATTTAAAAGCACGTCAGTTTGCTCGCAAGAGTACGAGGTACTTGTAGGGTGATAAGTTTCGGATTTTTGGAGATAGACACGACCTCCTAGGGTATTTTAGCTGATAATAAACATAATTCCACA
>BMAC01000006.1:1218884-1304964 GCA_014905375.1 Phtheirospermum japonicum | reverse complement strand
TAACTAACGCTTGGGTTGCCTCCCAAGAAGCGCAACATTTAACGTCATATGCTCGACGCAATTTGCTTGATCAGTTCCTAGCTCGTGGTGGGTCCATGAACTCCTTCTTGGTACGATCACGATTCTTCATATAATCCTCGAAATAAGGCTTAAGTCGATGTTTGTGGACTTGGAACCCCGTCTTTGCACTCTCATTGTAAATAGTGGAGACTCCATACTCATCCATCTCCCTTACTAAAAATGGTCCACTCCATGCAACTTCCAAAATTGGTTGGATCAAACTTACGATCGGAATTATATAGCACTAGTTGACCAACCTTGAACTTCTCGTTAAAAACTTCGTTCGACTTCTTCTTCTTCTTCTTTGTCCAATCTTTGCTATTAGCCTCGCCCTTTTTCTTCGTACGTTTAAAATTCTTGTAGGGGTCGAGGGAAACACATCTTGAATGATAATGCAGTGGCTTCGTCTCTTCTCGTGGCTCAAACTTCGAACGATCTCGTTGTGGTCTCAACTCCACTTTTGGCTCATTTTGAGGTACGTCAAACCGCATGGGAGATCCATCTTCAAATGCCTCAAACTCTTCAATCATGCTGATGCTCAAGAGCTCATTCGCGCAAGAATCTACTAAATCAATAGTAGAACAGTCGATGCTTCAGGAAGTTGCGTCGATGGTGCGTCGACTGACGCTCCTTCAGTCGACGCTTCAACAAGTTGCGTCGACGGTGCGTCGGCCCTGCATCGACTGACGCGGATCATGGTTCGCGTCGACGGAGCGTCGATGCTCGCGTCAGTCGACGCGACAGAGCGTCTGTCTCCGTCTCTCGATATTTTGCTACTCGTTTCGCCGGAAAGCTCGTTCTCCTATTTTTGAACAACAAACTTCATCTATTACGCGCTGAACTCTTCCGGTTACTTAGCTGTAAGGTGAAAACAACGAAATATCACCTATTTTCATCAATTATGAATAAAATACGGTAAAATAAGTCAGAACTATAAAAATACGGAATTATACTTAAATCGTCCAACTTATACAAAAAACAAATAGAAAAACGAACTAAAAAGCTAATAAAAATAAGGACAAATCTACTCTAATCACAATGATATAATGTGGAGGCAAATATAACTAGTGGTTTTAGATTTATGCTTGTATTACAAAAATTGATATATCAACCGAGCGAATGCGTGAGGCTACAATGAATATGGCCACATTTCTCGTCGTTTCCGGTCGATCCTCGTACCAAATATATGTCGAGTCTTGGAATGAATTCCTAGGGTTTGAATCATTTTCCGGCCTCGTCCCGGGCCCACTTTGACCAAAGTTGACCTTCAAAATAAAAATTAATAAAAAAACTAAGAAAATATAAGAAAAACTACTTAAAACAAAGAAAACATTATAAAACCTAAAATGATGCAAAATAATTTAAGTGAAAAAAAACACATAAATACAAGCAAATCATGCACAAATGAGACGCAAAAATATCATAAAAAAAGTACAAAAATGTGCGAATCAAACAGACTTAGAACAATTGCTTGTCCTCAAATAAAAATACAATGAAGAATTACAAATCTACCCACTGAATGAACTTAAAACTAATGCACAAGTATAAGAGTTGTATGCATCAACTTGCTTGTTAGCTTGAACAAAATGACGACAAGGATGCGTTGAGCTAAAAAGTTTAGATTAACTCCCCGAACCTAAAAGTACTAGGTAACCCTCCCAAGTAAGCCCCCCCCCCGTACTTTCCCCGGCTAAGGTCTATCCACGCTCGAACCATTAATCAGCTCCCTAATAGCCCAATCATCTACACTTTCTTTACAAAATTCTAAAGAGAAGAAAAAGAAGGTATAGAATGTGCAAGAGTCGCAAAACTTATTACAAAGGTGCAACTATCAACCAAGGACTATTGATGATCTATTTTTTTCTCTATTTTTTTTCTTTTTCTTTTTCTCCTTTTTTGTGTTTTTTTCTTTATATTTTTTTTTCTTTTCGATACGAACTTCGTATATTCACTACAATCGTGAACGTTTAACACTCCGAGACTCATTACAATTTGAAAATTACACTTCCTCGATAAGCGTGCGGAGTTCAAAACATCTCCGAAAATAAAAGGAAAAAGTACATAATAATCCTATAGAAAGCGTGTAAGAAAACGGGGCTATTTGAGGCACGAGTTCTAATTTGAGCTCAAGGATAGCACGAAACTAAGGCCGAGAAAGTTCCCCACATGTCAAACTACCTAAGTACATCCGATTGAAATTCAAAACTTCCTAACCAAGTGATCAAGAGCGCGTCACTTCATCAAGGGTCCAAGCAAATATAAACGTAAATGACTCAAATCACACGATTATCACACATCAAACATGTAAATACCTAAAACTCTAAGGATTTCCCAACAACCCCACACTTAGAACCGAGCAATGGCCCCTTTGCTCATTAAGCATAAAAGAAATGAGGTAAAAAGTAGGGAAAGAGAGTACGCCCCTAGAGTCAATTTCGTGATGAAGAGCCGAGCACGTTCGTGGTCCATGGGCGGTCGAGGCTAGAAAAACCTATAAAACAGGGATGAGTGTTTTATTTTTAAAAATAATTGGGTTGCCTCCCAATAAGCATTACTTTAACATCTTTAGCTCGACGATCTATACGAGCGATGCTATCCGGGATCCAAGAAGAGGTGGCGATCGTGCCACGCCTTTGTGTTCTCTAGAAGAAACACCGGGTGACAAGAATCACCAAGGCGGGCAAGTCGAGCAATCCGGAAGATCAAATAACAAAAGCGCGGGCTTGCTTCGGAGGTCGGAAGAGTGAGTAGTCGACCACCAAAACTTGGTCGTCACAAAATGGGTCGACATATTCCTTTGTCTCCCCGACCGCCATTTCCTCACTCTCAACATTAGAAGTAGCCATAGGCGAGCACAAGAGAGTAGGATCCAATGCATCCCCCACTACCTCTTCTACCTCCTCTTGTTTAAGTAGACATAAGGCATCGGGTGGTGGTAAAAGAGGCTCGACTATCTCCACATCCTCCAAAACCGGCACAAATTCATCATCCTTACAAAGATCAAGTAAGCTCAACACTTTAAGCGCCGTTCGAATCCCCAAAGGTGACTCCCCCCCACATTCCTCTACAACATATTCAAAAAGCACGAGAGGGGTAATGCCGACTTCCGACCCTTTCTCCTCACCCACCAACTCCACCTCCTTGCACACCTCTTTCAAAAGATCGTCAAAGCTTGAATTACCATCAACAAAGGTGGGATCCACCACATCAAAGATGGGCATCTCGTCAAGACAAGGTTGTTTTAGCTCGTCCACATCTTTGGCAATTTGCTCTATTTGAGTTTCCATGCGAGCAAGGCGTTCATCCTCTTGTCGAACTTCATCCACGAGATCGGATAAAAGAGATTCTAAGTTCGGGGGTTGGGACATAGACAAATCTTGAGAAACTGTGGTGTAAGGATCATCACTCAAAGTATATGAATTTGAGGTGGGTAGATTGTAAAAGTCGTAGATTGAAGAATAGGAATCATGGATTGGTGGAGCATGCGAGTCAAAGCTCGGGTAAGAAGAAGGCAGGGCGAGTGGAGCATATGAATCGTCAAAAACCAGATCATAAGAATCACGAGGAGGTGAATAAGGATCCATGCTCGGAATAGAGAAATGTGAAACCGGTGGAGAATATGAAGGGCTTGGGCTGGAGTAATCAAAAGGGTGGGCCCATTCTCGACCACTCGGAGCATAAGGGTCCTCATGAGATGGAGGAACTCGATAACCGAAAGGTTGAGCGTATGGGCCATCATAAATCAAGGGAACCCGATAGCTTGGAGGAGTGGTATACGAATTGGGGTAATCAGAAGTTTGGATATAAGGGTCATCATATGGCAAACTAGCTCGGTAGTTTACCATCTTCAGTCGGATTAATCTCGGATCTTCAAAGATACGGGTTGAAGTTTTCAATGTAGCTACAAATCACAACACTCAACAAACGAGATTAAACATACCGTCGTGAAATAATACAATTCAAATTATATAATAAACAGACATGAAAAGCAAACACAAAAATGCGCGATCTTTAGCCTTTCCTGGCAACGACGCCAAAAATTTATCGAAGATTTCTTAGCACTCTAAATTGAAATTAGTTTTGAGAAATTTTCTCCGCAATAATACGTAGTCGATTGTAGAGCGGTAAGTTGAATCCCGAGTCGTGTCTCTCGAGGAAGGCTAATCGGAAGCTATTTCGCGTTTGATTTTCGTGAAGTAAGATAAAACTAAACTAACTATGCTAAATAAAATTTGGTTTGTTTTTTTGAAAGCTAATCAACTAAGACAAGAATTAAAAGTGATTTAAATGAAAATAATGAAAAATGAGAGTTTAGGGTGTTTGGTTCGTCTCCACAATCAATCGGTTTTTGCCGAGCACTTAATCCATAATTCGGGGTTGTCAATCCCAAATGTCGATCAAGTGGGGTCGTCAATACAATTTCTCGGGTTTGTCAATCCCGAGTCTCAACAAACTCCAATTAATGGCTCCAAACAAAACTAGACCCTAAACCCTTGATTTCTAAACTAGTTGCATCAATTGAAAATTAAAATAATTAAAACTTGAATATTTGTGAAGCTTGAACACAATAACATCTTTTTAAAGTTTGAAAGAAACTAAGGAGAGAAAGTGCTTTAAAAGCTACAAGCATAAGACAACAACAAACTATGAATCTAGACATGATTTCTAATGAAAATTAATCATTTTCCTAATTTGGCAAAAAGCTTGAAGAACTCATAAGAGCTTCAATGGGGTTTTGCCAAAAATAGTAAATGATGAACATGAAGAACATGAAATGAAGAACAAACTCAACAACATAAGAAAAGCTTTAGACATTTTAGGAATCATTAAGCAACAACAATAATTAAAGAAAATAACAACAATTAACAACTACAAAGCAAAAAATCAAGAGGAATGAATTATCATTACCAAACCAAAAGATGCAAGAACCGAATCTCCAAGAGGTGTCAGGTCTTGAAGAATATCCACACCAAATTACACTACAATTACATTGATGATTGAAACTAAACTAAAATCTAATTCGAAGAGTTGAAGAGATGGGGACTTTGTCAAGGTCCGCAACTAGCCAAAATGAGGATATCTCGATGGATAATGGGTGGGAAGCATATATAGGTCAATGAAAGGCAAAATGGTCTTTTTTTTCCGCCAAAATCACAAAACCTTGGCGTTGCAGTCGATCGACTGCTTAGCTGCAGCATTCCGAAACACTCAGTCAGTTTGATCAATTTCCATGGTCGATAGGCAAAAAAATAAACGGAATCAGCCATTGGTGTCTTCATATGAAATTTAGCCTTTCCTCTTAGTTTTCATTTGGCGTTTGATTTGTTTAGATTAAAATTTCCTCCGAGAGTTATCTGCTCCGTCCCAAAACCTGCCACAAGCGAGGCCATGGTGCACTGTCTCCACTTAAAGGTGCTTTTTACGATTCTTAGCCTCAAAATTTGGGATTTTTTGTAAACACAAAATTTTTAGATCTTTCTCTCAGACTTCCAATGATACAATGTGGAGACAAATTTTACTAGTGGTTTTGGAGTTATGCATGTATTACAATAACTTATATATCTACCGAGCGAATGCGTGAGAGACAATGAATATGGCCACATTTCTCGTCGTTTTCAGTCGATCCTCGCACCAAATATATGTCAAGGCTTAGTAATGATTTCCTCAGGTTTGAATCATTTTCCGACCTCGTCCCGGGCCCACTTTGACCAAAGTTGACCTTCAATACAAAAATTAATAAAAAAATCTATACGAAAAACTACTAAAAATAATGAAAACCTAAAATGATGCAAAATATATCAAGTGGACTCCAAAACCACATAAATACATGAAAATCATCCACAAATGAGCCGCAAAAATATCGTAAAAGATGTACAAAAATGTGCAAACCAGAGTGCAAAGACCACCTCCATTACTTAATTATCAGAGGGACATCCATGTCGCATCAAGGTCAAGCACTTGGACAATTCTTGGAGTGTCATTTCATACTACTGATTTTGATCTGATCCAATTTGATCATGAGAATTTTGGCCGTGAGATTTATGTTTGCGTAACCTTTTAGAATAAATCTGATTAACAAGTTGCGGTAGGAGTGTATACTACAACACATAAATATGCTTATTGAGTGAAGGCATCTTGTACACAATGGTACTATACCATATGCAAATATCGAGGTTGCAGATTTTTGTTACGCGGATACTCGAAAGCAGGAGGCATTTGGAAGGTGACAAAAATTTAACCCTGAGCACACTTATCAGTTTGATACCAGTATAAGTGCACTGAGTCAATATCCTTTTATAATTATCTTTGCGCTTTATGCACCCACATTACTCAGGGAAGGTCATTTGCTTTGGGTTAAAGAAACTCATGATGATATAGCGACTGAATACGGGATATATATCTTGTATAATAAAGCATTAAAAGCTCATCATTTGGCCCACGTAATGATATATGGAGATCACCAACAGTCTTGGAAATGTTACCTTCTTATCTCTACATGCTGCGCCTAGAGAATCTCTGCTCTGCGACCAGTTTGAAGACTGATGATGATGGTACATTTAAGTAAACTTTGTAGCTTTAGCTGCATCTGTGATGCCCCAATTTTAACCCTATGATTTATTTAAATAAATCTGATTACTCATTCAAAATATTTTTTATATCATTGCAATAGTAAAATTTTATAACTTTATGTTGGAATATATTTTAGAAATTAGAAGACTTTTATTATATCTAATTTCTTTCAAAAGAGATACATCGTATATTTTATTTTGACTCTATATCAAATTTGCTCCAACAAGTATTTAAAACAAGTCAATTACATTGATAATCCCACTTCATACCCATATTGAGTATTAAGCCCAACACTTTACCAATTTCTTTGGACAAAACATTTGGCCGAAGACTTTGAGCCCACAAAATAAGCCCAAAGCTAATATTTGAGCCTACTTTTATTTCTTTTTCTTGCTTTTTCTTGAACCACCACCTTATAGCAGTAAATTCCGTCGGCCTCGTGACGAGAATATAACCATTAGAGTTTTAAGAAATTTACATCATAGCTATCCAGGTTCTTAAGGTTTTCAACACCACCTTCGAATTGATAATCGGAGTTCTAGAACTTCGGTGAAATGCCAGCGAAATCGTTGTTTCTATCATGCGCGCACGACCAACACCATTGAAGTTTGGCGGTCGATATCTGACAAACCGCAGGTCTCAAATTATTGTTTTTTACATCGAATTATTTATATTGACGAGTAGTATTCATTTAATTTTGAAAACCTATGGCATATAAGTCATGACGGGGCTTCGAACCGCCGGATGCCGACGACTACCTGTTCCGGCCTTTTGGACTATCAGAATTTGATTAACTATATAATTTTTTAATGCTCTTTTCTCTAGAAACTTGTTGAACTCAAATTTAGATTCTGAGTAGTATCTGTGGGTGTGTGTGTTTTAGTGCGTGTGATGGGTGTGCGTGAGTGTGTTGTGTATGATCGTGATGTGTGCGTGTGTGTGTGTTGTCTCAGCTCATTGTTGTGGGTGTGGTGGTATTGGAGAGGGTTTTGGCTGATGACGAGAGGTGGACAGAGGTCGTAGGTGATATAAGGAAGTTTTGGGGTATAGTTGTTATGGGTTTTAAGTTCAAGGTTATGCTTTTGGGAATTAGATAGAATCTTAAACTTATTATCATATTGTACGTTGTAGAATATTATTCACTTTCAATTGTCCTAGAATTTTAGATAATGATTTATTTAGCACTGTATTTATACATTTTATATTTATATTATATTTTAGGAGACTACATTAGCTTTTATTTGGAAAATCCCGAGCCATGGTGTGCAATATGTCAAGGATCTCGTGTGCTCTAGTGACGTGCTAATTTTCGACAGAATCTTCAACAAAAGTGGGTAAAATTATTATTTTGGGTTTTTGAAAGAAAAACAGAGAAAATTAATTTCATTGCATATGCATCAACATTGATGCTCTCGTTTTCTCAATTATATGCATATATTGGCGAGTGATATTATTTCTTGTTAATGTTAAATAAAAGTGATTTAAAGTTTATTATTTTATTTATCACAAAATCACTCTCCAAATCTTTGAACTTGTTACGAATTTTGTCAACTGTTGTAAGATTCATATTTTGTGAAATACTTCTTGCCCTTTCTTGAATATGTGCTTGTTTAAGGCTTGCATATGTTGGGTGATATACTGAGCATGTCACATGTGGTTATTGTTTTACTATGCATGGTCTACCCATCTCCTGGTCGGGTCAGAGCCGTTGGCAGGAATGGGTCGCAGGTTTGGCATATTCCAAAATATGATGATTTCCTGGGTTTCATCCCATCGCTAAAGGGACGTCGAGCCATTCAGGAGGAACAAGGTGGCTTGAGGCTTTGGCCTATTTGGCGTGTCACCTTTCATGGTTGGTGAGTGGTGAACGTAAAAAGGGTTTTGTGTCTGATCAACATTGACCCTAAGTTTATAGCTTGTTTGTTGAACCTGGTTTGGGAGTTAAGTGTTACGTGCGGGAGCCCCTCCAATCACAATCGAGTTATGTGCTATGCATGGAATCCACCTCTTGAGTCTCGTGCCAGGGTGTTAGTCATTTGAATATGTGAATCTAAAATTCACACGTGTTTCTTATTTATTGTGGGTTTGTATATGTTTGTCTGCTCATTTGGCATTTATTAGCATACATGAAATAATCTTGAACACCAGCTTATAATTTGTAAATCTTTAAAGTTTTCTTTTGTTAAAAAAATATACTTATTTTTCTCAAAAGTTATAAAACTTAATTTCCTATCTTTTAATAATCTAATTTTATAACTTTTAAAAACCCCATCGAGCTCCATTAGATCACTTCACGTATTTAATGCAATTTTCAGATGATTGAGACTTAAGAGAAAGTAGTGAGGACCAACTCAGGAGTAACCTGTTTTTGGGACTTCTAGTATTTTGTTTTTATCTTAGCATTAATTAAAGTCTTGTTAGTTTCTTCCTAATTTTAGATTGAAATTTAGACTTCCGCTATATTTAGTATTTTCGTCAAGCCTACAGTTTGGAAAATCTTTCTACGTAAGGATTATTATCTTTATTTTTGTTTGGGGTGTTACAACATCCATTTTTGCATTCAAAGAATGTTACAGACCTATTATTGTTGTTGATGGTACACATTAAATATAATGATATAATGTTTTTTGCTGCAACTAAAGATGGAAATGAGTAGCTATTTCCATTTGCTGTCGATATTAGTGATATAGAGAATGATTCGTCATTGTGTTGGTTTATGAAGCAATTGCATGATATTGTTTGCAGGACTTGGTGTTCATATTTGACGCCCATAAAACCATAGAAAATGCAATTAGAGATGTGTACCCCACGACAGTGCATCGTGGCTTGTGTGCTTTCAACAGTAACACATGAACATGTGTAGTTACCAATTTGAAGTTTTTCTTTTATTCAAGAAAGCAGTACATACATATAGAGAGTCGGTGTATGAAAAGCATAAAAGAGAAAGACCCACTAGCCTGGTGGAAGCTTGTTCATGCAAAGCCCAAAAAATGGGCACGTGTTCATTGTGCAGCGCGTCGTTATGGGTACATGAAGTCAAATACTGATGAGAACTTGAATTCTAAAATACTCTGGCAAGAAGACTACCGATGTGTTAAATGGTTGAAGTTGTATGTAATATTTTGCAGGTTTGGTTTAACAAATGACGAGATGCAACCCAAAAGATTGACCATGAATTATCACCATTAGTTGAAAAAAAATTACTTGAATTATTGAATTTCGAATCGTGTATGTGGGTGTCTTTAATTAATACAACTCAATTTAACGTGAAAGATGCGGTTCACTCATACACCGTTGATTTATGACAAAAACTTGCACATGTTCTGTATTCCAACATGACTTGATCCCTTGTGCGCATGCCTTGAAAGCCATTTGGTAATATTTTCTCTAGTAAATAGTTTACATTTTTTACTTACCGAACTTCTTTAAACACGACCCTCTTTTTTTAAAAAATTTTTTGTAGTAAGGCAAACCAATTTATTTTTGGGTATTTTAACGAGTATTACAAATCAAGTACTCTACGCAAGTTATATTCTCCGATAGTGATGTCAGTGCCACACCCATGTCATTAGGTTGTCCCGACCTCTGTCGGGCAACATGTTGTACTTCCACCAGCAAATCTAAGATAGGATGGACTTCCTAAAGTGATGAGATATTCATCTGCATTTGAACATACAAGCCGCCGCTGCAAACAAGCATGTTTTAGGTGCAAAGGGACTGGTCACAATCGTGCTACTTGCACTTACAAGATTCCTGTAGAACCGCCACCACCAAGTAGCACATCTCAACATGAACATTGTTCCATATGGTGTGGTAATTGTGGCGAAAATAGACATTGGCGTAATAGATGTCAAGTTCAAGTATTCAATTCCTATAAAGTTGAGATAAGTTAAGACGGTGACAATTAGTTTAATTTGTACGAAATTAATATGTACTTTATTTTATGAAGTAATCTTGATTGTAATGTTATTGTTTATGCATGGGACATTCAAGTGCAATATTGTATTGGAATATTGTGTTAGTATTTTAAGTGTTATGATTTAGTAAAGTTTATTATTCTTTTAATTCCTAAATTTATTGGTTATACTATTAAAGTTAAAATGATAATTAGTAATAATTACTATATAACATTTTTAACATTAATTTTGAATTTAAATATAATATTCATATTACATATAAGGTGATAGGAAAATACATATAATTAAATTAAGGGAGAAATTCAAACCTCTAAAATTCAAATTAAAGATTATTATATAATATAGTTTATATGATTTGGGGCAAGCGGTATAAATAGTTTGGGGTGAGTGGTTATATTTGTTTCGAGACATATATTTGATGTTTAGTTGAATATAGTTTGTTATTTAATTTTATTTTCTACCTTTGATTAGTTAATAATAGATTTGTAATTAAATACAATAATAAAACAACCATAATATAAAAAAAAATAACAATTATGACCTTGCCGATAAAATAACATAACATAATACGGCGAAGAAAAACATAACATAACACACCAGAAAAACATAACATAACAGATAACACACTCGAGCAACAAATAACACAGTAGAGCAACAAAAACAAATAACACAATAGAGGAACAAGCACAAGCCATACAGTAGAAGACACTGACATTCTTGACACCGATAATAATAACAATACATGTAGATTACTTGCTGCATGTTTTACTTGTCTGGGAATTCCCTTTGCCGCGCCAGTAATTGAACATTGGTCATTGAGGCATACATGATTTTAGAACCAGGTTTGACCGTTGTATAAATATTATGCCGAGCCCTTTAAGGAATAATATCTCTTATTTCATACTGTAAATTATTGATAATTTAGGATCAACCTAGTTACAAAGGAATTACTTGTTAATGATGAATTTAGTATTAGACTGTTGATTAAACAAATTTGAATACATACATGTGCAAAATCCATCTATTGTTGCTCTATTGCATGCACAACTTGTAATTCACGATCTCGAGTGACCCCCGAGGTTCGAATGATTTGCTTGAAGAAGGTATAATGATATCTAAGGTATTTGACACATTGACTAACGACATTGTAAGTTAGCTTAATTGAGAATTATGAAAGGACCACAGATCTTGCAGCCATTATGGCATAAGTGTTGTTTTCATCATCAATGAATCAATTATTGGCATTGTACGTGTTCACAACACATTCAAGAAGCAAAATATCCATTGGAAGATCCCAAGTCATATTTTTAGGGGAAAAAGATTGTAACCATCCTGTACTACACACGTTTTTTGGGTTTGCATCCTAACGTTTTTTTTGTAACTTAATGCATCCTGTACTATACAAAATTTTGAAAGTGCATCCTGTACTGTACAAAATTTAGAAAAAACTAGTTTTATTAAATAAAAACTAGAATTTATTAAACAAATATGCAAACCATATTTTATCCTAACGGTTACCGGAACTAGTTTTATTAAATAAATAAAATTTATTATTCATTAAATAATAAGTTCGGTGAGTTTGCATATTTAATAAAATATTTAATAAAATATGTCAGAACTAGTTTTAAATAAATAATAAATTCACCGTAACTCACCTAAAGTATACGGGTTTGAAAATATGCAACGTCACTCGCGAGATTAGGTGAGTTTCGGCGAGTTGGGGCGAGTTGGCTTGTCGGAGGATGCACTTTCAGGATTTTGTGAAGTAAAGGATGCATTAAATTACAAAAAAAAATATTAGGATGCAAACCCAAAAAACGTGTATAGTACAGGATGGTTACAATCTTTTTCTCTATTTTTAGTGTAGAGTGTGTTTTAAAGACCCAAACTCATATTTGTGGAAATTTGATAAAGTGATGACTTTTTTAATGTGTCTCAGTACAAATGTATAGCGAGAATAGACTATCTTGTGTTCTACATTTCATTGTCACTGTTTTGGTCAATCTCACTGTAGGGGTTGTAGTTACTATGCATGGTCAATGTTGTTATACATGTCATTGTCACTGTTGTTGTCAATCTCACTATAGTGGTCATAGCTACTGTACATGGTCAGTTTTATTGTACATGACATTGTCACTAATTGTGGTTTGTCACCCTAATATTTATTTTGAATTAATAATAAGTTAATAGTGTAATTTAAAAAAGTGAGAACTCTCACACACACAAATACATATATATATATATATATATATATATATGATAAAGTAGACTAAATATATAGATAGATATAGTATTGAAATATAAATATGTAAATAAAAGTAAATGGGGAACGTGTTGGACACATAAAAAGTAAGTTTGGGAGTAGGGTTTATAATAAAGATAAAAGAGGAGGGGGAGGGGAGTTTGGGTAATGTTGTACGTAGAGAATTGAAAAAGGAAGGTAGGGGAGGGAGGTTAGAGATGTTCTAAGAGACTTGACTCGATTCATGAAAAGAAATTAAAGCAACTTCTTATGATCTGAGCTATGATTGTTATCCTTTTTCCCCTTCGTGCAATCATGGTTAATAATATGAGGCTCCAAAATCCTACAATTCGAGATATGATCATTACGTTTCACATGTCTCATCGTCTCACATCCAGAGCTATAATCATAATCTCGTATCCCCTTCATCTGAATACATTCATGAGGCTAGTAATGAGGTAAACCGGCTTCCTTATGACAATGACTTTTCAATGTTCCCATTGTGGAAACCTCTTTATTTATTTATGAGGTGTCGATACTTGATGTGGTGTAGCCTATCTTGACTGGTCATTATATGAATTTGGAAGCTACATTTGTGAACGTGTGTAAGGAAGTGAAGGTTGAAGTTGAGGATTTGGATATCAAATATAGTGCGGCGATTTCTTCCTGAGTCATGACTTTTGAGGAAGGACAACTGAATACAGTTTCTATATATTAGCGTCATTTCTAGAGAGATTTGAAACTTCTATATTGTATATAGTAATGCGCGAATCATGCGATTAGTGACCAAACGTGAGTTCATGGTTTTTCATGAGATACTCATCGGTGATTTGATAAGTTTTAATTGTCTATTTATTAAAAATACTATGTGGGTGGCCACAAAAGAAAGTGGAAATATAAGTATTGGTGGCTTAATCACTTCTTTTGTTAAATATCTTGAGTTTAGTACAAAAGATTGGATGCTGAATCGCTATAAAAGCTTTAGTGATTATCAAATGATTGGGTATCAAATAATTTTTGCTTTTTAAAAGGTTTTTGGTGGTTTCATTGACAAGACCCCAAGAATAAGTGTGCTTTCCTCCCCTTGTCCAATGAAGAGCTTTTGACGTTTATATATAGAATCAATTGGACCTTATTCTCGAGTGATCATTTGGCAATGATCGAGGAAGAGACCATCGAAGTAATTCTCGAAGGGGTGTGTTTCACCCAGAAAGTATGACCTCGCCTGAAACCTGTGCTTTTACCCTGACCTGCACACACAAACACGTCAGAAAAGGACCACCCGAGGTTATCCGGTGGAAACCTCTTCGATGCTTAAGTCAGAAAGCGTGTGGAGTGTTTTAGTGAGAAAGAAAAGGAATGCACTAAGAATAACATACCCCTCTCAGCCTTAAAGCTGAGGTATTTATATTTTTCCTAGTGGGGACCTCATCCAAGATCTCGGAAATAAAGGCCGCGAATCAAGGGCCGTTATGAAACTAATTTGGGACAAGCGGTCCCACCTGTCCCCTCTGGGGAGGATCAGGACAGATCTTCTCCAAGACAAGGCTGACCTGTAGTCATCCAGATCAGGATAATTCCTTGGTCGAGGCCCTCCTACTCTCGCTGTCTCTGGTTTCTTCTGGGAGGAACAGGCCAGGTCTTCTCATGGACAAGCCTGGCGTATGACAATCCAGATCAGGATAATTCCTGGGCTGAGGCGATCCTACTATCTTGTATTGTCAACCAAGGTCTACTCCAACCAGGTCTAGCTATTCATGCCATATCAACTCCTCCCCCTGAAATAGTTGGGGTAGATCTGTCAGGACTTTCCCTGGGAACCACCAGGGACCCACGCGTCCTTCCTATTCTCCGTGTCTATTCAGATCCCGAAAAATCCGCCTTTTGATCAGGATTAATCATTGTCTTTAGTGGTGTCGGTCCATATCCAAAGACAGTTACCGTACCTACACGTCTCCTCGGGTACTGTACTGCTGATAGGTCAGCGGCGTATATTTTGGCGGTTGGCGTTCCAGCTCATCACCTAGGGTACTGTTAATCTGACACGCATTAAATGCGAGAATCCCATCAAGATCTCGATTTTTACTCGGTTTTCATTTTTTGAAAATACCTTTTTGCCTTTATCTCCCGCTATCCTCTCTATCTCCCTTACTTTTCCATATTTTCAATTCTCACATGCATATTTTACTCTCTGCTTTTCTCTTTGGGCGACTCAATACTTTTCCCAAGCTTTTCCGATCTCCTCCATTACCAGGTATTTCTTCATTCCTCACTAATTTTCCGATCATGTCTGGGTCTTCGTTTTTTTGTCCGCCAATTTTTCTACTACTCGTTCTCCCATTTCTGATTCTTCTGCCACCAACTCTCTTGATGTCGATTCTCCTTCTGCTGTCTCTCCCGCCGCTGATTCTTCTCCAGTGGCGGCGGCTTCGCCATCGTCCTCCTTCGAGTATCCCCCATATATCCCCAGTAGACCATATATCTGTTATATGCTTAGTGAGAGCACAGTGGACAATCTGAGGCATAAATACCAGATACCAGAAGAATTTGAGTTGTTAACTCCTCACGGAGGCGTGATGGCTTACCAGGCGCCAGCGGTTTTTTTTTAACCTTTTACGTAGATCAATTCCAGGCGGGCTTGCGCCTGCCGGTGCACCCCTTAATACTAGAAATAGCCCAACTGTACAGAATTCCCGTCAATCAATTTGTCCCCATCTCCTTTAGGATTATTATAAGTTATAGTTTAGCTATGAGATATGCTGGTCTGGTCCCGACAGCTCAGATCTTTTACCAGCTCTTCCACGTGAAGAGCTCATCCCCAGGATAAGCGCCAGGACTGGTGTCCAGTTCCTTATCGGCATTCCCACTTCTAATAAAGCCTGGCATAAAAAAAATCTTTTTTATTCAGTGTTTGGGGGAGTGGGGTTTTCCTTCTCGTTCCATTGATGAGCTGCCACCCCAACAACATTTGACTGTAAAACACAGGTCTCCCCGTCTTCGATGAATAATTTCTACTCTGAATGAGCATGTCCTTCCTATTTTCGATCTTCTCACCCCCTCTACCATTGACTTCTTCCATATTGAGGAGGAGAGCATTTACTTGACCCCCAAATTGGTAAAGGATAATAACAGCTCTGGAATTTAATATTTTTGCATGGCCTGATGTATTTGTATTGATTTTGGCTAACCTACTCTTGCTTCTGCAGAAAACATAATGCACAGGATTATGGCCGCTCGCCAGAAGGGCGCCACCTCAGGCTCAGAGCAACGAGCTTCAGTGCCTGACCCCTCTCGTATGGAGGCCAGCATCCTGGAACTCCCCAGGCTCCTCATGAGCCGGAAGTCGAAATCATTGCTCCCCTAGCTTCGGGAGAGAGGATGGAGCGGCTCGCAAAAAGGCCCCACTCGCGGGCCCTGGGATTAAGATCACAACCCCCAATGACACTTAGTTTAATAAGTCTGTCTTAAACTGCTCTGGAGAGCAAGCTGTTCAGTTTATTCAAGGGCAGTGCCCTTCTACGGACAAGGCTACTTTGGAGAAGTGGTCAGACTCTGACCTTATAGAGTCTCTGAGTCAGGACGAGGCGAGGGTAAGTCTCTTTCCCACTATTCATCTTCTTTCATCCTTCATTTCATTTGGTTAAGTTTCCTTACTCCTTTCAGGCGGCGGCCAAGAGGTCAATTCTTGTGGCCAAGGCCAGGGGAGCCCTGATGAACACAGATCTGGCAAAGGAGCACAAGTCCCTGCAGGAGAAGGAGAAGAGGCTACGCGATCTGTGCAAAGAGAGGGCCAACAAGCTGAAGAAGTCTGAGCAAGAATTGGAAGAGGTGAGGAAGGCAGAGCAGAAAGTGCTCGAGATGGCTAGGGAAGAGGCGCAGAATGAGGCCTTATTTGGGGCTCGAAGTTTGGCTGACGAGACCGTGGCCAAGACTCGCGAAGCGTGGAAAATGGAGTTCCTCAACTCCGAAGAAGGGCTGAGGCTGATCCAGATCACCCGGGATTATGTCCATCTTGCATTCCTGGGCTCTGAGCATTTGTATCAACTGCTTGCTCCAGAGGCGGAGGTATACTTTCACCTCGCTCTGGATGCCCAGGTGAAGTGGGCCCAGGAGAAGCCAACTGCCCCCTTCGACCGTGAAGAAATTTTGAAGCAGCCTCCCGAGCCTACCTCTTTCAGCTATTCTCCTGAGCAGGACCGCCTGCATAATCTCGACACGCCCGAGTTGGCTGCACTCATCTTTACTGATTTCACTGCTCCCCCGGTTTCCCAGAGGCAGCTCAGCCAAATCCAGATTTGACTCTTGCGCTCACCACCTCTACTCCCTCCCCCACCTTTGCTGACTTGGGGGAATTGCCGGGAGGAGCCTCTCATGGTGCTCTGGCAGAGGAGACGGTTGAGCAGCTCGCGCAGGATTTAGACGCAGAGCTTTAAGTTTAGTATTGCTTAGGTTGCACTCCTTTTTCCTTGATAGACCTGTTGTTTGGCCTGTGTGGCTGGTCTGTCTTACTTTCTTATGACTTGTACTAAACAGTGTTTTGATTAATAGTAATGAATTTTCTTGTCTCATAGTGAGTTTTGGTATTCTAGGGTTTCCTTATTTTTTGGAAACCCTAGTACTTTTTATTCCCTGGCACATGCCTTCTTTCCTTTAAATATGCGTGTGTATGATTTATTTTTCTTCAATTTATGCAATGGCTTCTTCTTCCTTACTCAAAGAGCTTGACTCTGTGAAACGAAAGAACATCTCTCTGTTCGTCGAAAATTTCTAGCTTTCCGATAAACTGACTTTTCTCCGGGAAAAAAATCAGCTATCTGTATCGCCTCTTGGAGAGGAAGAGGCAGAAGATACGCCACTACAAGCGAGAGTGGGTCGAGCTGCATCAACTGAATCGTCAGTTCCAAGAAGAGAAGGCCGACTTGACGGAGTTGGTGAACCGGCTGACTATCGCCGCCGGCGAAGCTCACGCCATATCTGAGCGAGCCGATAAGTACCGCCAGCACTACCACAAAACTGAGCGTGAGCTGTGGCGTGTCCGCCGTGTTCTGGCCTCTGATCGGAGGGCCTCTTCCTCACATGTCTAAATATCTCTGGTGTTTTGTTGAGTTTTCGTTCTTCTGTTTTATTTCCTGCATTGTAATCAATTTTGCTAGCCTTCATAGAAGGCGTGTGCAATTTCATTTGTATTTGCCATAATTTTATGATAAATGCAAGAGTATTTTCTTCGAAAATTTCAATGGATTCATGTTTATTTCTTCAATCAAATCATGCGAATTGGGGTTTTCAAGCTTAGCCAGTTCTGGCTTTTGAACTTACCTTCAAGTCTGAAGGATTGAGGCACCCGCCTCTGGCAAGACCTGGCTTAAATCGAGTCGAGCATTTTTATGAATATCTGCTTAAGCCATTCTTGACTTGATCTAATAGCCAGGTCAGGCGCTTTTACGAGTATCCGACCTCAAACTGACAATCAGGTCAGGAAAATGGGGCATCCGCCCTTAGCGAATCCTGGCTTAAATCAACAATCAGGTCAGGAAAATGGGGCATCCGCCCTTAGCCAATCCGGGCTTAAACTGACAATCAGGTCAGGAATCCTGGCTTAAACTGACAATCAGGTCAGGAAAATAGGGCATCCGTCCTTAGCTAATCCTGGCATAAACTGACAATCAGGTCAGGATTTGTATGGGCATACGCCCGTAGCCAATTCTCGCTTAAACTGACAATCAGGTCAGGAAAATGGGGCATCCGCCCTTAGCYAATCCTGGCTTAWRCTGACAATCAGGTCAGGAAAATGGGGCATCCGCCCTTAGCCAATCCTGGCTTTTGAGAGATTCACTAGTTGGCAAAACAAGAACGAACCTGCATTATTATTATATAAATAAACTTTGCAAAATCATATTACACATGAAATTTACGTAAATTTGAAATATTTCAAGCTCGGGGTATCTCCGTCCCATCCATTTCCTCCAGTTTGTAAGCACCGCCTGCCAAGACTTGTGTGATACGGAATGGTCCTTGCCATGTAGCGTCCAGCTTCCCCTTAGCTTTTCCCAGATCAGCCCGTCGTAAGATCAGGTCTCCCACCCAGAAATATCTCCGTCGGATTGTCTTTTTATAAGCAGCCCGAATTCGCCCCCTCACGTGCTCCATCCTCACTGATGCCTGGTCTCTCTTTTCTTCAATTAAATCCAACGCGTCCTGCACCAATGCATCATTTTTGATTTCATCGAAGTTCTGTACTCGGTGGGTTTTAAGGCTAACCTCCGCGGGGATGACGACATCCATGCCATAAACCAAGCTGAAGGGGGTTTCACCCGTGCTATCCTTAGGATTGGTGCGGTAGGCCCAGAGTATTGCGCTCAGCTCTTCCACCCATTTACCCCTTGACCTCTCTAAGCGTGACTTAAGTCCTTGGACAAGGATGCGATTGGTCACCTCAACCTTTCCATTTGCTTGCGGGTGGTAAACATATGTAAAGCGTTGCTGGATTTTCATCTTGGTGCACCAAGCTTTAATTTTGGCACCCACAAACTGGGTACCATTATCTGAGATCATAACCCTTGGAACGCCAAACCGGCATACGATATTTTTCCAAATGAATCCCATCACTGCTTCTTCCGTGATTTTTGCCAGGGCTTCAGCCTCAACCCACTTGCTGAAGTAGTCAATGGCCACGATCAAGAACCTCTTCTGGGCTGGAACCATTGGGAATGGGCCGACCAGGTCTATCCCCCACTTTTCAAAGGGACAGGGAGAGCTCATTGTCATGAGCTCTTCTGATGGCTAATGAGTCAAAGGGGACATTTTTTGATATCTTTCACACTTCTTAACAAAGTTCTCAGCCTCTTTCCTCAGCGATGGCCAGAAGTAGCCAGCTCGCATTGTTTTACTGGCCAGGGCTCTTGCTCCCATGTGGTTGCCACAACAACCCTCATAGATTTTTTTGAGGATATGGGTGCCCTCCTGTAAGCTTAAACACCGCAGCAAGGTCTGCCCAAATCCTCGTCGGAATAACATTCCCTGGATTAAACAAAATCGAGCAGACCTGGTTCTCACCTTCAGCCCCTCTTTCTTGTCCTCTGGCAGCTCTCCTTTTTCCAGATACGTCTTGATGGGAGAGCGCTAGTCCTCTCTCTCATTCACCGCACAGACCTGCTCCATTCCAAATTCATTGTCTGCCATCAATAAAGTGATTACCCTTTCCTGGCAATCCACGGCTGAGTTGGCTACCTTAGCAAAATAGTCTGATCTCCTATTTTCCTCTCTAGGAATTTGGAGGACAGTCAGAGCCCTCATTCCCTTGGCTAGTTATCTAAATCGGGCTAGGTATCTCTGCATGATTTCGTCTCTGGTTTCAAAATCTCCACTTATTTGTCTACATACAAGATGTGAGTCAACCTTCGCGCACACCTGTTCTGCCCCTAAATCCTTCATCATTTGCACTCCTCATAGAAGGGCCTCATATTCAGCTGCGTTATTAGACAGAGCATAGTTCATTTGTACTGCGTACTCAGTAGCCACACCTACTGGGTCAATCAATACTATTCCTGCACTGCAGCCCTGACTTCCTACCGAGCCGTCCGTAAAAATTATCCATTCTCTTTTGTCCTCGGGAGAGCTGGTCATTTCCTGCTTGAAGTCAGATAGTGCCTGAGCTTTAACAGTTGTTCTAGCCTCAAAGGTTATGTCGAACTCGCTAAGCTCAATTATCCACTTGACCAGCCGTCCTGACGCCTCCGGCTTATCCATGATCACTTTCAACGGTAGGTTGGTTCGCACGATTATGCTATGTGAAAGGAAATAGGGCCGTAGTTTGCGCGTTGTACCCACCAAGGCTAACATCGCCCGCTCCACCTCGACGTATCGAATTTTGGCGTCATCCAATACTTTGGTCCAGTAATTTACCGGCTTCTGTATTTTGACTTCTTCCCTAAGCAAAACTGAGCTGATAGCCTATTGCCCGACAGACAAGTACAAAATTAGAGGCTCACCCTGAATTGGCTTAGTAAGCAGCGACATACTAGCCAGGTGCTCTTTCAACATCCTGAACGCTTCTTCACACTCGTTACTCCATTGATACTGAGCTTTCATGCGCAAGGCCTGGAAAAATGATAAGCTCTTCTCAGCTGAGTGTGAGATAAATCTACTCAGAGCATTGATTCGTCCTGCCAGGCATTGCATCTCCTTGACGTTTCTTGGTGCTCGCATTTCCATAATAGCTCTTACCTTTTTCGGATTAGTCTCGATCCCCTTTTATGTGACCATATACCCCAAGAATTTTCCAGCTCTGACCCCGAACACGCACTTCTTGGGGTTAAGCTTCATCCTGTACTTTCTCATGGTATCGAAGGTTTCTCTCAGATCATCCACATGCGAGGTCGCCTTTACGCTTTTGACTAACATGTCATCCATGTATGCCTCCATGTTCCTCTCCAACTTCGCTTTGAACATTTTATCCACCAGCCTCTGATATGTGGCCCCTGCATTTTTGAGCCCAAATGGCATGACCACGTAACAGTATGTTCCTTTCGGAGTTATAAAGCTAACCCGCTTCCAGTCCTCCTCTGCGAGCCTGATCTGGTGATAGCCTTGCGAGGCGTACATCATGCTTAGTAGCTCACAGCCAGACATGGAATAGACTAGTTGGTCTATCCTAGGAAGAGGGTAGTGATCTTTGGGGCAAGCACGATTAAGATCACGAAAATCTATACACATGCGCCAGTCATCTTGGGTTTTAGGGACAAGTACTGCATTGGAGAGCCACTCAGGAAATTATATTTCCTGGATGTGTTTGGCTTTCAGTAGTTTCTCAACCTCAGCCTCAATGATTGCCTCCTTTTCTGGTCCGAAATTACGCTTTCGTTGCTTCACCGGCTTTTCCCAAGGGCTGATATTGAGGTGGTGTTCAACGACTGCTGGGTCTATACCCACAAGGTCTTCTGGAGACCAGGCAAAGACATCAGCGTTACTTCTCAGAAATTGGACTAGATCTACCAAAATTTTCGGGCTTAACGTCGTCCCCACTCACACCACTCTACTATCGTCCCCTGGAACCATCTCTACTACCATAAGCCCTTCTTCTCTCTGAGCCAATTCTAGCCTCACCTTTTCTACCTGAGCTCTTTTGTTCTATCGCTCCTCCTCATTCCGTCTAATGCACTCGATATACGTTTGCCTTGACGAATACAGATCTCCTCTGACTTTGCCCTCGGAAACTTCATCTTCATATGGTATACGGAGATTACTGCTTGGAACTGGCTCTAGGATGGTTGTCCTAGCATAACGTTATACGAGGATGGTGCATCAACTACCAAGAATCGTACCGTCCTAGTCACTCTGTACGGCTCTTCCCCCAGCATCACCAAGAGTCTTACCGCCCCCAAAGGCTTTAGAGCTCCCCCCGCAAATCCTACCAAAGAAGTTGTCACCTCTTCCAGTTCCATATCTAGTTTAAATTGATGATAATAGTCGTAGAACAGGATATCGGCAGAGCTTCTTGTGTCAACAAACACGCGCTTCACATTATAATTTGCAATAGTGGCCGTTATGACAAGGGCGTCCATATGAGGGGCCAAGATGCCATCCTCATCTTCAGAGCCAAAACATATGTTTGGACTAGGTGCCATCTGCCCCACCTCTCGTGTCTTTCAAACTAGGTCTATTACATCACGAACATAGCTATGCTGAGTCCGTTTGGAGTGTTCGTCCCACTCGCCACCCGTGATCATTTGAATCTCTCCTCGTATGACCTGGGTCTGGTCATTCCGTCTTCCACTATTTTCCCGCTATCTTGCTCATGATTATTTTGCTGGGGTCGATCATGACTACGATAGCCAGACCTGGGCTATTCCCTCCTCATCCGTACATACTCCTTGAGGTGCCCAGCCTGCACCATCCTCTTCAACTCATCCTTCAAATGAGTGCACTGATCCGTGTCATGTCCGTACTCATTATGATACTTACATAATCGGTCTGAACTCTCTTTTTATGGCTTCTGAGAGTAGGTTTTGGGCTATTTAAGATCAGGATGCCTCTAAATCGCCTGCAAGATCTCCCCCCTAAGGAGTCTCTAGGGGTGTGTACTTATCAAAACGAGGTCGTCCTCCAGCCAGGTCTGGCCTGGACCTTTTTACCGGCGCTCTCTCCTCTCTATCATACCTCTCGCTCTTCTTCTATCCTTCTTCCTTGATCTTTAGGGACTCCTCCAAATGGATATACTTCTCTGCCCTCTCTAAGAGTTCTCCAAACTTCAGTGCTGGCTTCACAACCAGCGATTGGAAAAATTCTCCTCTCCTGAGCCCCTGTGCTAACGCGTTAACCAGGAGCTCTTCCGATGCCGACGACACTTCCAACTTTGCATTTGTAAACCAATTAATATAAGAGCGCAGGCTCTCATTCTCTTTGTGCTTCAAACTAAACAACTCAAGCGACATTTTCTGGTATTTCCTGCAGCTGGTGAACTGGTGCAGGAATGCCGAGCTGAATTCGTCAAAGTTTCTAATAGATCGCGGTGGCAACTGGCTAAACCAGAGCTGATCTGACTTAGTGAAATTCATCGGAAAGACCTGGCACATGACTGCGTCCGAGAAGTTGTGTACAACTGTTGCGATTTCAAAGCGGCTCAGGTGATCCCACGGATCTGTTGTCCCGCTATGCTCGAAGCCCAAAGATCTATAGGAAGCCGGCACATCATCACGCATGACCTCCTCAGTAAACGGTGTGCCTCTCCGTTCCGGAACCGTATCAGCGCTCGTCATTTTCCTCTTGAAATCTCTTACCTCTTTCTGTAGGCTTTGCATCTGCTTGGCAAGGCTTGGATTAACCTGACTCGACGTCTCACTGTCGGAGGTGGAGAAGTGTTCTTCTCTGTCTTGGAGGGGGGGTCCGATCCGTGCGATGGCCGCGCAACGGTTCTGTTCCCACTAGCGGAACTGTCCGATCTGGGGTGTATTAGATGGTGGCGCCGAGATCTCTGCGAATTTCTTCTCCGCGGCCACTTCCACGGCTTTTCCGATGAGCTCAGACAGCTTCTTGAGGAAATTTTCGTTCAGTGATCCACCGTTGGTTGGCATTATTCCATCAAAGGGGGGTGGCACGGTGCCCAGTCCAGTTGCTACTGATGGCTCCGCCCCCTCCGGCCTTGTCGTTGATGGCCCCGTCGACCGCGACATGCCCCATGGGAGGATCAGGCCAGATCTTCTCCAAGACAAGGCTGACCTGTAGTCATCTAGATCAGGATAATTCCTTGGCCGAGGCGCTCCTACTCTCGCTGTCTCTGGTTTCTTCTGGGAGGAACAAGCCAGGTCTTCTCATAGACAATCCTGGCGTATGACAATCCAGATCAGGATAATTCCTGGGCTGAGGCGATCCTACTATCTTGTAATCTCAACCCAGGTCTACCCCAACCAGGTCTAGCTCTTCATGCCATATCTTGGGGAATAAAGGCCGAGCCATTAGATGCAAAATCAGTTATGACAATGAGGAGGTGATTGTATTGAGCTCGGATAAAGAAGAAGAGATATCTTCTAGGCTCGTCAAGCACCGCTCGCCTCTTAATTGAGGTGTTTGTATATTTTCTAACTCTTGCTTTTCAAAATTATATTCCTTGCGTTGATTTCTAATATAATTTTATTTTAGTTTGGGGGTGAGATATGCATTAATAGAGTTAAAAAAGCGTACCTTATCTTGCATTTCATATAGTTTCATGTTAGGATTTTATTGCTTTTAGCATGTTTATTAATTTTCTTTAATACTTTAAAAAATAAGAGAGGATGTCTAATCGTATCTTATGGATATATTTTGATTAAGGGAACATTAAATTCTATTAAGAGAGCATGTTTATTACTTTTTTAAATTTTTATATTTTTTAAGAGTGGATGTCTAATCAACCCATTTACTTGAGCTAAGTTTGCCTCGATTCAATTAAGTCTAGCCTCGCCTTTCTCAAATCGAGATTTCGCTTCAATCATAAAAGAGGTGAACATCTCTTCCATGCTCAATTTTTTACCTCGTTAATCAATCCATTTATAACCAAAAGTCTCGGTGGTGGTTGAAGTGTATTGTTTGAAGTATCATACGAGAATTTGGGTGATTTCTCGTCTTTGGACTGCACTGATTTCCTCATTGATTGTTTCGGTAGTTGTTGAAATTTCTTTAACTCAAGAAGTTTACGTCTTCGACTGAGTCAATCATGGAAGCTCCACTTACGTGGCTCACTGGAATATTTGAGCTCGGTCACATTATCATATCAACTTACTATTCATAACTATGGTTTGTGTTATTAGGGCGATCATCTCCTCATTCTCACTCACTATTGCTACTTTTTTCAAAATAGAACGCTCCACTGGCCATTGGTAAGTATTTTCTGCCATTCCTCTAATATGTTAATCGCGTTAATGGTGCTTCTTGCCAAAAATGCGCTTCGTGATGAGGCATCTACAATTGTCTTTATTTTCCCACACAGCCCGTTATAAAAATAACAAACTTGTTGATCATTAGGAAACTGTGCTGAGGGCACTTTCTCAGAATCTCTCTAAAACTTTCCCAAGCTTTGTGTAATTATTCTCCATCTAATTGGCGAAATTGGGTAATCTCCCTCTTGAGCTTAAAGTTTTTCTTGGAGGAAAGAACTTAAAGAGGAATTTATGAAACATCTCCGCCTATGTATTGATAACTCCAAATCCCAAGGTACAGTCCCAAAACTTTACCTTATCCCTCAAAGAGAAAGTGAAAATATGAAGTTTTATTGCATCATCTAGAACACCATTCATCTTGATTGTTCCGCAAATTTTGAGGAACTGCACCAGATGCTCATTAGGATCCTCACTAATAACTCTATCGAATTTGTTCTGTTGAACCATAAAAAACAACCCCGTCCTCAACTCAAATTTATTTGCATAGATTGCTAGACCATTCGCTCCTCCATATTTTCGATTGGCTTCGGGTTGTAAGATTTCTCGAATGGGCTACTCATTTTGTGCAAGAGGGTTATTTTGCTGAACTTGTTGCTGCAACTGTTGAAATTAGTGATTCAATTTTTCACATGAACTGTTACTCCAACCATTATTGCTTTAGACCACTTCGACTTATTTCGGCGATAAGTTGATTTAATCTCGGCTTCAGTCCGTTCTATAGGTAAACCTTTAGAATGGGTTCGCATGCACTACCTTAAAACCCAATCAATCCAATAAGAATACTCTCAATAATATATTAAAAAAATTTTAAATAAAAACTAATTTATCTATTATATTATCACTAATTCTTATTCAATTGATCCACGACAACGGCGCAAAAAACTTGTTCATTATTTTATTTGATATTTAACCTTAAGTTTACGACGTAGATGTAGGATATGACGAGTAAGGTCATAATCCACAAGGATCAATAATATAAAATTAATGAATAATATAATTTTGTTAATTTAGTTTTATTTAAACTAATCAAAGAATAAGTTGTTTTGTTTGATCATGAATTAAAAATTAAAATACTATAAAAGTATAATAGCATAACCAAAAGCTCACAAATTAATCAATCTCAAAACAAACGTCGGCCAAATATGATCAACACTTATAAGAATATATTTTAGCGGTTCAATTTGATGAGTTATTCAATGAGACTTTGTTCCAATTAATCAAGAATTAGTTTTGAATTTCATTTATTATAAGTTAATCACATAAATAGTTTAATCCTCATATAAAAGTAGTTAAATCGCACATCATAAGATAAAATAATATTTCTATTTGAAATCACACTCATAACTCCAAAATGTTTAAAAGATTTCTTGGTTTCATGTTTAATCTCAAATCTCTTGATTTTTTGATTAATGTGTTTTGTATTCAAAAGTCTAATAATAAACCTCATCTCTCGATTTAATTTATTATAACTTGATAATCAAAAAAGATGATCAACCAATCACGATATTATTTCAACAATTCAAGAATAAAAAAAATAATAAAAATATCATACTCGACTAATTAGAAATCAATTACATCAAAAAATCATCGTTTCTAGCCCCATAATTTTAATGAATTATCAAGACATAATCAATTCAATATTAAAACATGTCATGAAGTAATTCATAATTGAAATACGAACTCAAAATACAAGATTAAACCCGAGTATTTAGGATTGATCTCTTATTCTTCGTGTTCTTCGTCCGAACTTCGCTTGATCCTCAGTTTTGCTCTCACTTGGAGTTTTTGGTGTTCTCCAGCCATTCTATTCTGTTCAAGGTAGGTTATTTGGACTTCTCTTTATATTCAGAGCCAAGAAGGAAGCTATAAATCAAATATCAAGGTAAATAGTAATGCTCCCAGATGATTTGCGGAACACATCGCGGTCGCGATCTAAACTGTGATCCTTGGCCGTTAGAACAAATCTCTGTTCCGGGATATGTCGTGGTCAAGACACGAACCGCAACACATATGTTAAAGACTCTTGGATTTTTGCGCTAAACGTCAAGGCCGAGACGCTAACCGCAATGTTGACTATTGATCGTTATATTTGAGTTCTTCATGGGCGACTTCATTTTCAGGCATGTTGGACTCCGAAACTCCTCTTTTCGACCCCAACACTGATTTTTTAATTTCTTGCACTCGTTCATATGCTTGATGCTACTTTTTCCATTAAGATCCTACCAAACAAGCAAACACGTAACATTTTTTAAATAATATAAAACGTACATCAAATCGAGTTATTAATGCAAACATGATTAAATCGTCGCATAATAAGCCTTAAAATCCATGCAGAAACCGTGTTTATGACCCATCATGTCATCTTACTGAATACTATAATGTATTGGATTTTGTACTTGAAAGTATTGGTATTTTGATTGTAAAATGAGTTTTACTACCGTTAAGTTTTTTTTGAGCAATATTAAGTTGTTTTGATGAAATGTGTTTATTTTTCTATTGTGAAATACCATTTTATATATCGAATAGTATTCAAGTATTTTTTTTAATTAGTAAATTCAGTAAATCTACAAAATTATTTTAAAAAATTGGATTTTGTGTTAGCTACATCAATAAAACCCGAGCATCCTCATTAAAAAAGAAAACTCCACCATTATACTATTTAATGATAATTCCACTTATATACTAAACAAAAAAATCTTTATCCTATTTGTCAGCCTATGAAGCTTCACGATGACGTGCAATTTTCTGATGGTTTGGATGCCTACTTGGCAAATTTTGGTGGTTCGAAGTTTTACCAAAATAATCATAATTATAAGAGCTTAAGAATTCTAATATAGAAACATATATTATAATATATTAGAAGTTCTATATTTTTAGGAATTACATATTTTTAAAAATAATTATTATATCATAAATTTATCATAATATATTAGAACTTCCATAATCTTAAGAATTATTATATACGTACTTATTATAATATAGTATAAGTTCCATATTTAGAAGTTATTACTTAATACAAGAATTTTATTATAATATATTAATAATATTCTATAATAATATATTATAAGTTTCATATTTAGAAATTATTACTTAATACAAGAAGTTTATTATAATATATTAATAATATTCTATATAGGTAAATTAAGAGTTATTTACAATAATATAAGTATTTAACTAAATAATAGTAATGAATTCAATCTAAATATAAAAGTATTATATTATATAATAATAATTATTGTTTCGCCCTGAAAAGTATCTCAAGAACACCTGTTCCTTTCCTTGAGAATATCCCGACTTGTTCCAACAAAGACACGTTAGAAAGGACCACTAGAGGGTTTTCGGTGGAAACCTCTCCGATACTTAAGTCAGTTAGGCGTTTTGAGATCAGACTAAGCAAAGCAAGAAGAAAAATTCTTAGGAGGTCATACCTTTCTCACCCTTGGGGCTGAGATATTTATAGCTTTCGCCAAGTGGGGTCTTTTCGAGATCCCAGAAACTGAACCCGCGAATCTTAGGCCATTATTCAAATATCGCTAATCTTGGACCATTTACTCAAGACGACCTGACCAGGAAGCTTCCTCGTAGAAAATCAGTCGACCTGACCTCCTAAAACCTTACTCAAGGATTTTGGTCAGGTCGGACAAATTCTTATAAATTGAGAGCTTACCACTTATCCCATTCTCCTTCTAACTCAACTCACCTTCTTTTCCCGACCTGAACAAAAGAACCTCCTTTGGCTCTGTAATCAGGTCGGGATCAATCCCTCTCGATCCCTGGGTCCGCCTTGTCCTCCTTCTCCTATTTCTCTTGGATGGAACAATAAGTCATCCCAACCTGTTTTCCTAAGTTATTCTCTCATGACTCTTGGTCTCCTCAGGTCGGGCATATTTAGGTCGTACCAACCGGTCCCCCCTCCAAATGGTTGGGATGAGCCGTAAAAACTGGGACTCCTCATCAGGAGGTTGGGATTCGCAACACGTCACTTCAAATTCTGCGCTCTGACACGCATTAAATGCACGAATCCCGTTGAATCCTCCTGTTAGATCAGGCCGTATCCTGAGGGGTGATCTGTAACGTCTCGTATTCCACCCTTAGCTGTTGGAATTCATGATGCGTCATGTCAAGGACTGTACCCTGACAAACATTAAATGCACGAATCCCGCCAAATCCTCATTTTCCTGAGAATTTGTTTTTCAAACTTATCCCCTTCCTTATTTAAAAATTTTACCTTACCTTTTCCCCTGTGCTCATCTTTCCTCTCAAGAATTTCACACTTTCTTCCCCAATCAAATCTTTTCTACTCTTAGGACCAGGTACTTTTTCGCCTCTCTCCAACTTTCAATTATGTCTGTTTCTACATCTTCGGCTTCCTCTTCTTTCTTCAGCCTATCATCTTCCTCGACATCTTCAGCGGCTGCCTCCTGCGACTGCCAACCTCCTCCTCCTCCCGGCAACGGTCGAGACAACATAGTGTCCACCGTTAGCGATCGTACTCTCCGAGAGATACGGTCCAAATTCCCTATCTCCGATGATTTATTATTTACAAACCCAGCTTCCGGTGAGAGGGCTTCTCAACCTCCCCTAGACCCAAGACAGTTAAACAGCTGAGGGGTTTCCTAGGACTGACTGGATACTATAGGAAATTTGTCAAAGGGTATGGCTTGCTGAGAAATCCACTCACTAACCTCCTCAAAAAGGAGAAGTTTGCATTGAATGATGAGGCTAAAGTAGCTTTTCAGAACCTGAAGAGAGCTATGAAAACTACCCTATACTGTCCCTACCAGATTTTTCTCAACCTTTTGTTTTGGAGACTGATGCTAGTGGCTATGAGATTGGAGCTGTTTTGATGCAACAAGGTAGACCTATAGCATTCATGAGAAAACTACTATGTCCCAGGAATCAAGGGTTATCCATTATGAAAAGGAGTTCCTAGCAGTGTTGATGGCCATACAGAGATGGAGGTATTACCTACAGAGGCACAGGTTCATTATAAGAACAGACCAACAGGCTCTCAAGCACCTTTTAGACCAAAGGGTGATGAATCCTACACAGCAAAAATGGATCACTAAATTGCTGGGATTGGATTATGAAATCCAATACAGGAAAGGAAAAGAAAACAGTGCAGCAGATGCACTGTCCAGAGTCAAGGAGCCAGAAGAAGATAGCTATGCCCTTACCACAATAACACCTATATGGGTGAAAAAGGTGATCCATAGCTATAAAGATGACACCTTTCCCAGCAAGATCATTGCAGCTAAAAGCATAGATGCCACATCCTACCCAGATTTTGAGATAACTAAAGGTCTGATCAGGCACAAAGGAAGGTTGTTAGTGGGAGGTGACAATGATCTCAGGAGAATTATTTTAGATGCCATTCATAGCTCAGCTTATGGGGGTCATTCAGGAATAGGGGGAACCTATATGAGGACCAAAGGGGTTTTCTATTGGCCAAACCTGAAGGCTGACATTATCAAGTTGGTGGAGGGGTGTGAGGTATGCAACATGAATAAAACCAACCATGACCCTTATCCAAGGTTTCTACAACCTTTACCTATACCAGAATTGGCTTGGACACATATTAGTATGGATTTTATTAAGGGGCTACCAAAGGTTAATGGAAAAAGTGTGATCTTGGTGGTAATTGACAGATTCACAAAGTATGGACACTTCCTAGCCCTAGCTCACCCCTATACTGCTCAATCAGTGGCTCAATTATTTATGGATCAGGTATATAGGCTGCATGGGCTTCCTCTCAGCATGGTAACTGATAGGGACAAGGTGTTCACTAGCCAATTTTGGGGAGAGGTTTTCAAGCTCATGGGGGTGAAGCTTAACATGTCAACAACTTACCACCCCTAAACTGATGGACAGACGGAGCGTTTAAATCAATGTCTAGAAAGCTATCTGAGGTACATGGTGTACAACAACCCTAGGACCTGGCTCAAATGGATAAACTTAGTCGAACACTGGTATAATACCAACTACCACACTGGCCTTAAATGTACCCCTTTTCCAAGATTTATATGGGTACCCACCCCCTTCCTATCTACCCAAACCTATGTCAAAAATGTGGACACTGAAGCCAAGGAATTTGTGCGGCACAGGCAGGACATGATCAAATAGCTAAAAGAAAACCTTTTTCAGGCACAGAATCGAATGAAAACCTATGCCGACAAATCTAGGGTTGAGAGGACATTTGAGGTAGAAGATGAAGTTTACCTGAAGCTCCAGCCGTACCACCAAAATTCACTGCAATTGAGGAAGAATTCGAAGCCGGCCTCACATTTTTTCAGACCTTACCGCATTTTGGAGAGGATTGGGGAGGTTGCCTACCGATTGGATCTGCCCGCCGATTCTCGGATCCACCCAGTTTTTCACGTCTCTCTGCTTAAGAAGAAGCTGTGTCAGGAAGTGGTACCTTCAAGAGAATTACTAGCGGTTACAACAGAAGGAATTTTCAAGCTAGAACCTCATCGAATTTTGGGAAATCGATGGGTAAAAAGGGGAAAAACAATTGAACAAGTGTTGGTGGTGTGGAGTGAATTCCCTCAAATCAAACCTACCTGGGAGAATGCAAAATTCATCAAACGAGAATTTCGGGGCATAGGTCCTTGGGGACAAGGAACTCAATCTGAGAGGGGTAATGTTGTGGACTGGATGGATAAAGGGCAAACGAGGGTGTCCATAAGGTCAACACATTGGTAACGGGTCAAGTTGAGGCATTTGGACCGGGCAATGCGGGTAATGGGCTTGAACTTGGTAATGGGCTCAGTAAATAAATGGAAATTCCAACGAGGCCCAAATAATATTTTTAGATATTTATTTAACCATTTTGTCATTTAGCATGCTTATTAGGCTGGTTGTAACAATTTGTGGTCCCAATATCCTATTTAAACGGGATACCACAAAAGGCAATGATCAGAATGAAAAATCATAATTCTCGTCCTAACTAATTCCTCTATATTTCTCTCTCTTCCATCCCTCTATCCATTTCTTCTTCTCCAAGTTGAATTACAATACAAATACAACAAATTACAGTCTGAAAAATACACAACTTATTTACAATCATTCAGAATTTAATCAAATTACAACATAATTATACACACAAATAATGACAAATCAAAGCATTTATCTTTGTACAAAACAACATGAATTTCTAAGAAAATAACTAATTAAATGTTGATCTTTGACTTCTAGATTTATAAAATATCTTGCAAGCTTTCAACAACAAACTAATTTTTTTTTCCTTATATAATGGATAAACATTAAAGATATTGCCTAGAATCATTAAAATCCTTATAGTATCTATATCTATCTAGATGTCAATCAAAATAATAAAAGATATTCTGAGTCTGCTTTCCTTAAATATGGTATATATATTAATTAAATATATATCTATCAAAATACCCATTGCCCTTAAAAATATCTAATAGACGTAATTAAATTAACAACTAATTATATTATAAATGATTTGTTGAATTAGTTAATTCCAACCGTTTGATTTGTAATATAGTATAAATATATATCTACCAAAAAATCTCTTGCCACTAAAACCGATTATTTTTTCCTTTTATTACATGTTATTATTATATGTTAATGAATCAATCAAATGATATGAAAAAAATCAGTTGGAGCACATCAAACAGATCTTTTACGAATAATATATAAATTTTACTGATATTTGAATTCAGATATAAAAACGACTCTTACCTACAACGAGGCTTTTTTAAAATTAGAAAAATATGCAATTTTAATGTTTATTGTTGTCTGTCATAAAGTTTCAATGTATCCACTTTATTTATTTTCTCTGTGGTTCAAACAAAAATCCAAACAAAGTTTATTTTGAATTTATAATTAGATTTTGAATAAAGTCATTATTTTATAAATTAATTATATTTAAACTGGTGCATGTGGTCCAATATTTACAGAGATCTTTTATTGTTTGGAAGTTTTTTTATGGGAACTCAATATCAAACAAATATATTGGATTTCATTACATATAAAAATGTTTAAGGATGAATTACGACCTCTATGTATATAATTTTTTTTAATTTGACAGTGTACTTACCTAAATTAAAAATAATAATATTTTTTATTTATTAATAGAAATTCCGCTTAATTGGTTATTTAATAAAGAAAATCTCAGAATTTACATACTTAATTTTAGAATTAACTATATAGAAACTTCTTAAAGCATGAAACTTAAATGATCACATTTACATATATAATTTTTCTTACCTAATAGTATATCTACGTCCATGTATTTTCCTAAATATTAGGTTAATTAACAAAAAGTTTAATTTATAGTCATCATGAACGGAAAGTTCGCATAATATGTGGTAATAACATATATATAATCTGACATCTTACCCTAATTAACCAAGCGTTTTAATTTGTGAAACAACTATGACACAAAAATTGAGAAACTGGGATTTCAGTTATATGGTGTATTCAATGTTTTATGGTAACAAGAATATTGGAATTACCCTAATTAGTGGATCAACTTATTAATGATGGTTCTTTACATCAAATATTTCCAGAATTAAATGTAATTATTTATTTGCAAAAGTGCGAGATATAATTTTATATAATTCTGTTATGGAATAAGATACTATTTTTTCGTTCATTTATAATAATTGGTAATTTTCAGATTTGATTACCAATAAGGACAAAACTATGTAATTGATATATATAGATATTTATTATTGATAATCCTGAATATATCATAAATACTATATAAATAATATAAAAGTATTTTTTACTAAACATATACATATACATATATATATATATATATATATATATATTCTGTAAGGCTCTTTTATTTGTTTTTATCTTAGACGTAATTTTATTATGACTAATATAATAAAATTATATTAACCGTTTCTATGGATTATATATAAGGATATATAATATATATCATGAATTATATCTCTGAGTTGCCATACTAAAAACTGAAACTGAATAATATATATGCTATAACTTTGCCAAAATATAATTAAAAGATTATATTCAACCTATATATTTGGAAGATATGGTGTGTCTAAAAAGGAGCAGGAATTATCATAGCAAGAATGTTGAAACCTCAAGTAATGAAATTCCCTGTTTAGCAGATAAGTTATATGCTTAAATTTTTCCTATTAAATATAATGCGTATCTTATAGATTTGCAAAAAAATTGTTTTAAATATATCCCTTTGTGCTTATAAGACTATTACAGATTGCAGAATAATAAATACTAACAACCAAATTTCATCATCACACATCAGTTTTGTTTAATAGGATTTCAAGAAAACACAAACAGACACACATACACACACAACTAATTAATCATCCGTATACAAACATAGGGAAGGTAATTATATTTGGAGCAGCGCATTGCAAGGAATCAATATGAGGAGGAAGACCAATTTCATAGGAAAAAGAGCATAAAAAAAACACTATGTAAGGTAATTTTTTTTTTAATTATGCTTTAAACTGAATGGAGTGAAGAATCTGTCATACCTGTTTTTCCTGCAAATCCTTTAAACCTGCAGTTTAGAACTAGACAAATTAAGATTATATTTATATGTTATTAAATTTAGTTAAAAGATAAATAGGAGTCAGATGCATAAAATGTGTTTTACCGTTTAACTGCAGTCCTATGAATTGTTTTGCCCGACATATGTGTCTTTGATAATTTTATCTACAACCTGTGATAAAGCAAATTGCTGTAGTTTATTAAGTATAAAATCTATTTGTGTATATTCATATTAGTTTGAAGTCTATTACTTATCTTTTATTGTTTGTGTGATCCCTTTGCTCATCAATACTTCTTCAGTTTCCCTTTTCCAAACCTGAGATACAAATAAAACTCCTTTTAATTATGTGATAAGAACATATAGTTAATGTAAATTATTTAACTAAACAATGTTGTTGTTTTTTATTTGGAATGGAAGTGTAAGTGTAATTTAAGGATGGCATTTTGGTATTTATCTTTCTTCACGCTGAGAGATATTGTTTGTTCTCCAGAATATATATTCCAAACTTGCAAGATTAATGCTATAAGATCTTAGATTCAACATAGACAAATAAATATTGCATTATAAATATTAAACATTAGATTATATAAAATATTGTTACACCTACTTAGACCCTGGACTCTATTCAGAGGCATTATCATACTACGATAGGTCATGTCAAGTTTCCAGCCGATAAACTTAGACATATTTAAATTCTCATTCTAAAAGTAGCAATTGAATTATTTTTAAAGTTAGTTTGTATACTTTCTTTTTCCAGCTGTTAATGCTTCATTACATTATCTTGCATGTTTGCATCCTTTTGAAAGTTGGTTAAACCAGACCTGCTACACAGTTAGAACACAATTAGATCGGCACACATGATAAATAGCAGTAAATAAGTTGGATCATACATAATAGTTGCAGTATTCAATTTCATACTTCTATATACTCAAGAAAACAATAACGGTTTGTATGTTAAAGGATAATGTATTAACATAGAAATAACTTAAGTAAATAAAAAGCAAGTCAATTGAAAAGTGTTAACATACTCAAAGCAAAATGATAATATTAATACAGTGTCAGGTCAATTGCAAAGTCCTACCAAACAGATCAAAGAACATGTAAAATTAAGAAATGTACACACCCCACATAAATCAAGAATAGATACTGTAAAATATTATCTCTATTTAAATTTAAAAAACTGTTATAAAATTGTATATACAGTGAATGAGAACTGAAGCACATACAATACAATAACAATCATACAACATAAAACATGTAAATAAGTTACAACCAGATAATTATACATGCAGCAACCCTTCAGATAATTGTACTCTTTTTTTTTAAATTTTGAAAATAGATAATTAATGCAAATGATGATATGCAGTAGCATTTTTTTAATTTAAAAAACAGATATTGTTTAAGAAAAGTGATGGCATGCATCATTTTACTTATTTATTCTTTAAATAGTTCCTGTATAGACAAGTAAGATTCAATATAGTAGTAAAGATAAACATTAGATTACAAAAAAATATATTTTTTTGAGTAAATCTAACACAATAGACTGATTTTGATCCAGATTGATATACTTTTTGAATAGATCTAACACAATAGACTGATTTTTTAATTAAATATTTATAAATAAAAAAAGATAAAAATATAAGGCCTAACATGAAGCAAACATCTTTTAAAATGTTTAATCATAGTTTTTGATTTTTTTTTTTTTATTTAAGAAGTTATAAGAGATAAATCAGATATTTTTAAAAAATATACCTCTCAATAGAAGAATCCATGCGAAATCCCCAAATAAGGCATGGATCGGATTGTTACACTGGACTTGACCCAATAGCTATTGAACACACCGTTAGATCTGGATGAACATATAAAAATAAGTTATATCTGAACATAGACGAAAAGTTGTAAATAAGTTTCATGCAATAAAAATGCTAACAATTGATGTGATTTGCAGATCTTTAAGTAAAATAGGTCACAAATATTTCAATTTTTTTGAAAAACAAATAAATGTCAGGATTTAAGGAAAAAATCGAGATCTGCAAAATTTTTATGACGGGTA
Source organism: Phtheirospermum japonicum (assembly GCA_014905375.1). Taxonomy (NCBI): domain Eukaryota; kingdom Viridiplantae; phylum Streptophyta; class Magnoliopsida; order Lamiales; family Orobanchaceae; genus Phtheirospermum; species Phtheirospermum japonicum. Next base: position 1,268,192 of record BMAC01000006.1, on the reverse strand, counting down.
TCATTTTAAAAACCTACTGAAAGTAAAAAATTAAAAATAAATGATTCGGAGGATTACCTGATAAATTATTTTAAAAATATGAGAATAAAAGTCATTGCATGTGATCTAAAACCCATTAGAACTTCAGATCTAGACTAGATCTGTTCTAATTCGAGTGGTGTTTAAAAATCAAATAGGAAATTTATGGTGTTTGTTTGGTGTGTGCGAAGGGTGATGGGGGATGTAACCAGAGGTAGGGTTTGAAAACTCGTGGTGTTTTCGTGTTGTGTGTGAACAGTGAATTTAGTCAGACGGAGATGGCGAAGGAATGACAGAGATAGATTACAGACTGGAGAGATGGTGTTCGTGTTGTGTGTGAGCGATGAAGCTTAACGATGGCTATAGTTGACTTCAGAGCGATGGGTTTTGGTTCCAGCTTCGACAGACTGGAGGAGGGTAGGGTTTGTGGGGGGCGGAGACAGCTAGGGTTTGGGGGGGGCGGAGACAACTAGGGTTTGGGGGATGGCGAATGAGGCGAAAACTTTGGGTTGGGGTATTTATAGTAAGGTTAGTTTGGTGAGGGTAGATTAGGATCGTTGGATGTGGTGTGGGATTTATGAACCGTCCGATTTCGGATGGGTAAAAATGGGTAGGATTCTTAAACGGGTTAGGACTTTTTTTTATATATAGAAAATAAATTTAAATTATTTTTATATATAGTATAATATTTGATTAATATGTCTATTTATTTTCTTTTATGTTATTATGTTTCTTCAAATTCAGTTATTTATTTTAAGTATTAATCCAATAATATTATATTATTTTTTCTTACATTAAATTATAAGTATTTTTTTTAATCAATACAAATAAATTTATTTTTATTTCTTTTATCCATTGAAAAACTATTATCTATAGAATATATACATTTATTTATTTTGTATGTTTATGTGTATGTATATAGAACTTATTAATTTTTAATTGAAATAAGATATTAGAATAATAATTTGAATTTTTTATTTTATTTGATTTTTTTATATGATTCTGAATTGAAATAAGATATTAGAATAATAATTTTATTCATTTTTTTATGTATATAAAGAGAGCATGTATGTATATACTTTATTAATCTTGAATTGAACAAAGATATTAGAGTAATATCTAATTATAATGTTATGTTAATTTAAATACATTATAATATCTTATTATAATGTTAGGTTAATTTAAACTAAATCAATTATCCATTAATGTATATATTCAAATTCTTAATTTCAAAGTCAATTCGTGTAGATTAATTTAGTTTTGTTTAAAGATTTGATTATCTATTATGATGTATGGTATTTTATCATATGTGTCTATTATTTATTTGTGTTTAATTTAAATCTTATATATGCTACTACATACATTTGGTTCTTTTTTTGCACCAGTCTCTATTAATGTAAATTAATTTAATTATTTTATTAATAATAAATCTATTTCAAATTGTTTGTAATTGTAAAATTAGATTACGATATTGTCAGATTTTCTTTATCAAATACGTTATTATTCAATTAATTATCAATATGGTTTAGTTGTAATTGTTTAGATTTAAGTAGGTGGGTAAATATTTATTAAATTAAATATATATTTATATATTTAATATTAATGAGATATTAATATGTAATTATTCAATGAATTATCAATATGATATAGTTGTAATTGTGTAGATTTAAGTAGGTGAGTAAATATTTATTAAATTAAATATATTTATTAATTTTATCTTATTTTTTATGCAGTTATTTATGTATTTATGATTTGTTTATTATCTACTATTCAATATTTATGATTTATTTATTTAAATATTCATGATTTGTTTTTCAACTGTTTGATTGTTACAGGCAGTATGAATATGTCTGAGAATACATGCCCATGCGTAACCTCAAGAGTGCTAACAAGCACGAGCGCAAGGGAAAATAAGGCTCATTTAATGGATTTGGGTCTAAATTGTTCGCACGATTGTATATAATTCAACACATTAGATTCCATAACTTATATGTTATTATGTTAATGTACTATCATAACTGATGTTTATCTTATTTTATTTATTTGAACTAATATCTTAGCATCAATTCTTATAGGATCCTCGATACCAAATGAGAGTGTAACTATCTAGTCGAAAAGACATAAGTCTGGAAATATAATTTCATCTTTTCAAAGCTCAGACTCCGAGTGACATCACTAAAGGTATATTTATTAATTCAGCTCCAATGTTGAATCAAAATAAAGAACCCCTAAACATTGACAACAGTGTGCATATGCTGGTAATTGTGTAAAGAAAAATGTATAAATTTAAGGATTCAACATCTTGACAAGAATCATTCATCCCAAAATAAATGAATCAACACAATTTATAACATCTTCAACTAAATGCCTATAAACAAATGGAAACATACACGAATTCCGATTATTTTATCCCCACAATTTTTAAAAAGATATTGTGCAATCTAATATTACCAAAATAGAAACATCTAGTTTACACATAAATTATTGTTATTAGCAACATAAACCTAGGGCAAATAAAAATCACAACTTAGCAAAGTAATTACTTCTGCAAGTTGATTACAACAAGTGTAAGAATCATCATTTACGATGGGCAGTCGATGGAAGCTCAACAATCGATGGAGACACGACTTTAAATTCGCAAGGTAAAGCAGGACGGAGGTCACAAATTAGCAAGGTAATTAACTCTACAAGTCGACAACAACAAATGTAAGTATCATCTTCAGAGGATCTACAATCAGCGGAGGTGCAACAATCAACAGAGTCGTGTAGGAGGTGTTTTTAAGATTTGGGTGTCGATGAGAGAGGAAATGAGGAGAAAGAAGAGTTAATATGTAATATTTCTTTCTCCTTTTATACTGAATCCAATTATTGAACCGGTTAAGAATATAGGTGCAAGTTTAAACGGGAAAACTTTTGGTCCATTATATTGGCCAATTTTCAGAAATGGTACGTGATGTTAGCCAGCATCAAATCACGTCTTCTAAGTTGACAAGTTCATCAAATAAGGTACAAAAAAATTCCGATCGGGCTTCTATGCTTATGTGGCATGACTGAGTCATTTCTTATCATTTTTGATTTGAATTAAATTGAGAAATTAAACAAACTTACCCTAAATACTCTTTTATTTTCATTTTCTTTATTCTTTTTTATTTTTCCTCCAATTAATCTCCCAGCAAAAAAAAAAATCAAAAGCCCCAATTTTCAGATTTGGCCTAATAATAAAATCAAACTGACAAAGCCTAAATTATCAGAACCCAATTAAGGGCATCTTCTTCCCTACTCATTCACCATTGCCTGCACTGTCAAATTACCTACAAGGGGAGCAGGAGGGGGCGGACCATCCAAAATTGTGACCTCCCCGGAGTCTCACATCGCCGACGAGCAAGACGGCAGATGGGCAGCGACACTTTCGTACGCAGTGGCGCGCCGCTCTTCTCGCTTTTTTCTCTCCTTGGTTATTTTACAGAGATTGGACACCAGAAAACCTCCGCCCACCTCCGTCGTCGACCACTTCTCTATGTCGCTGCCCTCGACGATGATTTAAGTTTTACCATTTTAGAAAACATGATTTTTTTAAATGATTTCCTGTTTTTCTTGTTTAGGGAAAAGTTGCAACTATTTCGCGCTCAATCAGTTCGATATCATTTACATGGATTTGAAATTAGAGATTGCCGATTTTGAGAAATTAGTGTGTCGGAAAAAAAAGATGCAAAAAATGGAGAAATTAGTCTCATAGCCCGAATCGTATGCGTGGTCAATTTAAAAATCTGCGCCATGTTCAGGCCGCAGCGAATGTTCCTCCATGACAAAATCGTCTCTCATACGGGCCCACTCCTCACAAAATCGTAGCCCATCATGGTCCGTTTCTCCAGCTAGCGGTCGACCCACTTGAGCTGAAGAGCACTTCTAGTTATATATAATTTCCAATAATACAATTTTGTCCTCTAATCAAGATCGATATGCATTGTTGTTTTAATTTGTTTTATCGGGAGCTTGATGAATGTGACTGCTGAAAAGGGGCAATAATTTTTTTTTCTATGTTATTGAAAATTATGAATGCTAAGAAAACAGCTGAAATTGGAGTTTTTACTGGTTATTTACTACTGTCAACTGCTCTTGCTCTCCCTGTCTAATTAATTAATGGAGGATTTTATAACAAGATTTCTCTCCTAATTAATTGGAGGAAAAATAAAAAATAAATAAAGAAAATGTAAATGGTATTTCGGGTAAGTTTGTTTAATTTGTCAATTTAATTTAAATAAAAAATGATAAGAAATGATTCAGTCATGCCACGTAAGCATAGAAGTCCGATCGGGCTTTTTTTGTACTTTATTTGATAAGTTTGTCAATTTAGAAGACGTGATTTGATACTAACCAACATCACGTACCCTTTCTTAAAAATGACCAACATAATAAAAAAGAAAAAAAAATGAAATTTTCCAAAGTTTAAACCCCGTCATATAAGAAGTGATTCGTGCAAATTGTCATTCATAAGCTTTTGCCATTAATTGGTTCCTCCTCATGTATCTCTCTCCAAGTGTATGCAAACTTTTTCTTATGTATTTCAAATGGGAAGATTTGAAGTTGATATAGATTAGGAAATAAAACTAGAAATAAAAAACGTATTTAATTAATCAGATTTATATTAGGAAACAAACGGCACTTAAAGGCGAACTTCCCTTTTTTATAATTTCTCACTCCCGCAAACAAACGGAAATTAGTTTCCTAATTGCGTTACTCCCAAGTATGTGCCCCAAAACTTATATCTATACACACATAGATACACACTTTTCCTATATAATGCACCAACAGAAGAAGAAATCACACACAAAACAACACCCTTTGATGTTTTTCTTTCCACAATTCAGAAGAAATTACAGAGAGAGAGAGAGATATTTTTGTTTGCACAATTATTTGTCTGTGATCAAGAAAAGACTACGAAGACAATGGTAATGTTATTCGGAAAACAATACTCTGTTTCTACAACAACTCATCATCAAGAAGCAGAATCAGACGATCCCAATAATCAGCCGCCATTAACTAGGGTTTTTCTACTCGATCGTCATCATCATCAAGAAAAGCCGGCGTCTGATCCTGATGTGAATTTGGCCAAGTTCCGTAACGAAGTGGACCCGTCGAGTTTTCTTGGGTTGAGGGTTGGAGATTCTGATGATGATCCAACGGTGGTCCTCAATCCAGAGCCACTGCAATGGTATCATCCAGGTAATCGCATGATTCATCGGGGTTCATGTTCTGCCAGTAATTCCGGGAAAAAGAAGAGAAAATCGACATCCAATGATGAAAACAAGAAGAAGAAGAAGTTTAGGCGGGAGAATTACCCACAAGAACCGACTGTTAATCTTTCTTCCGAATTTCTGGGAATAATCGGGCCCGCGGTCAATGGGCCAGTTTTCGTGTATAGGAAGAAGCTGGAGGGGTCTGATGTTAAGAAAGAGCAGAACAGGCTATTGGTAACAGAAGAAGAGAAACTGATGGGTGAGTTTCTGACGGGCGAAGTACGTGAGATGTTTGAAGGGCCTGGATTGAAAGTTGATGTGATTGGGGTTGATGGAAGGGGAAGAGAGTATGAGCTGCGTCTGTCAAATTGGAAAACGATGACCGTGTTTAACAGGGATTGGTGTAAGATGGTTGCTGCCAATGGAGCCGATGCTGGCCACTGGGTCGATCTCTGGGCTTTTCGTCGCCAGGATGGCAAATTTCGCTTGGCTGTCAACTTCACTACGTAACACCATCATCATCAGGATGTTCGAAAGAAAATTGAACGTCTAGCTTTCATTTTATTTGTTACAAATAGTATTGCATTTGTGTTTTTTTTAGTGTCTCTCTGTTTTCTTCTGTGTTGGTCTAGACAAATCAAATATTGTTCACTGTGCGATTAATATCAATGTACGTATGAGTAACTTTTCGATTTATAAATATTGTTTTCACGTACAGTTAATATCTCATAAATCAAAGAATAGTGCGTTGTTTGTGTCGTTGCTTGGGGCTGCTCAAATGCAAATTAAGGGCTTTGGAACTTCTTTTTCGTTATATGAGGTCCGAAGACGAAATTGTTGGCTTTTCCCCTTATATATCTTACTTAATGTTCTTGTGCGTCGTATGAATTTAATGAAGGTCGGACGGGATTTCTCACTAAATGCAGTCGCTTGGATCATAGTCTGAGAACAGGATTGTTCGCTCGGACACAACCACTGCATCGGTGAGGCGTCACATCTCATAGTTTTAGTTAAAAGAAAAAATAGTCGACCAGGCTAGCCATCTTCTATAGCTTTTAATATTGGTGTGTATACTATGGAATTCGACAAAATGATGACTTGGGAATATCTGTCAAAATGTATATCATCCCCTTTCTGACTATACCGTCATATATAATCTTCTCACAATTTCCAAAAAAAAAAAAAAGAAAATTATTTAGAAAGGCAAATTAAGAAGTCAGATATAACACTGCCAATTAATTGTATCAGTCAGTCATATACACTATGATTTTGCATTAATGTCAGTAATATCCCTTTGAGATCATTATAAATTCAAGGCTATTTAACATGTCAAATACCAAATTCTAAAACCCATATAATCAATAAGAGAATGTGTTCATCATTTTTCTCTTTGCATTAATCTAGCTTTTCTTACCCTTTTCTTGTGCTCATTCCTGAGACGGCTTTTCTTGTGAACATTTGTGTTGAATTTCTAATGTTGCAGATATCTGTTATTGAGTGTGTGCTGTTTCCATCATGGAACCAACTTTTGGTATAGCATTATATGAATTCTTGATTTTCATGTTGAGTTGCTCTTATTATTTTGCGCGTTTCTATTGAGTGTGGTTGATGTATAAGTTAATACAACTACTACATTGAACTTATATATATATATATGCTAGCTTTCATTAACTCATAAACATATTTATCCAATGAAAATAATGTTGGTATGGGAGCCATGATAATTATTTTCCCTGCGAATTTGCATGATGCATGTCATGTTTTATTTTGTTTAAAACCCCGGATTATATTGTTTGCTCCTTTTTTTGATATGGAGTCAAAGATTTTGAATTTTTCAAACACTCAAATTTTGGCATGAAATTTTTGCATATTGATCCTCATGTGATGTATGTATTATGTGAAAAACATGGTAGGTTTTACTTTAATGATTTAGGTAATATTGATCAATTTTTATGAATTTTCAAAAACTTTGACTCTCATACATGTTGTTTATTTTAATTCATATTATGATCTTTATATGGTTAGAGTCCTTGTGAAAATATATTTCATTTTTCATTGGTTTCACTCTATTTCTATATGATTTTTATTTGTTACGAGCTTTTGAATTTTGGGGACATCTGCTAACTTTTGTAATAAATCAAAAGGTTGGGAAGGCATTGCTTTAACCGCATCGTAATCATTTAGATAATAATTATTTATTTCAAAATTAGGGTTAGATAAGAGGGAATTAACAATTATTTTTAAAATTAAGCTTCAATCGAATTATTTAGACAAATTTAAATTATTTCAAAAATCAGGGTTAGATTTAAGACGAGTTTGCAATCATTTCAAAAATTATGTTTCAATTGTAAACATTTATATAATTAGGACTTATTTCAAAATTAATATTACTTTGGAGGCGAATTAGCAATTAGTTTTCCAATGCTATTTTATTTGACTATTGCGGGACTTCGTGTAACATTCCTAAATTATTTCTATATATGCCGTTTATTTGTATGAGTATTTGTGGATTTATTTGTGTTGTGATTGTTTGGTTTTATGATTAGTTTGTATTATAGTGACGTCGTTGATGATGTGGTATACTTGTGCCGTCCGGGAGATTTTGTTCATCGAATAACGAATTTTAAAAAGTTTCATAATGTGGTGGTGGTTTCAAAAAGTCTTAAAATTTAGTGATGATTTTGAAATGATGTGGTGATTGGTGAATGTTGTGTTTTGATATATATATTTTTTGAATTGAGAGCTTGACTATTGTGTAACAAGTTAAATTATTGAATGTTGTGGTTTACAAACGAACAAATTATATTGGTAATCTTTTGATTATTGACTGATCAATTATGTTCCTCTTTACACTCTCAAACACCTTACCTTAGACCGGTTCGCGATTTAGTATCAAATATAGAGTTTAATACTAAATTATGAACTGTCTACTTATTTGAATAGTTTGAGAATATGAATGTAATGTGATCATCTTAGCACATATATATTTTGTGAACATTTGTATCTCGATTTGTATCTTTCCTTTACTCTCGGGTGCACTGTAATATATGTGTACTTATGAACTAAGGGGAGGTGCTTCCAAAATTTTCAGGTCCTCAAAATACATATTAAGATAATTTTATTACTAAAGATTACATTCTTGAATGGGATAGGGTCCTTATAAAAAATTCAATCATTATAAATAGTCACCCTCGTACCGGTCACTTAACTATAATTCAATAACCATATATCACTCATTATTTTTTATTATATATTAATTACTCATATTAAGAAATCATAGAATGAGTTCTGATCGTAGTTGGATATACAAATGGAGAGTGGGCGATTACCTGTCAAATGCGTTCGTGGAAGAGGTGGAGAGTTTCATTCAATTCTCACTCACGCAATCATGATATGAAGGATGGGAAAATTTGAAGTGTTCTTTTGGTTACACTAAATGTAGGAATTGTAGTTACCACAATGTAAACGAGATTAAGTATTACTTTATTAAAAATGGATTCAAACCTGAGGTTTACGTTGTAGGATCACCTTACGTCACTTCTAAAGAATTCTCAAATATGTGCATCAATATGGTTCATAATGCAGTCGATCCCAACTTTGATGTTGTTGCTAATGTAGAGAAATTGCCCGCCGAATCCTGAGGCCTAGAAGTTTTACAGCATGTTGAGAATTAGAAATCACCTTTTGTATTGTGGGTGTGAGAAACATTCTCAATTTTTCCTGATTGCTTAACTCATGACTTTGAAGTCAAAAACTTGCATGCCCCATAAGTTATATGATCAAGTACTTGATCGAAATTAAAGATGTTGTACCAAAAGACAATCATGTATAGATAACTTCTTCAAAAGCAAGAAGTTATTGAGGGGCATGGGCTTACCGAATGAGAAGATAGGTACTAGAGAGACGATTCTGATCTGACCATTTAAAAGTTTTGTAATAAATCTCGGTTTAAACCCACTAAGCAGGGAAATGCCAAATGACAAAAGGCCCACATTGCATACAAGAATATGTATTATTTTACATTAACTCCCCATTTGCAAAGGTTGTACGCATTTACTGCATTTGAAAAAGACATGGGTGGAATGCATAACACATTGTTGACGATGGTGTCATGAACCTGGTAGATTCAGAAGTCCGGAAATATTCAATCAAAATCATCCAGAGTTTACCACCTAAAGTCGAAATATAAAATTGGGCCTTTGCACAAATTGTTTTAAAATTTGTGGAAGTTTTGGGGTACCATATTCCTCATGCATAGTAATAGTAACACCATACAACTTGCCTCTTTGGTTGTTTATGACAGAACAATACATGCTTCTGAATGCTCTTATTCTAGGCCCCAGAAGTCTTAAAGATAAGCCAGATGTTATTCTGAAGCCTCTAATCGTCTAGTTTAATCAGTTTTGGACGATTGGTGCGCCCTCATATTATATCTCCAAAAGATTGAACTTTCATTCGTGGGAAACTTAATGTGGAAAATTAGCGATTTTAATAGCCTACCCCATGTTTTTTACTTGGATTACGGCTTGGAGATGTTGGGTGGAATGTTCGATGCATTTACTTTCAAGTGCAGTGGGAAAAAATCTTGGTTTGATAATCATCAGATGTTTCTTGATTGTGGTCATATTTTTTGAAAAGACAAATGAAATCTTCGGAAAGATGGAGACTCCGCTTCCGGATGTCCGGTTAGTAACGGAGATTTTGTTAGAGACCAAAAGCTTGGGGATTCTAAAGGTTACTGATCTAGATGCAACACATGTTAATGAACACATGACCAAATAAAGTGGTTGGAGGAAAAGAGGCATCTTTTGGGGTTTTCCATATTGGATAACAAATTTAATTCGATATAATCAAGATTTCACGCACATCGAGAAAAACATGTTTGATAACGTGTGCAACACTGTGATGAATATCAAGGGGAAGATAAAAGACAATCCCAAATCAAGTGATGAATTGAATGAATAATATCTTCACCCTAGGCACAAAAAGACGCATCAGTAAAGTATCATAAAACTTGTTACACACTAGACATGTCGTCAAAGTTGCCTTATGTGAATGGGTAAATTCTCTTCAACTTGTTGCTTACGGATCGATAGATCAATTTCGAGCACTAGAGTTTGTATAAGAGGAACAAACTATGGGGATATGAATATTTCAATCATCTCATAGAAGTTGTTAGACTCAACTATATATGATCTTCTTACAAGAGCATACTTTTGTTCAAATATGAGTGGTTTGACCCTGTTGATATGTCTTGAATCTCTCGCTTCGCAATGATATGATCTTCTTACAAGGGCATACTTTTGGTGTATTCTCTCAATATTATATTTACGGTCTTTGAGATCGGTAATCTGTAAGCCTAGTCAGTTAATAAAATACGTTCTTCTCTTTGCCCGTGGATGTAGCCAATTTGGTGAACCACGCAAATCTGTTTCTTCTTTACGTTTAATGTTTACGTCTCTATAATCTTATTCATTCATAACAAATTGGTGTCAGAGCCTGGTCGTTCCGATCAGGGTATTTCCGCACCGTTAGGATTTTTTGTTTTTTTGCCGACCGAGAATGTCCGCACCGTTAGGATTCAATATTGATCAATCTTTATGAATTTTCAAAATTTTTTGACTCTCATACATGTTTATTTTAATTCATATTATGATCTTTATAAGGTTAGAGTCCTTGTGAAAATATATTTCATTTTTCATCGGGTTCACTCTAATTCTATATGTTTTTTTATTTGTTACGAGCTTTTGAATTCTGGGGACATCTGCTAACTTTTGTAAAAAAATCAAAAGGTTGGGAAGGCGATGTGTTAACTGCATCGTAATCATTTAGATAATTATTATTTATTTCAAAATTAGGGTTAGATACGAGGGAATTAATAATTATTTTTAAAATTAAGTTTCAATCGAATTATTTAGACAAATTTGAATTATTTCAAAATTCAGGGTTAGATTTAAGACGAGTTTGCAATCATTTCAAAAATTAAGTTTCAATTGTAAACAGTTATATAATTAGGATTTATTTCAAAATTAATATTACTTTAGAGGCGAATTAGCAATTAGTTTTCTAATGCATTGCGGGACTTCGTGTAACATTCCTGAATTATTTCTATATATGTCGTTTATTTGTATGAGTATTTGTGGATTTATTTGTGTTGTGATTGTTTGGTTTTGTGATTAGTTTGTATTATAGTGATGTCGTTGATGATATGGTATACTGTGCCGACCGGGAGATTTTGTTCATCGAATAACGAATTTTAAAAAGTTTCATAATGTGGTGGTGGTTTCAAAGTGTTTTAAAATTTAGTGATGATTTTGAAATGATGTGGTGACTGGTGAATGTTGTGTTTTGATATATATTTTTTGAATTAAAAGCTTGACTGTTGTGTAACATGTTAAATTATTTAATGTTGTGGTTTACAATGAACATATTATATTGGTAATCTTTTGATTATTGACGGATCAATTATATTCCTCTTTACACTCTCAAACACCTTACCTTAGACCCATTCGCGATTTAGTGTCAAATATAGAATTTAATACTAAATTATGAATTGTCTACTTATTTGAATAGTTTGGTAATCTCTTGATTATTAGGCCTCACGTAGTTTCTGTCGTACTCGTTCTTCTCATTGTAGTTGTCATCAGCGAGCCAGTCGGCAATCCGCATGTTTCCATGGTAAGATCTCTCAGAATACTCATCTTGGACGTGGTGGTGGTGATTTCTATTTTCTCTTCCTCGCATTTCATTCTGGTCCATCATGTTTTGCTGAATATTTTCCCAATATTCTCGAGTGCTCCAGTCCGTCGGGGTGAATTGGTTCACTTCCATATTCATTTCTTTGTCGTATAGGAGGGTTCCATGGTGGTTGGTTGTTTTCATTGTTGTGGACAGGATTGTTTAGCCTCAACATCGTCTCATGAACCAGATATGTTCCATGGTGGCAGACGATTCGCTTTCGGATATGTGAGAAGGTCTCGCTTGATTGGAACGATGAATGGTGCGAGTTCGGGTCTAAGATATCTTCGACCTTGCATACACTTAACAACAAATTAAACGCATCGACTAGAGAAAATAATTATACAAATAGACGGCTAAAAAGAAAATAAAACGAACAAACATATTTTTGAAACCTTTGCTATGTTCCCCGACAACAGCGCCAAAATTTTGATTCAAGCCTTTGTGTTGCCTACTTATAAATTTTTGTCAGTAATTCAATAGCTTGCCCGCAAGAGAACAAGGTCGCGTGTAGGTTGGCAAAGTTGACTCGAGTCGTCTCTCGAGGAACATACAATCGGGATCTCAAATAGTTTGTTCGATTGAAAGTAACTTATACAAATTAGGGGGGGTTGATTGTTTTGATTAACTAAGAATTTAAAAGGCATGAATCTCAATTTAAACTAAGTAATTTAATTCAGCAACTAGAACTCATGAATTTAATCCAAGAAATCAACTAAGAACTCAACAAGATCACTAGCATAATCGAAAAGTAATTTATCTAGATCATAAGATTACGAATTGTCTAACATGAATAACAACCAAACATTAATCAAACTAAAATTAAAAATTAGAATAACAGTAGTTTCTAGGGTTCGAAGCATAAAGTAATTGAAGAATAATAATTGAAAAGCAACTACTTAATTGCATAAATTAAACTGCGAAAGCAAATAAAGAGTTTAGAGTACTTATTAAACTAAGAAATTGCAGAAACTTTTCCAGCTAATCCGGAGAGGTTGCGCGAATCTTGGCCGAGAATCGAACCACGAACTAATGGGTTGTGCTCAGAAATTTTGACTCTTGATTGTTCGATGTTGATCCTTGACGTTGTTATGGAACGTGAGGTGAGTTGTTTAAGAGCTGTAGGAGCGTAAGTGGGGTCGTAGTGGTGTATAATGTGTGTTTGGGACAGACTTGGAGAAGGGCTTTTATAGTTTTCCCTTGGCTTGGAGCATAAGAAACCCTAAAATCCATTCCTGGGCCGTCATGTCGACGTCGCGTCGACCAACGCGAGCTAGGGATCGGCGTCGATGCATATGGTGCGCTCACATCGACAGGGCATGGGCGTCGACCGACGCACCCTTGGATCGACGCTTCAGAGAGTTGCGTCGTCTTGAGCGTCGACCGACGCACTCTTGGATCGAAGCTTCAGAGAGTTACGTCGTCTTGGCATCGACCTAGTATCGACCGACGTGGGAAGAGTCGCGTCGACGCCTGCGTCGATCGACGCAGCTTGCTGCACGTCTTGTTCTCTCAATCTTTCTGGACTCTTTCACCGGAAAGCTCATTCTCGATTCTCAAACATCAGAAATCATCCATTTATGCGTTGAACTCTTCCGGTTACTTAGTTGTAAGGTGAAAAACAACGAATAATCACCTATTCTTACTTATTATGACCAGAATACGGTAAAAAAATAAGTTGGAAGTATAAAATACGGAATTACACTTAAACTATCCAACTTATACCAGAAATAAATGGAAAAATGAACTAAAAAGCTAATAGAAATAAGGACAAATATATGTTAATCATTCCCCTCGGAAATTTCCAAGAGCAATTAGTGCTCTTGGTCCCTTTAAATTAAAAAAATAGAAAAAGTATTTAAAAAAATATAACTTTATTAAAATAAATCATATAATGTCATTTTACGCACTTAAAATATATTTAACCTGGCTTTACAACATAACTATCATCAAACATGTATGTATTGTCATGTATCGTGTAATTTGATAAATAGTATCCATGATACGATCGATCAACTTATTCTATTACAAATGATTTGTACATATTTGTATGTGATTTTTGTGTATTTTTGCATCGTGTGTTGTCTGCTTTTACGTGTTTTAGGTTTATCTTTTTATCATTTTTCTTCCTTTTGATGTTTTTCGTCTCGTCTAGTGTTTAATGTGTTTTTACTTTATTTTATATGAAATAATCTAATTTTGTTTTATTTTGGTGTTATAGCTCGAGAAGACGAAGATTGGATAAGCAATGTGCTGTGATGACACTGGGTACTAGTCTAACACTGGGTTACCCAGTGTCCGATTCATGCTGACACTAGCTGTCGTAGCCTGGCTCATGTCGACTGATGCACCGTCGACGCAAATGTTCTGTTGCGTCGATCCTAGGTCTGTCAATCGATGCACTGCCTGGTCGACGCGTGCAGCCTGGCCCGCGTCAACCGACGCACCATCAACGCAAATGTTCTGTTGCGTCGATCCTAGCTCCATCGATCGATGCACTGCCTGGTCGACGCGTGCAGCCTGGCTCGCGTCGATCGACACACCATCGACGCTCCGGCATTTTGAGCGGTTATTTTCGAAATTCTATATAAAGCCGGTGATTTCTTCATTTTTGGAGTGTTGGGACGAGGGGGAAAGGTCAGAATAATACATAAGACCCTCAGTTCATGCCACCATTTCAATTCACGCAAAATTAGAGTTAGATAGTTCGTAGTTTCGTCGTTGCTATGTCGTCCTTCGTTCAAAGCCGTTTCTCGCTGCTGAAGATCGTTCGATGGCTGATGCTTCCTTAGATAATAAGTTTTTCTGCACTTTAGTTTTTATAGTGTAGCTTTGGTTTTCCTTTGAATGTTATGAACTTTGATAGCATAATTTAGTGTAATCTTTTTACGGTTCTTCTCGTTCTAAATTTATGCTTATGTTCATGCTTTGGTGCAAATGCTTGATGAGATTATATTGCTGATTATGTTTWTGCTTGTTGGCTAAATTTATCGGTTTGGTGTGCTTAGGGTCRTTTAGAACCATCGGGATTGACAACCCCGATCGTGGAGACGATTACGGCACACTAGACCCTCGTTTTCTTTATCGTCTTTAAAGCTTTTAAATTTATTGCTCGTAGATGTTAGAAACCTCAAACTCTAATTGATCGAGTGTTTAGTTTAGTTTTTATTTTCGCTTTTATGTACGTAAAATTGAACACCGAAATAGTTTCCGATTAGTCTTCCTTGTGATTCGACTCGAGTCAGCTTATCGCCTACAATAGCTCCGTTCTCTTGCGAACGAGATTTTTATTTTTAAAGTGAAAAAGTTCGATTCGAAATTTGGCGCCGTTGCCGGGGAAGGCTAAAGGCTACGATTTTTGGTGTTTGCTTTTATTTGTTTATTTGTGTAGTGTTTGTTGTTGATTTTTATTTTTGTTTCTTTTTGTTCTTTCTGGTACGCTTAATCTCATTTGTTGAGTATTGTGCTTGTAGCCAATTCTTCGACGATTTGAGATTTTTGATTAAAGATTGCGGAATATCAAGTTAGTTCGCCATATGATGACATTTGCGCTCCAGCTTATGATTATCAAGTTCCTCCGCCACATTATGACATGTATGCTCTGAGCGGTCGAGATTGGGCCCATGGTTTTGACTATCCCGGCCCATGTCCTTCATATTGATGTAATCCGAGCATGGATTCTTATGCACCGTCTCTTTGGTATTATGATCCGGGTCTTGAAGATTCTTATGCTCAGTTTGTCCTGCCTTATCCGAATGTGAACTCGTATGCTCCTACGTTTCAAGATTTTTATTCTTCGAGCTACGACGTTTACACTCCACCCAATGCGTATATTTCGAGCGGCGATCATTCCATCAATGTTTCTCAAGATCTTCTAGCCGAGATTTTGGAAGCGACTAGACGTATGGATGAACGCATAGAACGTATGAATGAACGCATAGAACGCCTCGTTATTCAATTAGAGCAATTTGACAACAAGGTGTACGAGGTAGACCAACCTTGTCAAGAGGAGTTGCCCGTCTTTGATATGAAAAATTACACCTTTGTTGATGGCAATTCCAGCTTTGATGATGTTTTGAACGAGGTGTGCGGAGATGTGAGATTTTTGGGTGAGAAGAAATAGGTGGAAGTTAGCATTGTCTCTCCCGTGCTTTTTGAGGATTATATACACGACTGTGTTGGAGAGTTGTCTTCGGGTGAATTTATTGAATCTGATGTCGTGCCGCTTGATTCTTTGTACAAACATGAGAAGGAGGTGTTTGATGAGATAGTTGAGAAGGAGCCCGTTTGCCCTCTTTTAAGTCCAAATCCGACTTTTCATGACTTTGAGGGCATTGAGGCGGTGATCAAGGGAACGACAGAGCACGGGTTGGTTGATAGACGTTTCAGGTGCTCGAAAAAATTTCTAAGTCTTCCTTTGATCGAGGATCAACCCGTGTGCCCATTATTTTCTGATATATTTGAGGTGATCGATTACTCGCGGTTCCGACCTCCGAAGCTAGTTGGAGTGTTATGTATCTCAGGTTGTGCTTTTTATGCTCGCCTTGGTGATTATCATTGCCAATTCTTGCTTTTAGAGAATACCAAGGCATGGCACGACCGTCATCTATTTTTAGACCCGGGATGACATCGACCGTGGACGTCGTCAATCTAGAGACGTTAAATTAAGCGCTTCTTGGGAGGCAACCCAAGTCTTTTAACTTTATTGCTTTTGTGTGTTTTTGTTTCTTTTCGTTTCAGGTTCCCCTTGACTTTGAAGCTCGTTGGATGGTCTTGGATGCTCAACTCATCATCACGAGCGTGATTTCAGGGACGTATCTCTCCTTCTCTTATCTTTTACCATACTTAGCTTAATTTTTCATTTTATACAATGTGGAYATTGTATGGTTTAAGTGTGGGGGGATTTGTCCTTGGTTGGTTAGTAAATTTTTGTATGCTTGCTTGTGGTTGATTTGAGTTGTGTGTGTTGATATTGACTGGAGCCTTGACGAAGTGACGTGGTTAGATGCTTTGGTTAAGATATTTAGACTTCCGTTCGAACAATAGTGTAATTGTGGGGAATGAAGTGTAAATAATCTATGAAGTGTCTTGTCTCTTGTTCTATTCATGTTTCGTTCTWAAGAGTCGAATACTCTCTACTAGCCCCGTTTTCTGATATCCTCTATAGGATTTTATGTAATTTTTATTTTTATTTGGAGACGTTAATACTCCATGTGTTGAATTTGAAAAGATGTTATTAGTTGTACATAGCAACGTAAGGTTGGAGTCAATGAACTCTCGGTTGTGATTTATGTATATTATGCTCGTTGGGTACCTCATTTTTATGGGTACTTATTTTTAAAAGAAAAAAAAGAAAGCAAAAGAAAAATTAAAAAAAAGAGAGAGAAAAAGAAAAAGAAAAAGAAAAGAAAAAGAAAGAATAAGTACAAGAAGAGAAATCCTTGTACAAGTTAAGCTCTTATTTTTGTTTTTCATAGATTGTTTTGTTAAAGAGGGTATAAATGACTTGGCTAGTCAGGTGATGACTTGGCGGTTTGAGCAGGGATAGACGTTGGCCTAGGCATGGATGGATGACGTACATGGAGGTCAACTCGTTACTTTTAGGTCTTTGGAAGCTAATCTAAATCTCTTATCTCAAAGTTATCGTGTCATCCTTTTAGTTGAGTTTTTAGTCGATCTAATGCATTAACTTCTTGAATCATATGGATGCATTAGTAATTAAGTCATCGGGTAATTAGCTTTTCCTTATCTACGTCTAGATTAGATTTTGCTTGAGGACAAGCAAAAAGCTAAGTGTGGGGGAATTGATTTGTACATATTTATATGTGATTTTCGTGTATTTTTGCATCGTGTGTTGTGTGCTTTTACGTGTTTTAGGTTTATCTTTTTATCATTTTTCTTCCTTTTGATGTTTTTCGTCTCGTCTGGTGTTTAATGTGTTTTTACTTTATTTTATATGAAATAATCTAATTTAATTTTATTTTGGTGTTATAGCTCGAGAAGACGAAGATTGGATAAGCAGTGTGCTGTGCTGACACTGGGTACCAGTCTGACACTGGGTTACCCAGTGTCCGAGTCATGCTGACACTAGCTGCCGCAGCCTGGCTCGTGTCGACTGACGCACCATCGACACAAATGTTCTATTGCGTCGATCCTAGCTCTGTCAATCGACGTACTGCCTGGTCGACGCGTGCAGCCTGGCCCGCGTCGAATGACGCACCGTCGAAGCAAATGTTCTGTTGCGTCGATCCTAGCTCCGTCGATCGACGCACTGCCTGGTCGACGCGTGTAGCCTGGCTCGCGTCGATCGACACACCGTCGACGCTCCAACAGTTTGAGCGGTTATTTTCGAAATTCTATATAAAGCCGGTGGTTTCTTCATTTTTGGAGTGCTGGGACGAGGGGGAAAGGTCAGAATAATACAGAAGACCCTCGGTTCATGCCACCATTTTAATTTACGCAAAATTAGAGTTAGATAGTTCGTAGTTTCGTCGTTTCTATGCCTTCCGTCGTTCAAAGCCGTTTCTCGCCGCTGAAGATCGTTCGATGGCTGATGCTTCCTTAGATAATAAGTTTTTCTGCACTTTAGTTTTTATAGTGTAGCTTTGGTTTTCCTTTGAATGTTAATATTGAACTTTGATAGCATAATTTAGTGTAATCTTTTTACGGTTCTTCTCGTTCTTAATTTATGCTTATGTTCATGCTTTGGTGCAAATGCTTGATGAGATTATATTGCTGATTATGTTTATGCTTGTTGGCTAAATTTATCGGTTTGGTGTGCGTAGGGTCGTTTAGAACCATCGGGATTGACAACCCCGATCGTGGAGACGATTACAGCACACTAGACCCTCGTTTTCTTTATCGTTTTTAAAGCTTTTAAATTTATTACTCGTAGATGTTAGAAAACCTCAAACTCTAATTGATCGAGTGTTTAGTTTAATTTTATTTTCGCTTCTATGTACGTAAAATCGAACACCGAAATAGTTTCTGATTAGTCTTACTTGTGATTCGACTCGAGTCAGCTTATCGCCTACAATAGCTCCGTTCTCTTGCGGACGATCTTTCTATTTTTAAAGCGAAAAAGTTCGATTCAACAAACATAAATAATGAAGCATCGTTATTTTTGTGAAGATACCACAAGGTTGGTTTTGTTATTTTGGGATCATGAGAAACACTAATTGATCGATATATATGTTTTTTCATTTTTTTTCTCTTTTTTCAATTCAATAAATCCGAGGGCACTATTTCCCTTAGAAAATTACCGAATGCATGTGGTTCCACTTAGAAATTTCTAAAGGCAATTAGTGCCCTTGGTATACTAATGGTGTAACATGCCATTTGTCCATGACCTAATATAAGTAGTGGGACAGGCCCGCTGCTCTCACTCTTTCATTCTCTATTCTCTCTTTTCTAAAGAATCCCGCTACCACCAGTAGCCACCAATCTATAACAATCGCCTTCACTCTCTCCAGCCCAACCACCGACTACCGCCTCCAGCCACCAAGTCGCTGCCACCTCCTTCACTAGCTCAAGCCACCACCGCCTCACCTACTATTGCTACATAAGTTTTGGCGACCACTTAATGGTAAGTTTCATTTTTTAATCTTTGCTATTTATTTTTATTTAGTGTTAATTAGGTTGATTATGTAATTAGGATTTAATTAAGGATAAATTATGTTATTATGATTTAATTAGAGGTTAATTATGCAATTGGGATTCAAATAGGGGTAAATTATGTTATTATGATTTAAATAGGGGTAATATGCAATTGGGTCTAGATTAGGGGTATTATAAGATACAATGATTTTATTAGGGGTTACTTATGCAATTGAAATACAATTGGGGTTATTATACAATTAGAACTAAATTAAGGCTTAATTATGTAATGTTGATTCAATTAATGGTAAATTATGCTATTATGATTCAATTAAGGGTTAAATATGGAATTGGAAACCAATTAGGGGTTAATTATACATTTGGTACAAAGGGCTTAATTAAGGTTTAATTATATACAATTGAGTTAAATTAGGGTTAAATATGTAATTAGTGTTGAATTAGGGGTTAATTATGCAATTATTTTTTAAAATGTATGTGGTGGTGGCTTTGAAATGCCATGTTGATCGGTACATGAATGTTGTGAGTAATATATATATGTTATGTCATCGAGAAGAAGAAGTACGTAAATTAATAATTATAAAATTCTAATCATCATTATTATTATATAATATTTGTAACCATAAACATAATTCAAGGCTACATAGTAGGGAGGACGAACTGGCCAAGATCTTTCTAGAGATCGTGGAAAAAGAGCTCCATCCCGCTGGGTGGCAATATAAGGTGGTCCCTGAGCATATTCGTCGATTGTGGTGGGACATGTTTCAGGTAACTAATTTATTTGTTTGTAAATTCAACTAATCATTAACATAAATTTAGAATTATATATCAACTGATTATAACCTACTTTTATTTTGTAGGATCATTGTTATTGGGACACAAAGTTGTATAGTGACAAAGATAAGATGAAGTCATTTTCCACGAGATGACAGACAGTACGGGAAGTGGCTAAATGAGTATAAGCATACTCGTGATTGGAATAGCAAGCAACCAAGGTTCATTGACAAGGGAGTCTATAGGATAATGATTTTTTTATGTCTTTTTTATTAAATTATAACTTTTTAGTATTATAAATGATTAATGATTTAAATCTATTTACCATGCATCTCAACTAGAGCATGCAATGTAGAGTTGGAGAATCCCGAGAATAGGAATCGGTCCGACCAGTGTATGCCAATAGACGAAGCGAGCGTGCTGGTCCAGCACCTAGAATGTCGAAGCACATCGGGGGATCTAGATCATTGATTGATTATCCTCTTGATATCGTAAGTAACTAATTTAAATCATAGTACATTACTTAATTTTTTAATGTTAATTATGTGATTATTTCCTTGGAATACAGGAACGGGAGACGGGTCAGTTGGCCACAGCGTATTAGACTTTTGTACATATGCACAAGAAGGGCGACGACACATGGGTTGATACGAGATCTAGTAACACTAATGTAAGTATCTCTTATGTTGAATATTATAAACTAACATGAATTTTGGATTTCATGTAGAATTTACTAACGATTTATATTTTAAGAGGAGTACCAGCGACATTTGGATGTGGCACGCGCTTCTTCATAGGATCTATATAACGAGGTTGACCCTGACCTTGTTTGTCTCGGCGTCATCGGGTCGAGTAAGGGTCGACATTGCGTCACCATCTTCTTTGGAAGTTGGTGGCTTCTGTAAAGGGTTTCAGAGGCAACGGTTCTTCCTTCTCCAAGCATGACATGACTCAAGAGATGGAGCTTTAGAAGCAACAGAAGGAGCTAGAGTCCACGAGACAAGCTCATCAAGCAATGGAAGATAAGTACAATGATTCTAAGACCTTACGTGTGCAGCAGCATAGGGGATTTTACGCGCAGATGAGCACACAAATGATCGAGGTGTTAGCTCAATTTTGGCAGTATCAGTCCGCAAGTTCCCCCTATTCCCCCCCCCCCCCCCCACCCCACCCACCCACCACCACACCCCCTCCTCCACACAACACACACACACCATAAGACTCCTCCAGTCGGATGTTTTTATAAAGTTGTGATATTTCTAACATTTTTGTTGAATAAATTGAATCATTGTAAACTTGATGATATTTTAATATATAGTTAATTCATTTGCTTATTTATTAATGAATTCATGTTTTCTTTTTAGTTTATGAATTTTTTGGGTATATTTAAATAATAAAAGTCATTAATAATAATTATTATATTAAAAGAAATTTAAAAAACACTGAGGACAATATTCCTTTCGGTATACTGACAGAAATACTGCCCTTGGATATACTTGAGGCATTACTGCCCTAGGTTAACAAGGGCAATATCCCCCTTGGCATTTTGAGGATAATATTCCCTTCGATGCTAAGGGCAATAGTTCTCTCGGGGTTTTTCTAAGGGCTATCCAATTCAAATCTCAGGTGATTTTCTTAAGAAAAGCCCCTTCGGTAATTCCCTCAGGGTGTACTGAGGGCACAATTACCCTTGGTCAAATTTACTGAGATGTATTTATCTATGGAATGATGACCTCAATATTCTCCTCAGTAATCTTATTATTGAGGGTTTTTTGGCCATTAATGAGGTATTTTTCCCTCGTTAAAATGTTATTTCTTGAAGTGGTACTTGTTGCCCAATCTGTTCAAGTTTACTCTTCGATTCTGAGTTTGAAGTTAGACAAGCTAAATTGGATGGAAATGTATAAAATTAAATATTGATCAATAGGTTTTATCTAGTCTTTGTTGCCTTATCAATCCTTTTAAGAGGATGTTACAGAATTGTATAATTCAATACAAATAGAGGATTTTGATTTCTATACATGGTGATTAACATGAACTTGCCTTAATTTTTGTTAGTGTTTTAGTTAGTTTTTGATATTAATTTTGGTATAAGTTGGATAGATTAAGCTTATTTTCACATTTTTATATCTCCGACTTATTTTACCGTATTTGATCATAATTATTGGATTTTATGTTTATTCCAGGTATTTTGAGATGTTTTGGTCTGGAGACAGTCGAGTCAGGCCCACGAGTGGAGTTTTAATGAGATTGGGCCTCGATTTGAAGTGCTACAGCCGACACTGGGAAATCCATTCCCTCGGAATTTTTAGTTTTTTAAAAAGTAAAAAAAAAATCTAGAAAAAAATAGAAAACACTTAGTTATCGATCGACGCCCGACCCTCGTGGTTCTGGGACACCGACGCACCCCTAAACGCCCCGGTCGTAAATTTTTGGGTTTTGTTTCTATTTTTTACTATTTTTTCTATTTTTTCGGGTTTTTTTTTCATTTTTCATTTAAAATCGGAAAAAAATAGAAAAGCGTGCTAAACAATCGACGCCCGACCCTCGTGGTTCCACAATGCCAAGACGCACCCCTCCCTGCCCCGTTCGAAATTTCTTGGATTTTGTTTATATTTTTTACTAATCTTTTTTATTTTTTGGGTTTTTTTTCTATTTTTCATTTAAAAAAAATAGAAAATGCGTGCTAAACGATCGATGCACGACCCTCATGGTTCCACGATGCTGAGACGCACTCCTCGCCGCCCCGTTCGTAATTTCTTGGGTTTTTTTTATATTGTTTACTAATTTTTTAGAGTTTTTTTCATTTTTCATTTAAAATCGAAAAAATAGAAAACACGTGCTAAACGATCGATGCCCGACCCTCTTGGTTCCACGATGCCGAGACGCACCCCTCGCCCCCTCGTCAAAATCACGACGCTTCATCGCTTTGCGTTTCCAACCAAAGGAGTTGATCGATCGATCGTATCTTGTTGTTGGTCGAATTACACGGCACGTGTGGATACGCACGTGCTCGTTGATATTTTTCGATCAAAATTGGCTCAAAACCACCCCCACATGCCTAATATGATAGGATTGGTTTCATTTTTATTATTTTTCTGTCTTTTTCAATTTTTTTAATTTTTTAAAAAAATGAAAATTTTGAGGGTGGATTTCACTCGGTTTCAAACCGAGGGAAAGGTGAATCCCTCGGTTTGAAACCGAGGGAAGTCCATTCCCTTGGAATTTTAAGTTTTTTAAAAAATAAAAAAAATCCGAAAAAATAGAAAACGCGTAGTTATCAATGGACGCCTGACCCTCGTGGTGCCGAGATGCCGAGACGCACCCCTACCCGCCTGAGTCATAAATTCTTGGGTTTTGTTTCCATTTTTTACTATTTTTTCTATTTTTTCGTGGGGTTTTTTCCATTTTTCATTTAAAATCGGAAAAAAAATAAATAGAAAACGCGTGCTAAATGATCGACGTCCGACCTTCATGGTTCCACGACGCTGAGACGCACCCCACCCCTCCCCGTTCGTAATTTCTTGGATTTTTTTTATATTTTTTTACTAATTTTTTCTATTTTTTCGAGTTTTTTTTCCATTTTCATTTAAAATCGAAAAAAATAGAAAACGCGTGCTAAATAATGGACACCCAAACCTCGTGGTTCCACGATGCCGAGACGCACCCCTCTCCCCCTCGTCAAAATCACGACGCTTCGTCGCTTCGCGTTTCCAAACGAAGGAGTTGATCGATCGATCGTATCTTGTTGGTGGTCGAATTACATGACACGTGTGGATACGCACGTGATCGTTGATAGTTTTCGATCAAAATTGCGTCAAAACCACCCCCACGTGCCTAATATGATCGGATTATTTTTACGGTTTTTCTATTTTTTCAGTTTTTTTTTTTAATTTTTTAAAAAATTGCGAATTCCGAGGGAATAGATTTCCCTCGGTTTTGAACCGAGGGAAAGGTGAATCCTTCAGTTCGAAACCGAGGGAAATCCATTCCCTCGGAATTCTCAGTTTTTAAAAAAAAATCCTAAAAAAATCCTAAATGTGTAGTTATCGATCGAAGCCCGACCCTCGTGGTTCCGGGACGCCGAGACGCAACCCTACACGCCCTAGTCCTAAATTCTTGGGTTTTGTTTCAATTTTTACTATTTTTTCGGGGTTTTTTTTTCCATTTCTCATTTAAAATCGAAAAAAAAAATAGAAAACGCCTGTTAAACGATCGAGGCCCGACCCTCGTGGTTCCACGACGCCGAGACGCACCCCTCCCCGACCCGTTCGTAATTTCTTAGGTTTTGTTTATATTTTTTACTAATTGTTTTCTATTTTTTCGAGTTTTTTTTTCATTTTTCATTTAAAATCGAAGAAAATAGAAAACGCGTGCTAAACGATCGACGCTCGACCCTCGTGGTTCCACGACGCCAAGACGCCCCCTCGCTCCCTCGGCAAAATCACGATGCTTCGTCTCTTCACGTTTCCAACCGAAGGAGTTGGTCGATCGATCGTATCTTGTTGTTGGTCGAATTACACGACACATGTGGATACGCACGTGCTCGTTGATATTTTTCGATCGAAATTTGGTCAAACCACCCCCACGTGCCTAATAAGATAGGATTGGTTTCATTTTTACGGTTTTTCTATTTTTTCTATATTTTTTTTAGTTTTTTAAAAAATTGAAAATTCCAAGGGAATGGATCCCTCAGTTTGAAACCGAGGGAAATCCATTCCCTCGGAATTTTCAGTTTTTTAAAAAATGAAAAAAAATCTGAAAAAATAGAAAACGTCTAGTTATCGATCGACGCCCGAACCTCGTGGTTCCGGGACGCCGAGACGCACCCCTTCCCACCCCGGTCGTAAATTCTTGGGTTTTGTTTCCATTTTTTTCTATTGTTTTGGTTTTTTTTTCTTTCTATTTTTCATTTAAAATAGGAAAAAATAGAGAACGCGTGCTAAATGATCGACGCCTGACCCTCGTGGTTCCACGACGCCGAGACGCACCCCTCCCCTCCCCGTTCATAATTTCTTGGGTTTTGTTTATATTTTTTTACTAATTTTTTCTATTTTTTGAGTTTTTTTTCATTTAAAATCGGAAAAAAATAGAAAACGTGTGCTAAACGCCCGACGCCCGACCCTCGTGGTTCCACGACGCCGAGACGCACCCCTCGCCGCCCCGTTTGTAATTTCTTGGGTCTTGTTTATATTTTTTTACTAACCTTTCTAATTTTTCGAGTTTTTTTCCATTTTTTCTTTTTTTTTATTTTTAAATAATTGAAGATTGAGGGTTTACTGTCCCTCGAGAAATATTGTCCTTCGGTAATTATGGGGAAAAATATTGGCGCCATATTTTCGAGGGGAATTCCGAGGGAAAATATATCCCTCGAAAAAACCCGATGGATATTGTAGTCTCTCGGTTTTGCCCTTAGAATTTTCGAGGGAAAACATTTCCCTCGGAAAACTGCTGTTTTTTTTTTAGTGTTCTCGCTTTTTTTTCTCCTTGTTCTTGAGCGGAGGGTATTTTACAAAGATTTGACTTTCCTCGGTTTTTCCCACCAGATAATTTTTTTTGTACTTTATTTGATAAATTTGCCAACTTAGAAGACGTGATTTGATACTGACCAACATCACATACCCTTTCTGAAATTTGGTATAATCTAGATTTCATGCACATCGAGAAAAACGTGTTTGATAACGTGTGCAACACTGTGATGAACATCAAGGGGAAGATAAAAGACAATCCCAAATCAAGTGATGAATTGAATGAATAATATCTTCACCCTAGGCACAAAAAGACGCATCACTAAAGTATCATAAAACTTGTTACACACTAGACATGTCGTCAAAAGTTGCCTTATGTGAATGGGTAAAATCTCTTCAATTTCAAGATGGATACACATCAAATATTTTCAAGATCATGTCTCAATGAAAAGAATTTTTTTGTCTCTTAATGATAATGACCAAAATGGTGAAGACAGTGATGATGACGTTCCTTCGGGGTTCAATAAATATGGTGAAATATTTCCAGCATCGGGAAAAAGATACTTGAACAAAAGAATTTTTTTTTTGATGTGGTGAGAAATTAAGGTTTACTAAACTTTGATGAAGTCCAAGATTTTATCAGGTTCGAAATAATATTTTTAAATATTGGTTAAAAAATATTGATTAATAATAAGTTAAGACAATTTTCATTTATAAACATATGTAGTGTTTTCATTGTAGGCGTAAAATGCTGTCAACAAAGCATTACAAATGATGGGCTCCGCATAAAATTGAAAAATGAATTTGCCAATTGGTTGGAGAATATGTGAGCTCCTCTGAAATGATTATAAATATTTATTATATACACACATACACACACACACACAAGTTTAACAACCCTCTTCACACAGGATATATCAAAAAATAAACCTAATAATTATTTGAGATAGTTACAATATTTTTAATCTAAAAATAAAAAAGTCAAAAGAAGTCGTATACTCAACGTATCATGTCTTGAACCTATATTTAGTCACTATTTATTAATTATTTTTATTATTAAATAAATTTGTATTTTAATGTTTAGATTAAATTTAATAATTTTAAATTAGGTAGATATTATGCTCGTATGACACCAAAGGATCATAATCTTTTCGTAGAAAGCAAAGCTTGGGAAACAGACACATAAGTTAGGAGGATTTTGCATTAATATATAGGGGTTATATGATTAGGTTTCAATAGATCCCTGGTTATTATATGTGAACCTAAGGACAATTTTGAGTCATAGATTTAATTAAATTGATGGAGCAGGTTTTTCTTCCATTTGTGGTAAAAATCCAGAGCTGTATAATAAAGGCACTGGTTTTAGGTCATATATAATGAGTGGGATTTATTTGAACCTTATATATATAAATATACATTCTCAATTCAGATTTTAATAAATAATGGGTTTTTATTTACGTTCCATCGTTATAGGCCCTTGAACAATATCATTGATGAGTATATTAAGATTCTAGCAGAACTCCAATCACGATGTGTAACTAAAAATCATGGTTGTAAGAAGACTATATATTGGTTTCACATTGCTGCTTACAGATCGATAGATAAACTTTGAGCACTAGAGTCTGTATAAGAGGAACAACCTATGGGGATATGAATATTTCAATCATCTCATAGAAGTTGTTAGACTCAACTATATATGATCTTCTTACAAGAGCATACTTTTGTTCAAATATGAGTGGTTTGACCCTATTGATATGTCTTGAGTCTCTCTCTTCGCAATGATATGATCTTCTTACAAGAGCATACTTTTGGTGTATTCTCTCAATATTATATTTATGGTCTTTGAGATCGGTAATCTGTAAGCCTAGTCAGTTAATAAAATACGTTCTTCTCTTTGCCCGTGGATGTAGCCAATTTGGTGAACCACGTAAATCCGTGTCTTCTTTATGTTTTCTATTTACTTCTCTATAATCCTATTCATTCATAACAAATTGGTATCAGAGCCTGGTCATTCCGATCAGGGTATTTCCGCACCGTTAGGTTTTTTTGTTTTTTTGCCAACCGAGAATGTCCGCTTTCAACATAAAGGCCCGGGAAAAATAGTTTTGGTTTATGACAGATCAAGATGCGATCTCTGCTGAAGTAATAGGGTCTGTGGGCGCCGCTATCAGGAAAACCTAAATCTAAGGATGTAGATGAAGAAGCATCTGACCTTTTTTATCGATCAATTTTAGGCAGGATTGAGCCTCCCGGTCCACCCCTTCATCCTCGCCATATCTCGGGTGTACCGGGTTCTTGTACATCAATTTGTACCTAATGCGTTCAGAATTATGGTAGGGTTTCACCTGGCGGCCTAATTTTCTAGGATTGCGCATATAACCCAGTTGTTCTTTTCTTTATTTCATGCAATGAATTCATCATCCGGCTTTTTTTATCTCTTTGCTCGAGCTGGCATCCAATTTTTGACCGAAAAATCTTCCTCCAACAAAGCTTGGAGGAAGAAATTTTTCTTTGTTCGTTGCTCAGGCGATTGGGGCTTCTCCCCCATGTCCATTGACATACTCCTCGCTCAATCCCAATTATCCAGAGGAGATCGACCTCCCTCCATCTGGAAGAAATTATCCACACCTTAAATCAACACATCTTTCATCTGATCAAGCTCCTCACGCCCAAAATCCTCGGCTTCTTCAACTCTCAAAGAGAGAACGGCCCCCTACCCCCCGATATTGGTATACCCGCGGAGCTAAGATAGCTCTACCTCTTTTCTTTAAACTTTTTAGAAATTCTCAATTATTTTTCCCCCTTTTTCTCTTTCTCTTCTTATTTTTTTTCTTATGGTTAATCCCATTTTGCAGCCACCATGATGAAGAAGAGAATGGCTGCGCTCCTCCAAGGAGCTACCTCCACCCCTGGGAAAAGTCCACTTAGCGAACTAGCAAGGGCTGCTACCTCCGGGGAACCCGAGCCCTTGACAAGACCAGAGGTGGCGATCGAGCTGGAAGTGGCCAACAGGCCAGAAAGAGCCAACCAGCCAGAGAGGGTGGCCAACCAAGCGGTCGACCTATCCTCCCACTCTGACGCGGAGGAAGAGCAGGTGCAGGCTGCTCGTAAATGAGCTCACTCTAGTAAGGGTGCAGTTCCTATGGGGTCCAGGGTAGTTACCCCCGACCAGAGCTTCTTCATTGGCCTATCTATCTTGGACTGATCGGGAGATGTAGCAGCCCATTTCATTAAAGGGCACTGCCCTTCCACTGACCGGCGAGTCCTTGATAAGTGGACGGATGTTGAGCTGATCGAGTCCTATTGTCAAGATGAGGCCAAAGTTAGTCCCCACCTCGTTTAATCTTCACTCCCCCTCAGGCACCATCTTACTCCCTTCTCTCTCTCTTTTCTTTAGGACTCAGTTATGAGGGCTATTTTAATAGCACGAGCTGAAGGTTCCCTGATGAATGCCAATCTGGCCAGGGAACATGCGGCCTTAAAAGAGAGGGAACAGAGGCTAGTGGATCAATTGAAGGAGAAGAATGCCGAGATGAAAGGGGCCCAAACAGAGCCGAAGGTGGCTCAGACTAAGCTAAGGGTGGTCCAAACCGAGCTGAAGCTGTCCTAAGAATTGGTGCGGCGAGCCCGAGCAGAAGCGATCATCCAGATAGAGATGGGCAAGGAGAAGGCCGTGGAGGCTCGGGCTGAGGGTCCAACGGAAGGCGAGTCCAAGGGTTAAGCCAACTTCCTCAACTTATAGGAAGGGAAAAGGCTAATCCAGATGACTAGGGAGATGACTCGAAGAGCTTTCCTTAGTTCCATGGAGTTTTACGACATCCTTCTTCCTGAGGCCCAGGTCTACTATTATTTTTGCCTGGATGCTCAGGCAAAATGGTCTTCCGAAAATCCCTCTGCTCCCTTCGACCGCATCATCCCCTTGAAGGATCCTCCGGAGCCCACGAACTTCACCTATGTTGCAGAGACTGATCAACTCCACCAGCTTGGGGACTCTGAATTTGCTTCTCATGTCCGCCAAGCTTTCCTGGACTCCTCTCCCACCCTGAATGGTCACTGACCTTGGCCTTACCAGTGACAGTGTGTTCTCTTACATTCGCTAATTTGGGCGATCTCGGAAAAGTCAGTAGGATGACAGAGTCTGGTGGGGGAGAGCTGACCACTGAAGATTACGAGCCTCAAGCTGCTAATTCTACTCAGGATTTTACTTTTTGATTTATGCCCGGTTCTACTGAAACAATGTTTTTGTCTTATGTTTATTTTGTCCATTCTGTATTTTTTAGGGTTTTCGGGAATTTAGGAAACCCTAGTATTCTATACCTTTTTGCTTATCTATAAAATCTGTTTCTTCTCTGAATATTTGTCATTATGGCCTCCTCATCTTTGGTCGAGGAAGTAGAATTTCTGAAAAAGAAAAACCTTTCTCTTTTCAATGAAAATTTTCAACTCTCCAAGGAAAATGCCCAGCTTCGCTAGAAGTTCTCAATTACGCAACCATTTGGAGGGGGGACTGGTTCGTACGACCTAAATATGCCCGACCTGAGGAGATCAAGATTCATGAGAGAATAACTTAGGAAAACAGGTTGGGATGACTTATTTTCCCATCCAAGAGAAAGAGGAGGAGGAGGACAAGCCAGACCCAGGGCTCGAGAGGGATTGATCCTGACCTGATTACAGAGCCAAAGGAGGTTCTCCTATTCAGGTCGGGAAAAGAAGGTGAGTTGGATTAGAAGGAGAATGGGACAAGGGGTAAGCTCGCAATATATAAGAATTTGTCCCTACCTGACCTAAACCCTTGAGTAAGGTTTTAGGAGGTCAGGTCGACTGATTTTCTATGAGGAAGCTTCCTGGTCAGGTCGTCTTGAGTAAACGGCCCAGGATTAGCGGTCTCTGAATAACGGCACAAGATTCGCGGGTTCTGTTTCTGGGATCTCGGAAAGACCCCACTTGGCGAAGCTATAAATATCTCAGCCTCAAGGCTGAGAAAGGTATGACCTTCTAAGCATTTTTCTTCTCTCTTTGCTTATTCCGATCTCAAAATGCCTAACTGACTTAAGTATCGGGGAGGTTTCCACCGAAAAACCACCCGGTGGTCCTTTCTAGCGTGTCTTTGTTGGAATAGGTCGAGATATTCTCAGGGCGAAACAATTACTAATTATGAAATATTGATTATACATCGTGTTAAGGATTTTATTCTTGGGAATAATTCCTTATCTTGTTATTTGCCTTTCTTAGGCCCAAAATAAGTTAGGAAACTAGATTTAGGAATATATTATGTTTCCTAGTTTATGTTTAAGACTTTATTAGTTTCCTATATTGTGTTTAGTATTTGTTTTAGGTATTTACCAAGTTTAGAAATTTATGTTTGTCTATTTAAGATAAGGATTCCTAAAGCTTGGGCTCATGTAAGTTGACGTAATTTTGAGTAGACAAAGACGACTCAAGACGCACGGCAAAGCCAGGAAGAACACGAAGAACTACTTGGAGCCATTGATCGAGATTAACAAGCTCTTCGAAGTTGCGTGACCAGCGGAGAAGATCTTGCCATTCCGGCAACAAGTATTTAGTATCAAGTTTATTGATATTTAGTTTTCATATATTACTTTATATTTTTGTATTGAACGTGAATAAGAAAGTAATATAGTTTTCGGGTTTGTACACCCAAGTTCACAAGTACTTTTACTTGTGAACTGAATTTGTTCAATCGTGTTCTTATCAATTTATTCCACTGCATATATTTATTTTACTTTGGTCGATGTTGTTAACCAGTGTTGTTAAACATTGAATAACAACATTGTAAAACTATGACTTATTTTTAAAACCACAGACCTTAAAATTTTACAATTGGCATCTAGAGCGGGTTACTTAACCTTTTAAGTACTGATCCTTTTTTGTCTAGGTACTATGGATACTCCGAGGAAGAAGAGCATGGTTGCTACAGAGGATGTTAATGATTCCTAGTCAACTGAACCTGATCCATCCTTATTTACCAATGTTGTGTGGGACGACGATGTCCATGTTAGTTTACTTGCAGACAACATCGTGTGCCTGAATACCGAGACCACTAATTATTGTGAGGAATACGAGCAGCTGAGTGCCAGGAATTGCTTGTCAGTTGGAGTAAACAGGTACTCAAGGACAAAGAGCTCGAAAAAGAAGTAGAGAAGCTAACCAAAGAAAAGGATGATCAGCTTGACATAATTGTCCGCTTGGAAACGTCGCTCACCAAGAAGGATGCTGAGTTAGAAAAGGTGAAAATCGAGTTGACAAAGGTTCAAGGAACCATCTCAAATCTCAACAAAGGCAAGGCCAAGGTGGATGAGATTTTGGAATCGAGTATCCCGAATTGTTCAAAATACGGGATTGGATACAAGCATGTTCAAAAGCCAATTTCAAGTCAAAAGGTGAAGTTGACCAAACGCCACAAGAGGAGAAAAAGACAATACGTGTGTCATCACTGTGGTGAACCAGGTCACATACGACCATACTGCTGGAAGCTTGTTGGCAAGCAAACTCATTTTAAAAGGTCGAAGCTGACTGCTAAATCCAATGTTGATTTCCGTCATACCAACATCAATACCAACACCAAGTTCAAACAAGTGTGGGTCAAGAAAAATAACGTCAAGTGAAATATGATCCATACCTCCCTGAAATCTCATGTCCCTGGAGCCTGGTATTTTGATAGTGGATGCTCTAAGTACATGACCGTCTCGGAAGATCTCCTCTCGAATATTGTCAAATTTCATGGAGGAAAGGTGAAGTATGGTGGAGGTGCAAATGGCCAAATCATTGGTCAAGGAACTCTTCATGTCCCTGGCATTGCGAAGCTCGAGAACGTATTACTTGTTGAAGGCTTAACTGCGAACTTGATAAGCATCAGCCAACTGTGCGATAGTGGTTTTAATGTCAAGTTCACTCATGAAAAGTGTGAAGTTTATGACGAGGGCAATACATGTATTCTTACTGGTCAGAGGACATCAGACAATTGCTACCAAATCGAAGATGCAGGTGTTGAATTTGAAGAAATTGGTGATGTTGGTTTCGATGACGGTTCTGGGAACTCAACATCAAACCCAACATCGACTCAAGCTGATCCAAAATTAGACTCAGATTCAGATAAGACGTTTGCTCCAGTCACTCGTATTGAATCGATGGTAAGTGAGTTTATTACGAAAATGTCTGATACGTTCGAGATGAGCATGGAAGGTAATCTCTCTTACATTCTTGGTTTGCAAATTAAACAATTGGATGATGGTATTTTTCTTTCTGAGTCCAAATATGCTAAAAATCTTATATCTTGGTATAGCAAAAAATAGAATTGCATTTCTCTTTCTACATCTAAAGCCGAGTATATTGTAGCTGGAAGTGCTTGTACATAGTTCTTGTGGATGAACCAAATGATAGAGGACTACGGTCTACATAGAAGAACATTGACTGTGCTCTGTGATACTTCCAGTGCCATTGATATCTCGAAAAATCTGGTCTAGCTTTCTCGAATCAAACACATTGACATAAGGTACCACTTTATTCGAGACTTGGTTGAGAGGAAGATAGTTAGCCTTGAGCATATAAGGACAGACAAACAGCTTGCTGACATCTTCACTAAGGCATTAGATTTCGAGACCTTCTCACGTTTGAGAAGAAATCTCGGTATGTGCATTGTCTGAACCAATGTTGGTTTGTGATGTTGTGACACCTATTATCAACATCAGTCACAACATCTGTATACTTTTGCATGCATTTTTATCTTTCTTTTCATACATAATCCTAATGCATTGAGTTTGATTGAAAGTGCGATAAGATCCTGTGTTGCAATAAAAGTGATAGCAAAAAGATCAACCTCTTCGATTAGGTGATTGTGGGGCTTGCCCGCAGAAACTGGTTTTCTCCCAGGTCCAAAAACAAGAGGTGTTAACAGCAATTGCTGAAGATCAAAAGATTCAAATCCCTTCAAGGATGAAGTAAATATGGATACAAAAAGATCCAATCTTTAAATTTCACCTTCTTGAGAGATTTTGACGTAGTCATTAACTTGGGTTAAGGGGTAAGCTTCCATTGACTTCACCTGAGGTAATGTTGGTTAATGATGTTGTCAGTAATAAAAAGCAACATTAGATCAAGTCACTGAAATCATTATATGTTTTTATATATTCTTTTAGGTCATGATTTTTAGGCATCCCATAGGACATTCATACTTTGTGAAGATGCCATCTTGCTGTGCGTACTGTTGCTTGTGTTTTTGTCTACCCTGAAATCTCTTAATTTTGTTTTGAATCTTGCTAACCGCGTGTTTCAGTGGAGTTAAAAACGGAGGGTTGGACAGGTAATAAAGATATTGATTTGGTGAGTGAAAAATTTCTTTGCAAAGGCTTTGTTCAACTGTGGTGATGGTTTATAAAAATCTAGCTCTATCTCGGTTTTAATTTGTAGTTGGGATTTGTGATTTTTATTCTCCAAATAAGAGATAGTGGGCTCTTTAAGCATAGAGATCGTGTGTCTTATTTTGATAAAGAGTGGGGGGAGTTATTTCTATTTTGACAAAGTTAAGGTTTTTACTTTTTCTTTCTCCAAATTTTACTGCCTACGACACTCGATTTTTTGTTTGTAGTTGTTTTCAATCTCTTGCAGAATATTGAATTCACCATCACCCAACAAAGCTCCGGAAAAGAAGAAGTCCAAAGCTTCCGTGTCAGCCCATGTTGGTTCTGATGTTGTGTCATCAAAACCAACATCCCCTGCAGACATTCCTACCTCCTCTCCAAGCTTCGATTCTGATAATGTTCCATCTGCCAGTGCACCGATGTCAATAGTTGCCTCCGACCACTCTGCTAGCTCTGATGAGGCTCCGTCTCAAGGCGTCGAGATTGAAGACATGAAACCAATCTCCACGAGTTTCTTGGTGAGTGAAGCTGAGGAGCTGTTCTTGGGATTTCAAAATCGGGGCTTGATTGCTGAGCGTCGAATCCCCCGTTGGTATTTTTGTGAAGCAGAATCTGATTACCTTCTTTAGGCACCGAGGCACCTCTTCGAGCTGGTGTCATGTCTGATGTTGGTTCTGGTATTCCCAACATCAGTACCAACATGGTTCATTTTTCTGCTCCGTTTGTCCTAGCCCATATTACTTTGTTTGGTAACCAGTTTACACAGCACCAGGCGCTTCAGGACTCGTTTGTTGAGGTCCTTTTTCTTTCAAAACAAAAAGGGGGAGAAGAATGTAGAAGACGCTGCTGTGAATGTGATTCGTTTTTGTCTGTTTTAAATAATGGTTACTTCATTTAGGGGGAGTTTCTAATTTAGGGGGGAGCTTCTAATTCATGGGGAGTTTTTGGTCTTTTGATCATTTTCATGCGTCTTGGGTATTTTGTCCAGAAAGGCAAAAGGGGGAGATTTGTTAAGAATTTTATTCTTGGGAATAATTCCTTATCTTGTTATTTGCCTTTCTTAGGCCCAAACTAAGTTAGGAAACTAGATTTAGAAATATATTATGTTTCCTAGTTTATATTTAAGACTTTATTAGTTTCGTATATTGTGTTTAGGATTTATTTTAGGTATTTACCAAATTTAAGAATTTATGTTTGTCTATTTAAGATAAGGATTCCTAAAGTTTGGGCTCATGTAAGTTGACGTAATTTTGAGTAGACAAAGACGACGCAAGACGCACGACAAAGCAAGGAAGAACACGAAGAACTACTTGGAGCCATTAATCGAGATTAACAAGCTCTCTTCGAAGTTGCGTGACCAACGGAGAAGATCTTGCCATTCCGGCTACAAGTATCTAGTATCAAGTTTATTGATATTTAGTTTTCATATATTACTTTATATTTTTGTATTGAACGTGAATAAGAAAGTAATATAGTTTTCGGGTTTGTACACCCAAGTTCACAAGTACTTTTACTTGTGAACTGAATTTGTTCAATCGTGTTCTTATCAATTTATTCCGCTGCATATATTTATTTTACTATGGTCGATGTTGTTAACCAGTGTTGTTAAACATTGAATAACAACATAGTAAAACTGTGACTTATTTTCAAAATCATAAACTTTCAAATTTTACACATCGGTACAATGCGACACGGGTTGAGAGTGTATCATCTTTTGAATTCTTCAAAGTACATAACCAATAAATTAATGATTTTGATCTAAATATTAAAATATAAAATAATTTAATAGTAATTAATTAATTAATAGAGATTAGACACGAAATTAGAATGTGACATCATTTATTTATTTTTAATTATGTAAATAAAGTTATTAATGAATTTTAAAATATTAAAATAAAAAATTAGTCAATAATTATAATAATTAGTAAATAGATTAGAAATGTACAAGGTATGGTTAGAATACACCATTTGGTTTTTATTTTTTTTATATTTAAAATTTTGTAATTATCAAAATACTTTTTATATTTATCTAAATAATAAATCATGTATAATACACGGGTGTTAAATTAGTTGTACAATATAATTGAAAATTTATTATTAATTTGGTCATACACATAAATGTGACCCTAATTGAATATATAATAATTGAATAATAAAGAAAATTTCAATGGAAATCAAATTCCCAACAAGACATTAATGTCTTGAAAGGATGTTTGGTTAACTTTCGGCTAATTTTTATTTTTATTTTTCTTGGAAACTTAGAAGGTGTTCATACTGGGCCAAAGGTAGTGTAACAACGATTTATGAGACGAGCGCAAGTTTGTTGCAACTAATCAATCAAAGTGGATGGGTCAGGAAAAAATGACCATGATTCTATTACAGCAACCTTAGTCGGGCCATGGGTCATGTGCCCTACAACTTATTACACCTGCAAGCTTCATCAATATCAGTTGTCAAACTTACAGATATTATTAATTTATTATAAAGAAATAACGTACGATTTATTTATTCATTAAAATAATGCACCAAATTAGGATTAACATTTTCTCGTGTTAATATCTTACTATTTTACTACCCTTTGCGGCTTTGCCTATGGCCCGGGAGATTTAAAACAATGGAGTATCAGGCATTTATTTTTTTTTAATTTTGGCAACGTAATAATTATGAGCTAAATATGACAACCTCTTGAATTCAATAAATATCTGAAATTGTCTAGATTTTGCTCAAAAATGGTTTTGCAGTGACTTAATTTCGAAAGTACACAGCCCAATTAATTCCTTGTCGGTTTTACTTTTACTACAGAAGTTAAATAATTAATGAATATTAATAGGAAAATATCTTTTTAGGTGGTCCAATGTTGATTAAGAATTGATTTTTGCTTCAACTTCGTAGGAAAGGCCCTCAAAATTAAAAAACTAAACATATGTGTAACATAAAAAATTTGAGTAACTTCCAGGGCAATTAGTATTCTACTAATTGCAACATTCCAATCAAATGATGATACTAAATATATTTTAAAATATTAAAAATATTAAATTTACGTTGAAGCATGAAGTTCTTTTTTGTTTTCGGTTTCTCATGAAACTTAAGTTATGTATGTAAGTGTTTTCATCTCAATTTTTTCACTCATCAACTATTTTTAAAATTAGAATCATATTTATTTGTAATTTTTTTATTAAAAATCAAAATTATTATTTTTTATATCAAAACATTTTAAATTTATATACCACATCTAGATGTGAAACTCATTATTTTTATCAAAATCTATTTAATATATTACTATTTTGAAATTATATATATTGAATAGGATCCACAATATACAACTTTATTTATATTATATATTCATATAAAATATTGAAAGTAATTATACCACTAATAATTTTTAAATTATTATATATCTATAATATATTTTAAAATTATTTATTCAAGTTTAATCTCAATCTCGATTATTACTTTTTCCATTATAAATCAAAAAATGGAATGAACACAATTACATACGTCCCCTTATATTTTAAAATTTTATATATAATAATTACATCACGCAATACGACACCGTACCAAGTCCAGCAAATTTATTTTCTTTTCAAAAAACCGTGTCGCTTACTAACACCGACTGCACAATATATAGTATATACAAGCAGACTGTAGTGTATGTGTAATCACATATCTCCATTTTTTTGTGTTTATGGAGTGAGTAGAGGAGGGGTCCACTTTGGTTGCCATTAGCGCAGAAAACTATAACTCACTAGGTATGGGCCTTTGGTGTATTTATTTATCTCGTTATTTTTACTTTCATCTCAATCAATCTTTTCACTTGAAATATCTTACTTCTTTTTCTATTTTTTTCCAAAAGAATTTTCTTTTCTTCTATATTTCCTCAATTGGGTGTTTCACTTTCTTTACGAATTGTGGGTTATTCGATAAGTGTGTAGCTTGGGAATCTCGGGTTGAAAAGAATAATTTTTTAAGGTATAGAAAATGGTAGATCTGAGCCACATTGTACTAAAATCCATTTAGTTTGTAGATATTTCGTTTCTACATCTGTGTACGCATTTGTCGGGGACTGTTATTTTGTATGATTTTGTTGCAGATCTTGCTGAATTTCTAAAGTGTTTGCTTAATAACTCTTTGTTTCAAAGGAGCCTTTCTTGTCCTTGTTTGGTTTTTCTGGAAATGAACGCCAAAATCTAGTTTTTTAGCTCAGTCAGTTTATTCTTTTCTTGCTATTCCTTGCTAGGTTTTTTGCTCAGGCGGTTTATTTTTTTCTCTGTGTGCTTTTAGTTGTCCTCCAGTTCCATTTTTAAAAATCATTTTTTTTTGTTAATTCTTTTTAATATTTCTATGCGCTGGCCTTGATAAGATTATTTATTTACTTAATTTTTATGAGAATTAGGCCTGTGATTATTTGGCGAAACAATTTTTTTTTTTTTTTTTGGATCTTTGCTTTTCTGCATCTTGATTAATACATTCATCTACATATTCCATGTTTGCTTAATGGTACTGTTTATTGGAAAATTGCAGGGATTAAATTAAGTTATCGTTGTCCCTAACAGAGGATTGCCATGGGAAAGTCCCCCGGAAAATGGATCAAGACTGTACTTTTCGGAAAGAAATATTCTAAATCTAATTTTTCCAAAGTAAGCAATTATTCGACTAAGCATTAGCGTGTTTCAGTTCTCTTGTTAGTTTATTTGACAAAGTTTTGTGCCTGATTATTGCTGAATTAAAATATATTTGTTACTTGAAAATTCTATAACTGTTAAATTAAAACCCAACATGTTCTGCTGCTTGATCTGTCAAAACGTGTACTTGCAATCAGTTTTCTGAATATTTTGTTCGCTTTAAGACACGTCTTATATGCTGCAGTAATTATACCTAATATGCTTGTTTACAATTGTCTTTGTGTACGAAGAATGTCACGGCGGGTAAAAAGACGGTTACGAAGACACCCGTAGAGGACCTATCTCGAAACTCCCCTGTGATATCCGATCCATATCCGTTGACTGAGATAGGTGTTGAGACCTTGGATCTCCAAAATGGGGCCCACTGTGATACTACTGCTTTATCTCCTGTGAATCAAGATGTCAATTCGCAAATTAATAACATGTCGATTCCAGTTATTGATACTGAGGTGACGAGGCTAGACCAAGCTGCGGCGAAAGCTCAAGCGGCCTTTAGGGGCTATTTGGTAATATTCATTCTCTGGCATTGAA
Source organism: Phtheirospermum japonicum (assembly GCA_014905375.1). NCBI lineage: Eukaryota > Viridiplantae > Streptophyta > Magnoliopsida > Lamiales > Orobanchaceae > Phtheirospermum > Phtheirospermum japonicum. The sequence continues at coordinate 1,228,752 of BMAC01000006.1, read as the reverse complement.
TGGCATTTTTTTTTCCTTGGTGATTTTACATATTTAAAATGGTATATATATCTTTTGAACCATGTGCACAGGCCCGTCGTGCTTTTCGGGCTCTCAAGGGTATTATAAGGCTACAAGCTCTCATTCGTGGGCATCTGGTTAGGAGACAGGCGGTTGCTACTTTGCGTTGCATGCGAGTAATTGTTAAGTTCCAAGCACTGGCTCGTGGGCGTAAGGTTAGACTCTCATTATTTATTATTTATTTATTATTATTATTATTATTATTTTACATGATTTGATTAATTTAAGGTATGTAGTTGCGGTTACGTTATTTCATTAGTGTTGTTAATATCAGTAACTTGCCTCAATAGCTTTTAAGCTTTTCATTCTTGGTTTTCATTATCTGTTCTTTTTTACCATATCTGCTCATTTCATGTTATGATATAGAACATATTATGTACGACATATTTTGTTCACATTTATAGATCTATCCCTGATAACTTTTGATTGTTTTATTATTTATATTTCAATATCTTATGTCATTATATATAATCTTCAGGATGCTAAACAGGTGGGCATCGGAGCAAATTCGTTTTCTAGGTCAGAAAAGCTAGCAACGAACACCTTTGTCCGTAAGGTTAGATTTTATTTTCATAAATTGCTGAATTTTTGCTCTTTACATGATGATATTACTAAATTAAATCAGGAAACATTTCTTCTTTTTACAAAAGCTCCCTTTTGAATAAAAATCTTACGTTTACACCTTATCGTTTGTTTAGCTTCTTCTCAAAATGCCAACTGCTATGCCCCTGAGTCTTCAATATGACGTGGCTGAACCAAACTCATCTTGGAGCTGGCTCGAACGTTGGTCGGTATCTCGTTTTTGGGACCCACCTGCCCGGACCAAAAAAATCACCAAACCAAAGCCTCAGAGAAAACTGAGCAGCCTACAAACTGTCGAGCCCGAAGCTGGAAAATCAAAAAGAACTATCCGGAAGGCTCCAACTGCCTCAAACGGTGAAAACAGTGCTTTAGCTTCTGAAACGGATAAGCCTAAACGCAACCTGGGGAAAATTGTGGGTAATCAAACGGAGCTGGCTCAAGAGCAAGCCCAAGCCCAAAGCGAACTCGAGAGGGTAAAACGCAACTTAAGAAAGGTTTCTTTGTCATCCTCTGCCCAAGTGCCTGAAAAACCCGAAAGGGAAACTGAAAAGCCTCAACCTCTTCAGAGTGTGGACATAGCAAAAGCATCCTCACCTGCTGATGTCCCTGTCCTGGAAATAGCAAATTCTCCCAAAAACCTGGCTGATTCAGATGTAGTCGGAAAAATGGATTCTCTAGAAACTCCTTTGAAAAACGAGCCAATTGACGTGCCAAATGATGATAATAATAATCATCCAGTCGTCGAGACTCGATCCGAAGAAAACGGTGTGAAAATTGAGAGTGCGCCAAATGTGGATGATGGGTCGAGTGTTAAGGAAGAACAAATCAGCAAGGAGAATCAGAAAATCAAGAAGAGGAGATCGCTGCCAGCTAAGCAGGAGTTTACTGAAAAAATCTCGAATAACTCGCTGAGCGTGCCGAGTTATATGGCAGCCACTGAATCTGCGAAGGCTAAGCTTAAAGCTCAAGGGGCTTCCAAAATTGTCGAAGATGCTGCTGTTGCTGAATATGGAAATAATAATGCACGCCGACATTCTCTGCCAGCATCGACCAATGGGAAACTGAGCTCGTTGTCGCCTAGGATACAGAAGCCTGTGCAAGCTAATGGGAAAGGTGGCATCAAAACTAATGCGACATTGACGGCCTCTAGAGATGGTAAGTTTTTTTTTGTTTTTTTTTTTTTCTATGTATAATTTTTAAAATATGTTTCATTTTTTTTCTTGCAACTAATGCCATTACTAGTACCTTAAAGCTCTATCATCTTATATCATCTTAGTTTATCCAAACACTTCAAAATAACTCATCATCTTATCCATTACTAGTACACAGTTTTTGTCATACAAATGCAAAACTACTACTAATATGTGTATTATATGAATGTGGATGCATTGCACATTTCAGACAAGGTGGTTCAGCCAGGGTGGAGGAGATGAGAGAGCGGCGATCTGCTCGTCTGGAAGATGGTGGAGGCATTGCATGAGGATATGTAGCTGTTTGTTGTTTCAGAGTGCTTTGTAGAAAACGAGAGCGTGCATAACAAGTGAAGAGTTGTTTCGTATTATTATCGGTGTCTTTGCTTTGTGTTTCCTAGTTAATTGGAGGTTTTTACCAAGGAATGTGTATAGCTGTTGACGAGTTTGTGTTGGCTAGTTTGGAAAATACTTGTGTGCTTTATGGTTTCGTGTAATGTTTCACTTTCTCGTACTGTGTCGTAAACATTGGATGCTAAATGGTCCTTGTTTCTCGCGTGGTTGTATACTTTTCATGTCTGCCCCCCGATTCAGCAGAAATTACCAATGAAAACGAGCTATAGTAACACAAGTGAAATTAAAACAAAGTTTTCAGTCATCTTTCAGAATAACAATTACTCACTTAAAAGGGTTATAAAAAATCCTAAGTCTATATTTACCTAACTCAATGACCCTCTCGAGTGTAAAATAAAATTAAATGTTAAAAGCTTATTTGTAATATTTGAAAGATATTTGGATCTTGTTTTTCTTTTTTTTTTTTCCCTAATTCTTTATGTACACAAAAGATGGGTATGCTGACAAAAAAAGCACTTTAAGAAATTATAATAAATGTAATTGGTATCGAGGCTTGTTTGATTGGACTAATATTTATTCGAATTCTTAATCTTGATATTTAAGATTTTGTGAATAATAAAAATATTTGTTGGCTATAGAATTATAATTCTTTAATTTTTTAATCATGTATGTTAAATGAGTAGGTTTTTATGAGACTGGTCTCGTACCATAGGATCATTTTTACCATTTAATTATTTGGCCTATCCGCCCATCTATTCCATCTGACCCACCCGATATAGCCTTAAATAAGGAAAATAAGAATTCTTCCCATTTTCTGCAAAGACGCCTCTCTTCCTCTTTTTTCTCCTACCTTTCTATATTTGTGGCAGCTTGCAGGAAACGATACCACCGTCACACACAACATCAAATCCAGGAAATGGAATCGTACGGGCTCGTTTACCCAACTCATGTGACAAAAAAATTTAATTATACTAGCATTTTTTTAAAGAAGGAAACTAATAAGAAACAAATGATAAAGAGAAATATAAAAAAAAAGATAAAATATATAGAAAAACAAGAGATAAAAGAGAAAGAATAAATAAAAAAAAAAGGGTAAGAGTAAGAATTGAATCATGAACTATTTGAAAATAGATTAAGCACGCCAAGACCAAGTTACAAATTTGTAAATTTTGGGATGTATATTTAATTTCTAATAACAAAAAAATCATAAATAGTATTAGGTTTTTTTATTTTATGGGAAGGGGGGGGGGGGGGGGGGGGGGGGAAGGGGCTCATGTATATACATAAATCCACCCCTAGTCAGAACCTTTGCAGATTTAGATTTTGGTTCCTTTTACAAGCGAACCCAACTGAATGTGATTTTTTTATTCTTCTTTATTTTGAAAATAAATTATTTTTTGGGCTTTGTTTAAAATTTTCGGGCTTTCTGATTCATTATTTATTATTATTTACTTAATAAATGTAGGCTCAACATGAACCGATCCGAGAACTCGTAACTGAGATTGGAGAATGAGAAGCTGAGAGCAGAGAATATACGATACAAAGATTCTCTTAGCAGTGCAACTTGTCCGAACTATGGGGGCCCGACTACAATCGGCCGAAATGTCGTTTGATGAGCAGCATTTGAGGATCGAAAATGCTCGGCGACACCCTCGAGCTCTAGCGCATCGAGAAGCATGTGCAACCTCAACAAACCCAAGTGCATTAAGTGCGGCAACGTTGCTCGCTCCAGGTAAACCCTTTTGTTTTCCCTCTTTATTCGTTCAGTTTATGTAGGATTTATATTAGCTATTCATTTGTAGAATACCAAATAGTTTCGAAAGCTTGAAAGCTAATCTCTAACCCTTGGCATTAATGCTTAATGTCCAAATTAATACAGGTGTAGTCAACCTTCCATTTTTTACTTGTAGTCAATATTTCTGATAATTGGAGAAAATATTGGTGCTGAAAAACCTTGGTGTAGTAGTAGACGTAACAATTAAATGCAGTGTTCTAAAAATCGTTAGGCGGTTGCTAGGCGTCAGGTCAGCGCCTAGCGCCTAGGACGCCTAGGCGAGGCCTAGAATTTGTGAATAAATACCCCAATTTACAACATTATATCCAACCATTTAATATTTCAACATACTACCTACTACATAATAAAGTCTATGACAATTCAAAACTAAAAGTAATAATCACAAGTTACAATTCACAAGTTTAAAGCTATTATTCGATTCAAAGTTCAAAACAACATAGATCCATAAGTTAATTAGTCAAATAAAAAATATCATAACATATATTACGAAATCAAAATAATCAAAAAAATAGGCCAAAAACGACGTCGTTTCAGGCTATAAAAATTAAAAAAAAAAAAAAAACTGGTATGGCGCCTAGGCGCCGACTTGGGCTCCGAGGGCGCCTAGGCGGCGCCTGGGAAGCCTAGGCAGCGCCTGGGGCGCCCGACGATTTTTTTGGCCGATTTTTGAAAATCCTTGGCTGATTGGTGGCGCCTAGCGCCTAGGCGCCGCCTAGACGGGCGCCTAGGGCGATTTTTAGAACAAAGATTAAATGTATCTGAATGACTCAAGGTTTATAGGAGCAGGCATTTTAAAAACCTTGGTGTAGTACTAGACGTAACAATTAAATGTATCTGAATGATTCAAGCTTTACAGAAGCAGGCATTTGAACTGTATAAGATTGGACCGTCATAGTCCTGACCACAGGTACTATCGGAGGTAGCTTTGCTAGTTGAGCATGTCGTGACCTTGTGACCATTTCTGGCCATTAGTTGCCGTCTATTTTTTCCATCGTGTTTCTTTTATTTGTGATACTTTAACAAACATATTGTAAGAAAATATAGATGTGAAAATAGAAATCAAATACAGAAAAGTGTGATACTTTAACGGTATTTTGTGAGACTTTCACAATATTTTATGATATTTTAAACATTTATTGTAAAAAATATAGATGTAAAACTAGAAAGGTATAAAAAAAAAATGTGATACTTCTTCTAATATGGTTTGTGATACCGTAACGACTTTTTGTAATGCTTTAATTACATATTTAATAATAAAAAAAGGAACTAGATATAAAAAAAAATGTTATAATTGAACTATATTTTGTGACACTTTATATATATTTTTGTACTCCAATGATCATATTTGTGGGGATTTTAGTGTAATTGAAAGTATGGAGTCTCTTCCTTCTGATTCTGATTTTCCTAAACTTTGTGCCCATCCTTCTAGAGAAGATATTAAGGAGACTATGTTTGATACGAGGGGGGTTAGTGTAGCTGGCCCAGATGGATTTCCTGCATCTTTTATATTTGTTGGGATATTGTTCAGGAAGATGTTATTGAGGTTGTGTTTGACTTTTTTGATGGAACTAAAATGCCTCCTAATTTCACAGCTATTACTATTATCCTTTACCCAAAGTCCCCAATCCTACTGTTTGTAGTGAGTTCAGACCTATCAGCCTTTGCAATGTTACTAATAAACTCATTTCCAAAATTCTTAAGAACAGACTTGCCCCTCTTTTGCCTCTTTTAATTGCTCATAACCAGAGTGGTTTTGTTAAGGATAGATGGATTGGGGAAAACATCTTGATGGCTCAAGAGATGTTTAATTCCATTGATATCCCCAGAACCAATGCCAACATTGCCCTTAAACTTGATATGGCTAAAGCTTATGACAAAGTTCAGTGGCCCTTTCTTTACTATATTCTATCCATTATGGGGTTTCCAAATAGATGGATTGATTTCATTGCCAACTGTATTGAAAATTACAGCTTTTCCGTGCTTATTAATGGTGAACCTTCTCCATTTTTCAAATCCTATAGAGGTCTTAGACATGGTGATCCTTTATCTCCTACCCTTTTTGTTCTTGCTACTGACTTTCTTTCCAGAGGATTGAATAATTTATTTTTTGATCACCCCATCATGTATTATACTGTGGGAAGGGTGCTCCTATTACCCATCTTTCTTATGTTGATGATATAATCATTTTTACCAATGGGAGGGAAAAAGGCTTGAAGTGGTTAATGGAGTTCCTTAGTTCCTATGCCTCTATTTCTGGTCAAGCCATCAACCACTTCAAAAGTACCTTCATCATTAGCCATAAGTGCTCAAATTATCTCCAAAATCCAAGCCATCACTGGATTTAATCCTGCTCACCTGCCGACTACTTATCTGGATGCACCATTATACAAAGGCAGGCTCAAGAGAGCTCTTTTCACCCCCCTTATCCAGAAATTCCAGGGCAAAAGTACTTGGTTGGGCTAATAGATTGTTATCCCATGGGGGTAGGCTCCTTCTTATCAAAAGTGTTTTAGCCTCTCAAACTGTACATATCTTTCATGCTTTAAACCCCCCTGAAAATGTTATTCATCAATTGGAACAAATCATGGCTTCTTTTGTCTGGGGTTCTTATGGTTCTAAGAGAACTACTCACTGGATTGCTTGGGATAAATGTTAAAGAACCACTGATGAAGGAGGGTTAGGTCTAAGAAAACTTTCTGATAGCATTAAAGCCTACTCCTTTAAACTTTGGTGGAGATTCAGAAATCAAAAGTCTATTTGGGCCAATTTTCTGAGAGAAATATATTGTGGAAATCTTTATCTTGGAAATACACAAACTTCTGTTCATAATAGTCCTTGTTGGAAAAGACTTTGTAAAATTAGAGAAAAAGCACAAAAGCAGATTTTCTGGACCATTGGTATTGGTAATATCAGTTTTTAGCAAGAACATCGGGTGGGTGAAGCTCCTTTGGCTAGCATAGTTCCTGGTGAAAATGATAAAAAGGGAGAGATAAAGGTCAACATGTTTTGGTCAGCTGGCACTTGGGATTTTCAAAAATCATAACATTGCACATTTGATTTGTGTTGTACCTATCAATCATGGTAAAATGGATAAGATGATCTGGAAAGCCTCTTCAAATGGAATGTTTACCACTGCATCTTCTTGGAGTTTTTTGGTTGAACCACATGTTAAACAAAGAATTTTTGGATACTTTTGGAATAAGTTCATCACACCAACAATTTCTGTTTTCCTTTGGAGATTGGTGCAAGGGAGGATTTCTGTGAATTCAAAACTGCAGCAAAGGGGGATACATTTGGCTTCAAGGTGTCATTGTTGTGGTAACTGTGCAGGTACTCTTAAGCTTGTTCTGATTTTAAAACCAAAAATTTAGAACATTTATTTTTTGAAAATGATGTTAGTTCAAAAATTTGGGATGATTTTGAAAATCTTTTGAAACTGGAGAAACCTCAGACACAAAATGTGAGATTACTTATACAATTTTGGGCAACTCCTTCTCACATACACACACATCACATTTGAGTGTTTTATTGCCATGTCTGGTTCTTTGGTTTATTTGGACTGCTCGTAATGATTCAAAGTATCGGGACCTAAAATTCAGTTTGGAAGAAATCAGGGGCAAAATTTATAACTACATTTTTTACCTTGCTAATCGGTTGGAACCTGGTGTATGGAAGGGAATTAGGTTGCTGGGCAGTGTATTTAATGTGCAGGTTCCTAATCAAAAAGCATAGCCCAAGTTGATCATGGTTCGGTGGATCAAGCCACGGCTTGGATGGTTCAAAATAAACACAGACGGGTCAGTTCAAGGAAATCAGGATGGAGGTGGTGGGCTAATTCGTGGACCGGATGGAGAAGACTTGCGGGCTTTCTCCATTTTCTTCCAAGTAGAAAACAGTATGGAAGCTGAAGCCCAGTCCCTTGCTTTTGGGCTGGACCTATTCGAAGAGCTGCCAACTTACCCGGTTTGGGTTGAGCTGGATGCTTTGGGCCTCCGGCAGATATTAATTACCTCGGCCCAAACTGGACATTGGGCCTTGCAGCATTCCATTTTAAAAATTCATCAATTTTGTGCGACTCGTATTACAAATTTGACGCATATATTTCGCGAAGGAGATAAACCGGCCGACTTTCTTGCTAATATTGGATGCCGGGAACAACAGAATACGATCTATAATTCAGAAAATTTACCAAAAATGTGTAAAAGTTTGTGTCGGATGGATCAACTTAATTATCCATCCTTTAGGTTAAAATGAGGATTAGATTAATATTTTGGGTTTTGGAAATTCCCTATAAATTTCCCAGGTTTCGTTATGTATTTCTAGACCTTAGGAACCACTATGGGGTTTTGGAATTTATCCCCTCAAAAAACACCGTTGTATCCGCTAATTTCTACTCTTGTAATCCTTGACGTTTTTTAATATGTCCTTTTAATAAAATTCCACCCCTCGGGTGTTATAAAAAATAAAAAAGACTATTATTTGTGAAACTCTAACTACATATTGTAAAAAAAAAATAGTGAATAAAATAAAATATATAATAATGTGATACTTTAACTATATTTTGCAATACCTTTATTTAAATTTGTGATACTTTTACTACAATTTATAATATTTTCATAATAAATTACAATAATAATAATAATAATAATAATAATAATAGATATTCTTATACGATACTTTCATTACTATGTGTGATATTTTTATATTTGATACTTTTTAGTGTTGTCTATTAAATTAGTCTCGCACATTGCTATTATGTGATACTCTCACTATTATGTGTGATACTTTAACAAGTATATGTGATACTTCTAGTTATACATCTGATATTTTCTCGTCTTTGCAGTTAGCGACTTGATAAATGCATTGAGATCTAAGGAACTATGTGGAGATTTTGTCACAAAAACAAGCTCACCCCGATCTTGTTCTAGATCTTGAAAGTACAAGAACACAAACGACTAAAGATGAAGTTGTTTCAAGCTAAGAGTTTGGATCGAAGACCCAATATTACTAACTAATTTAACTTATGTTATTTATTTATTTATATTAAAATTATTCTACTATAAAGAATAATTGAATTGCTTTACAGTACACATGTTGTGATACTATTAATTTATTTCATGATACTTTTGTACACGATTATGATACTTGAATAATTTATTATTAAAAATATATACAGAAACAAAAAATATAAATATGTGATACTTTTAATGTAGTCCATGATACTTTTGTAAACAATTGTGTTACTTAAACAATTTATTATACAATTATAGTGAAATTATATATATATAGGGTTGGGTTCAAATGAAACCATGTCATTATATGCGAACCTAGGGACTAATCTTGACCATTAGATTGGATAATCTTAATGGTTGAGATTATGACATGTCAACATGGTAATAATTTAAAAAAATTGGTTGGGATGATTGGAAAATTAAACAGAATAGGAATATTGGGTTTAATGCGGCGGATGGTGGGAATTTATTCTGATTAGATGATTTGTAAAATTACATAAAAGCCCTCCTCTTTCCATATATGTAATTTAATGAATTTAAAAAATAGAAAAAATCTGGTCCACACATATTATAAGATCTACGGTCCGGATTGGTCCCTAGGTTCGCGTATATTGACGTGGGTTCTATTTGAACCTAATCCTATATACATACATATATATATATATATATATATTTCCTTAACTATATTTTATGATACTTTAAGAATCTTCTGTGATACTCTAACTATTCTATTGTCAAAAAAGAATTTTTTTTAAATTATTACCATGTTGACATGTCATAATCTCAACCATTAAGATTATCCAATCTAATGGTCAAGATTAGTCCCTAGGTTCGCATATAATGACATGGTTTCATTTGAACCCAACCCTATATAT